>JAABNX020000151.1:10935346-10965006 GCA_015163995.2 Mormyrus lacerda
TGTGTGTGTGTGTGTTTATGTGTGTGTGTGTGTGTGTTTATATGTGTGTGTGTGTGTGTGTGTGTGTGTGTGTGTGTGTGTATATATATATAAAATATTGTGCCGGAGCTTTTATCCGTATCAACAGTTGTGCATCACAATCAGATTGTAACTGAAAAAATGCGGATCGGTCCGTCCCCAGTAGTGTTACTGTTCATGGCAGCATTCATCTTAATGTCACTTAATGTCATTACAATTCATGTAATGTCAGTGCTTGCTGAGGAATTGTAACGCACCTTAAACTCTGCTTACTCTGGTGTTAAGTCATCGTCCCCGAGGAGCTGAAGTTTCCTACCACATGCTGTGTGGGCATCGCCTCCCAGACCACAATGAGCATCTTCAACCCCACCGAACGATGGGTGCAGGTCGGCATCTCCGTCTCCGGCCTGTCCATCGATGGCGAAAAGGTGAGCGGTGTGTTCAGCACTAGCTTCTGTGTTTAGTGTCCCCGTGTCTGGCCCGAAGGTGACGCTGGTGCCGTCCCAAACGCAGGTGGACGTTCTACCCATCCAGTGGCTCATTGTGAAGAGCAAGACCATCATTGGGCCCAAGAGCACAGAGGAGCAGAAGGTGCTTTTCATCCCACCCCAGGCCGGAGTCTACAAATGCGTTATCAGCGTGTCGTCCTGGCCTGCCTCTGCAGCGGTCGCTGCCGGAACGCGGATGGAGGTTTTTGCCAAGAGGGTGGTCCTCGTTGCTGTAGCTGAGAACCCCTTCGTTGAGGTGAGGCTGCAGAACGTTAATCAGTGCCAGACCCATGGTGCTTTTCTACTGGCATGCAGGAACCAAACCATTGAATACCTCTGGGTTTTCTGACGCATTGCCTGTACCAGGGGTCTGCAATCTTATCCAGAATTGGCTGCTGTGTATGTGGGTTTTTGCTGCAACTCCCTAATTAGATTGCTAATTAAAGGACGGATGGATTGAAGAGTAATTGCATCTGGATTTGAACAGCTGACCTAAAGGTTATCCCAAAAACTTGCATACACATCGGCCCTTTGCGGATAAGATTGCCTATCTCTGGCCAATACTCATGGATTAGTGAGAGCTGAAGCTTTTGCCTAGTTAGCAGCATCATCGAAACACTTAACTCATCGTGTTTTATTAGGTGGTGCACATGTCAGATCAGATTTGCCCTGTCCATCATGTTTGTTCTAGTTCCTGCCCAGTTAACTTTTTCCTTTGCACTGTCTTCATAATATTTCCACATAAATGACATTTTGGGAAATGGTTCCGCTGCAGCTTGTGTGCATGGAGTGTACGTTACCGGAACCCAGATCGGCCAAAATAAACAAAAAATCGGGCAGTCGCGTGTCAGGAGTGGAAACTGGCTTGTTCCGATAGCCGGTCAACTGGTGCACCTCCAATTTCTAGGTGGACGTGGGACCATCCGGATGCCTGGTGTTTGGGGACCTGGTGGGCGGCAGCGCCAAAGCTCTTCCCCTGAAGCTCGTCAACAGGACCCGCGCCACGGTGCCTGTCCGGCTGGTCATCAGCGCGGTGAGAGGCCCTCCTCCTCTGGCTGCTCGCCTCACCGCGTGTGTCAAATGTAGCAGTTAGTCACACCGCGTCATTTGCTTGTGTAGCACCGCATGCTAGCAGCTATATTCATTTTATAGCTATTTTTGTTAGACGTGCTGTCGGCTGCTTGCTAGCTAACAGGCTAATATGCCTGTTGCCCAGTAAATGTACTGGCTTGGCTTGTCATGCTAATGCCTTTAGCAGTCGTCCTCAGTCTTTCGTATCTGTCACCAGACACCTTGTAGCAGTAATTGTATACATGGCCTGCCTTCTAAAACAGTGAGGTTATGCCCCCTAGCTGCTGTCTTATAGCTCAGCGCCGACCTGTTTTCGCCGACCTCGTTCCACTAATACCTTCTGTTTTTGACACGTGTGCCGCAGAACGCCAACGCCTGGCGCTGCTTCACCTTCTCAAAGAGCTCGGTCACTGCGCCGGCGGACGGGCCGCTCAACGCGGGTGGTCTTCCCCCCCTGGCGGCCCCCTCTGTCATGAACCACGTGATGCACGCCGGCTATGGGGATGTGAGTGACCTCCATCCTTTGTCTCACCGATGCCCTGTTTCCCAGAGACCTAAAATCCACTGGACATGTCTGTCTGTGGAAACTAACGATTTGGATATTAGAGCCGTGGTCTCCTTCGGGTTTTTTTTAGAAACTCTTATGTTCAGCTTTCTTCTCTTTCCACCCTGCTGTTAAAAAATAGTCTGTTGTTTTTCTCTCTCAGAATCTAGAAAGCTTCATGCTGTGGGTTCATTTCCACGCCCCGCAGCGTTACGCCCCCTGCTCAGGTAAGTTCCGCTGTTTTTCAGGACCGCCCCCTATTGGTATGCACATGATACCGACGGCCCCCTCTGTCCTCGGCCGCAGGAGAGCTCGGCCCAGCGGAGGAGTACGTCGCTCGGGTGGACATCGAGCTGGACAGCCCAGGGCCCAGTCAGGTGATCAAGAGCGTCTCGCTGAGGGCCAGGGCTGGCACTGCCCGTGTACACGCTCCCAAGGACATGCAGGTAGGGACAGTATGGTGCAACATTCCTCTTCTATTACCGTTTCCCCCCTGTGGTTTAAAGGTCATTAGAGGGTAACTTATCATGTAAAGGTCACGTAAGAGGTAATCATGGGGGTTTTCCCCAGGGGTGTGGTTTAACTGAAACCCTTGCACAGTGGTGTAAATTTCATGCTTGGTAGACTGCTGACCTATAAAGTGAAATCAAAAGCACTGTGTTTATCAGCCGCGGGAAAGTTTGGATGCAAAGCTCTTGATGTTTACCTCGGTCTCTGCAGAACGTCTACCTCGCAGCGCCGTTGGGAAAGACCAGCACGCAGATTCTGCCCCTGAAGAACGCGGGCAACATCGACGTGCAGCTGAAGCTGAAGGTATGTCCCCCACGGCTGTCGTGCCCCACAGCGCCCGACATGTGGGGCTGTCATTCATGTGGTGTCTCTGCTTTTGCTGCAGAGCGCCGACACTGACGGCTGCTTCTCGGTCAAACCGGAGGACCTTGTTCTGCGTGTGGGGGAGGAGCAGGGAGTTACAGTCTCCTTCCATGCTCAGGGCGATAGGAAGTACAGGGAGACGTAAGCACCTCTCCTTCGCGCTCTGCGTTTGCAGTCTCGCCTGCATTCTTCCATACTTGCTTATTTTCTCTTGAACCCCTCCTACTGCTGACCTGCCGTTCTTCTGGCCCTCCAGCATGCTCACCATCCTGGTGCTGCCCTCGGGGCCTCAGTACGAAGTCATGTTGAAAGGGGAAGTCACCCCAGAGGATTCAGGGAAGCGTCAGTCGCCGGTGAAGGTGCCCCCTGTGGGGGTCGTGAAAAGCAGCGAGGTTCCCCCTATTCTCTCCAACAAACAGTTCATGGCTTGGGGAGGGGTCACCTTGGGCAGGGCTGTGTAAGTAAGCCGACCCGGTACATTCCCCCCCCAGACCCATCTCACAGGATTTATTGGGTACCAGAACAATGAAGCTGCTGACGTTGCTGCCAGATGTTTGCCTTTGAATTCCTGCCAGCTGACTTGCCAAGTTATCAAAAGAAACTTGCTCATGGCCTGTTTAGAAGTATTAGGGATTTTTGTCCTATTTAAACCAGCTCTCCTCCTGGGACGACTGCTTTTTGTGTGCGTCACATTTCAGGCAGCAGAAGCTGGTCCTTCGCAACAACTCCCCAGGCTCCACGCAGCAACTGCGCCTTCTGATCCGAGGTCAGGACCAGGACTGTTTCCAGGTGAGGCCCGCCTTGGCACTTCCTCCCACGATAGTGCCGAAACCTCATTTCTCTCCAAGCACCTCCAGATGTTTTGTCTATCTGTCCTGATCCACCGCAAGGTCCCCAGATCATTCAGCCAGATCTTTTGTCCCGTCTGACCCCCAGCTCCAGAGTACCTTTGGCCCAGAGGAGCGGCTCAGCCGGCACAAGGAGGTGACCATGAGGCCCCGGGAGGACGTGGCCGTCTACCTCCTGTTTGCCCCGACCCGTGTGGCCTGTATGTTGGCCAAGCTGGAGATCAAGCAGTCTGGCGTCTGCTCCTCCCAGCCGGGTGTCAAGTTCACGGTGAGGCTTTGCTGCGGCTTGGCCTCTGTCAAGTCCTGTTCTTGTCTCCCTGTCTCTCCCTCTTCGGTCCTGCCTGAGGGCTGCTCTCTGCCTGCCTTTATCTGCTGTCTTTGTCACACGTTTTGAGGAGCATTTTGTTAATGACCCTTTTGCTTTTGTCCCCCGCACTTTGATAACTATACCCCCCCCCCCCCCACCCGCCATGACAGCATATCTCTGGTATTTCTGGATGGATTGTTTCACTTTCACATTGGGGAACCCCCCCTCAGATCCCCTTGTCAGGCTACGGTGGCACCAGCAACATCATCCTGGAAGAGGCGCGGAAGCTGTCCGACAGCTACGTGGTGACGATGGCAGGCGTGTCCGTGGGCGGAGTCAGCAAAGTGTGCGTGAGCGTGCGCAACACAGGCTCGCGGGCCGCCTTCATTAAGGCCGCGGCCTACGCAGACCTGCAGGCGCGTTTGCGCATGGACGCCTCCGTCGTCAGCCTGTCGCCCCCGCAGTTCGTGCTCAAGGAGCGCACCCAGGAGGTACGGTGGGTCCTCCGCTTCACCCCTGGCTGCCTTTAATGCTAACTGTAATTTACTGTTCTTCCATTTAAGTGTTCCCTTAAAGACACCAGTGTTAAAAGTTCAGAAGTATATGATGGAGGCAGGATATGAGAGCAGAACTGTTGGCTTTTATATCGTTAGCTAATGGTTGCGGTTTGTAGCTCGAACAAAGTAGCGAGTCCACATAAAAAGCCCTAAAGACTCTGGAGTCGGTCCTTATGTAGTAATCGGCAAAGGGGCTACGGACCTTAGACCCGCTGCGCTCACACCGGGGAGGGCCAGGCCTGCGCTGATTGGGCATATTTGCAGGTGGTGACCATCCTGCTGAAAGCGACATCCAGGGAGCACAGCCTCTGCCAGTCGGCCACTGCCCTGCTGGCCACGGTCTGCTTCTTCTGTGGGGACGAGGTCTCACGCCAGCAGTACAGGAGGTACGATCCCGGGAAGATGCTTGTCCGAGTTCTCGTTGGTGAGGACGGCCTCTGGCTTCTAAGTCACTGGCCCGGCTTGGAAGACTTCGGGTTTGGTTTTAAAATGTGATCAGTCCTTTTATATAATTCCATCGTGATTTATTACTGTGATTATGTGCATTTCTTTTCTCGCCTTGGTTTCCTCCCCCCAGGCTTCTGCGCAGCAGACCTGACGCGGGCCGCAAGCTGCTGTCCGACAGCGGCCTCCTGAAGGACCTGAGCTTTGATGAGCCTTTTCTCGGCGAAGAGCAGGTCCTGGATGGTAAGGAGCCGCGTTGCGTGTTGAAGGTGGCAGCGGCGGCTCCCGGGCATCTGCCGCATTTTCTCCATGTAATCAGTTTTAAGATTTGTGGGTTTTCAGGTGCGTTTTTGTGTTTGCAGTGTACGACCTTCCGCAGAGGCCCAATGAGGCACAACTCTTCTACAGCAACATGACCAAGGTGGTTCTGACCGTGCTGGGCACCGTCGACGTCTCCGATTCCGGGGAAAGTGACTGTGTCGAGTCCTTGCGGCCCTCCCCTCGGCGTGGCTCCGAGTCTGACAGGTAGCCTCCTTATTCCCATGCCTGGGTCCGCTGATATTCTGTACCAGTGTTTCCCAATCTGGTCATCGGGGACCCACAGCTAGTCTACATTTTTTGCTCCCTCCTAGCTCATTGTCAGCCAGTCCAATGGGCCCCTGAGGACCGGATTGGGAATCATTTTTCTATACCTATTACTTTCTGATCCTTTGGAAGCACTTCCAGCTTAGGGTCTGCTGATGTATAGCACTAATGTGTCCCACACTCATTGCACTTTCACTGATAACCCTCTTGTTAGTCAACCTTGTGTCTTGAGCTATAGATAAGTTGTGCATTGTATCACTATCACCTGTATCTGCTCAGTGCTGCAAAACCCAAATCGTTTGACTGTCCTTCCCCCACAGTGGCTTTGGAAACTCGGACCGTCACATCAGCAATGTCTCATTGGATGTCTTGCCTGTAAAGGGCCCCCAGGGCCCCCCCCTGTCCCTCAGTGTTGCCGATTCGGCCCTGAATCAGCCGGCTGAGTCCCGGGTGTCCTGGAGTGTCTTGCCAGAGCAGCTGGTCCTCACCGTTCCCAACATCAGTGAGTCTCCCCCCCCTCCATTTGAACTCTGCAGTCCGAGCTGGGGTCAGAGATGAGGCGCTATGTTAGCATTACTCCGGAGGACACGGTCTTAAAATAACGGTCATTCTGGGTCAGTGTGTGCACGCAGTGGAATTTTTAATGCAAAAAGACTAAGGTATCTTCTCTGTAATGTGTGCAAGGAGAGGGGTGGGACTTCTGCTGTGTGCCTTTTCTTTCATTGGGTTAAAGTGTTTGACTGACAGATCACTTTGTGGCAGATGGTGCAGCTGACACGAGGCATGTGAGGATCCAGAACCACTCTCCCAGAGAGCTGCGCTTCGAGTTGTCCTGGCCTGCCCACTGTCTGACCGTCACCCCCCAGCATGGGGTCGTCGAACCCAAGTACGCACCTGCTCTCCTGCACTGGTGTGACCCGGCTTTGAACCCGGGGCAGACAGGCCCATGGTGATCCTGGGTGGAATATCCTGATAAGTTCACATGTAGCTTCCATGGCTCCTAATGAGCAGGACTGAGCAGTAACTTTTCCCACAGGAGTCACCTACAGATCCTGATCAGCCCCAACCTGTCCTTGGCCACCAAGGCTGCCATGCTGCCCTGGACTGGACAGATCTATGTCCAGTGTGGTGACCAGCAGAAGGTGGATTTGCCAATTTGATTATCTTCGTTGGTTATGTGAATAATTTCAGTCGCTTCGTGCTGCTTGTTCTCGTGAAAGTGCCTTGTGATAATATAGTGCTTGTGAATGTTAGATATTTTTATTTTTTTTTAATGTTTAAGTAGTCCAGTGCTAGACAAAAGCTCTAAGTGTTTTTGGGGGTGTTAAAAATGTAGTTTTCCTGTAAGCATTGTGTGCAAATCTGTGCAAGTTTAATCTTCACAGTCGGTGCTGATTTCCTCTTCCTCTGCTCCTTCCTCCTCCATCTCTTCGTTAGTTTATCAAAGTTCAGATCCGCCAGGACCTGGCCCTGGATGTGTCTGCAGACATCTTCTCGCCCAAGCCCCTGTCTGCCTTGCCCCCGCAGGCGGAAACGCCAGCAGCCCCTGGGGGCCATTCCCCCGAGACACCCCAGCGCTCCCAGGTGGTGATTAAGAGCCGCACCCTGGTGTTCCCAGCAACGCCGTCCGGGGGGATCTCAGGTGAGGGCCGTGGCTGGGGGGGGGTCGCTTTGCCTGGCGTGACCTATTTAACAGTGGATGGTCTGGACAAAATCTTGGTCTGGACTTTTGCTCTCTGGACCTGAATCATCCAGCTCTGGAACATGGTCATCTTCACTGCCTGTGTTCTCGCAGAATCCTTCCTCGAGATGGAGAACACCGGCAATGAAGTGCGGTGGTACCTGTCATCGTTCGCCCCGGCGTATGTGAAGGTGCGTTCAGAGTGGCGTCCGTGAGCCACGTCCCGTCTGTCACGAGCTGAGGTGTCAACTTGGGTCGCCAGGCGCTCAGGCCCAGAGTGACACAAGCAGGTTCAAACCAAATGTGGATCATCTAAAGATTCAGTCATGAGGGTTGAAATCCCAGGAACTCGATCCAGGAACGTGGTGTGTTAGAGAGAGGACTGAACAGTAACTCTTCCTGCAGGGTGTGGACAACAGTGGGGACGTGTACCGGGCCACCTACACGGCCTTCAGGTGCTCTCGCCTATCAGGAGTTCTGGGAGTGCGGGAGAAGATGAAGGTGAGGCTGCCTCTGGGCATGAGCCTCGGCGTCAAAAAGTGTATCTGTCACCATTAGACACAGACAGGAAAATGAGTTTGGAAGTGTACAGTTGTGCAAATGCACTATGAAATCGAATAAACAGGAATGTGCAAAACCTTGACTTTGGATCATGAATAATCCTGAGGTTTGATGAAGACCCAAAGGCCGGCTTCCTGTGTCACTGGCTCCCCCATCACTGCGGTCTTTCCCGATGACATAATCGCGAATGTCACTTCGACCCTCCTCGCACTATGTACCACATTTATAATTCGAATAAGTGAAAAAATATTTCCCTGTGTTTCTGTCTCTACCCTCAGGTTCCTGTCTCCTTCCTGCCACGAGATGGTGGCGATTACGCCCAGTTCTGGGACTTGGAATGCCACCCAGTGGCCGAGCCCCTCAAGAAGGGCAGGGTTCGATTCCAGCTCTGTGGAACGGTGGGTTTGGCTTTTTTAGGGCAGGGGGGCACTGATTGATCACTGACCCTTTCTGGGGAGAGTTGTCAGATTCTGGAGCGGAATCCACAAAGGAGGTTCATGTTTATAAGTCTTAATGCTTGACATTCACTCCACTGATATTCATACACAAGCGAGTGAGACAAATGTATGAGAAGGATTGTAAGACTTTGATCCACAATTGTGTCCTGGTGTCAGATGTTGCTGCTGAATATCGAGCTCAGGGCGCACAGTCAAACGGCCGGACCTGTCAGTGAGTCAGTCTCCTGGAGGATGCTTGTTCAAGCTCTGTTCTTCTTAAGGGCGTGAAGGCTGGAGCAACCGTCAGTGCGAGCGCTGACTCCCTGGTGCGGACGGAGGCCACCGTGAAGAACAGAAAGAAGCTGGAGAGGTCTGTGATCAGGACTGGCTAAGAGAGAGAGCTGTGATTGCTCACAGCCGCCAGTGTAGGTGTCACACCCGCGGTGTGAACTGACTTTAGTTTTATGTAAGATGATGGAGCCACAGGCTCCATAATCTCGGCTCCTGCAGAAGAAGCCGGTTACTGTCATCGTTTTGAGGCTGTCTGACCTGGTTTGCTGGTGCTGCGTGCGGATTAGAAATGGATTCCACAGCTGTGTAGGGATATTGTGGCATTAGATGCATGTGTGATGAGGCTCTTAGGTGGGAACTCCAGGGTTTTTACTTTGTGCCACACACAAACACCCTAAATACTTAGCCAGTCGGGTTCTGAGCATGTAAGAGGTTCAGTGTTGTCTGCACGCTGTTCCTCCCTGTCCAATGTGTGGTTCTGGATGTTTCCATTCAGGTTCATCGTATTCGAGACAGAAATTCCTAGTCTTCCCATCCCATATACCTGTCTTATCCGCTTGATGTTTAGCGAGACCATTAAAAATTGCACCCCATCTGAGAATATCTTACTCTGCCCCCGACCCCCAAATGTTGATGCAGTCTTGTCCTGTACATCATTGCTTTGCGTGGGTTGGATTGTGAGCAAAGGCACACATTTGTCAACCTGGGAACGTACACAGTCTTTCCTGTCTTCATGCAGGGTGTGATGAATATGTTGTATAAACGTCACAAAACCCCAAATTCCCTCTCCCCATCCTGAAATGGAGGTGTGGGGGGGCTAACACTTAGCGATACGGAAAAGGTATTTAAAAACGGCCTAACCTCTGCTGACGACGTGGCGTCATCCCCTGAGCCGCCAGTGGCTTCGCTTCCTGTGCGGCTATCTGAGGTGGGCGTTTTTGAAACGCTGTGTGTTCTTCCAGCCAGGAGGAGATGCAGCGGAGGGGCGTTTACGCGCCCCAGGACCTGTACACCTTTCCGCAGACGCGGGTGGGTGAGTCCAGCACCTTGAAGGTCCACGTGCGTAACAACTCCTTTGACACTCACGAGGTACGTGATATGGCCCAAAGGATTCTGGGCAGTCGATGGCGCCTGCAGAAGCAGGAAATGTAGCAGAACTAAGAATGGGAGGACAGCCTGTCATGCAGGGGCTCATGGGAAAAGGCTAGATGTTTGAGTTTGCTAAGAAGTGATCAAGTGATCATCATTCAGAGTCATAGGACTGAATTGGAGGAGATTCTGAAGCCTGTCTGTCAGCTTTGAATTATCTCCAGTAAATTCTGTCCATGAACTTTAGTCACGTTTTGGATATTAGGATGCGAGTCAAAATATCAATCACTAACATCCATGCCGATGCTTCTCAGAAGAGCTGCTTTAGTGGTTAACTTGATTAGTCCTGGCATGTCATCTTCTGAAGAAGTGCTCTTTGGACCAGCTTTCATCCCTAAGAAAAACATCAAGATAGTCAATAGTGATTAGACCAGCAAGTTTATCTGAAACTCTGCAAACCACAAGCTAAAACCTACAACTATCATATGATGTGTTGAATTTCTGCACAGAATGTTGCATGGGAGCACATTTGATGCATGAGGTATGCCGTCTCTGTTCCGAACGCTCTGCATGGATTTCATGTTGAGCTTCTCTAATTGCATTGCAGCTGAGATTCGTAAGCCCTAGAGAGCCCTTCCACATCAAGCATTGCAAATACTCTCTAAGGTGAGTGGGATAATCTGATTTTCTGGGTAACGGAAGGTTAGCGCCATAATCTGGTGCGGGTGTTTGGCAGCAGAAGACTGGGAGCAAGAGGATATTCCCGCCAATTGGGCTTGGTAGGGGGCCTCTGGTTTCTTAAGGTACCAAACTGCAGGTTCTGTGTGGTGGCTGGCATGTGACAGGAAGTCCTGTACACACCATCGTTTAAGCTTGGACACACTTCAGGTTGCACGTGTGCTGTGGTCACTGACCAGCAGCCCTGCAGTCCCATGGCTGAATGTGCCATTGGTTCTCCTGCAGCCTCACATCGACAGCTACTATCCAGACTGCAGTGACTCCTAATGCGTTTTCAGCTGCCGATCTGCAATTAAACCCGGGTTGTGTGCTCTTAACATGGCATGGATTGATTCGTTATCAGTTGGCAGGATTAAACATCAGCGTCGGCTGTAGAATCAATGTCCCATGTGGGAATTAGTATGTTTTACATACTTCATAATTTAGAGGGAGTCTGCAGGGCTTGAAGCATGCCAGCTGGTGTTTGTGCAGTAAATTGCAGAGCGTTAATGCCTCCCCCGTTTCCCCCCCAGGTCCCAGCACTACATCAACCTGCCCATCCAGTACAGGCCCACGTCGGCAGGCAGGAGCTCTGGCTTACTGCTCATCCAGACCGACTCAAGCGGCATCCTCACCATTCAGCTGACTGGTGATGCGGTGCCCTGAGCAAGGCGCCCCCTTCAGGGAGACTTGGGAAGTGCCGTGTGCTGCTACGGCTGTGTCTGGGCAAAGCGGTCAGCTCCCAGAAAAGGGTCCCCCCTCCTGACTTTCTGAAGCAGACTGACACTCAGTATCAAATCCATTTCTTTTTAAATCTTTCCCGTAGATGAATTCACAGGTTTTTTTGTCAGATCAGCTCTCCAGGCCTCTTTAGCTGCTCATGTGGTTCGGTTGACAGTCCTGTACCACTGTCAGGATGTTATGGTGCCTAATGCTGCTTTGAGATATGGGTATAGTGTCCCTTTACCTCACTTGGTGTGATTTAACCCCATGGAAACTACTGCAGAGGGCTGGTAGCTGATTGATAGTGCATGATCATCCCGTCCACAGCAGGTCCGAATGCTACTGTATGCTGTATGTCACCATCAGTGAATGACTCTGAATAGACCAGCTAGAGCTCTCTAAATATTAAGGGATGCTGCATTATAATCCATTTTTGACAAGTTATCTGTCTTGATCCACTTAGGTTTTGATCAGGAAAGCCCTTCGACATCATTAGCAAGCCAATTAATGTTAAGATGGTCACCCCGAGGGCGCTCTGGGTGCCCGAGGCCGGGTTGCTGTGTCACGTGGGAGCTGTTACCATGACACTCGTATTTTCTGCCGAATTGTTCTGTGTGTCAATCAAGGACCTTTTAAAGAAATGTGGCACCCCCCCCCCCCCACACACACACACACACACACACCTTACCATTGCCAATTTCACATTCAATATTTTACGAGTTGATAGGGAGCCCTAAGTCTGCCAGTCAGAAAATGTTATATTCATTGAACCCGTTTTTTTTTTTCTTGTATCCTTTGTTTTGCCAAAAGATGGAGGTGTGCCATTCTTATAAATATTGCAGAACTTTCTTGAATTTTCCTTGATGTATCTTACAGATGTATTTATTTTTAAATAACGTACTTGGTAAAATAAATGATTTACATTGACTATCGCCTATTCAGTTTCTTGTGAGGTCAACCTTTTATAACTTCTGAAGCTAAAAGGGATGAGTATTAAATTATTATAAAACAAATAAATCACGGCCCCTTTCTCTGATCACCAGTCGTCCTGGGACAGTGCAGCGATATAGACAGATTTTCTGCACTGATGTATGGATTATATCTATGGATTGTCTCTTTTCCAGTCTTCTGCCTGAGGGTTGCGTAGAATGGACAATCTACATGAAATATGAGTATATATGTGCAGGGGCGCTGTAAAGGGGGGGTAAACGATGACGATTCTCGGGGCCCACGCCCTTTAGGGCCCCCCAGAGATCTGCTTTAATAATAATAACACTGGTAGAGGGGCCCAACCTCATATTTTGTCATAGGGCCCAAAATTGCTAGCAGCGCCCCTGTATATGTGTGCGCGAAAGCGATCACGCGATCCGAGCTAAGTGGTGCTAGATGGACGCACACGGACCGGGATCCGAGGGCGCGGTACGCGGCACCGCCAGTGCGTGCGCGGTGCACCCTGAGCGCTCGGGACCCGACACAAGCAGATTGCCGGGAACAGTCAGCTTCCCAGCCGCAGAGACGGTGCCCAGGGAGCATATGGTGCCCTAATTACCCACCTGAAAGGCCCCCGGCCATGTCTGAGTTGGACAGAGCCGCCCCGCCTACTTTCCCAAAGGGCCAGAGCTCCCTCCCCCCGAGGTTATTATGTTAGGATTACGTTATAAGGCCTCCCCAGGGCACCTGTGAGCGCATGGTACTTTATCAGATTGATTGAACCCCCCCAGTTTATCAACAGACCACACATCCCCGAGGGCGAGGGATTTATTCAATTAAACTCACACCGGGAGACTCGGTCATAGCGATAGTTTATATACACACAAAATTAAGGAATTTTAGGCTCATTTATTGTACATACCTTTTAAATACAGTAAATCGCATACTTTCTCTTTGCTATATAGATCCGTACCTTTTATATGGTTTGTTTTTGTTCTTCGTTTCTATTTTAGTTTATTTCCTTTACACTTAACGCGTGTTCCATTCAGTTTCATATAAATTTTACATACATTGCATTGAGTTACAGGCTAAACTACTTTGCTTAAAGAGCAGTGGATCATTTCTCCTATCCTATTAACATTAAAATCGCCAGAATCGGGCAATTTGTAAATTGATAAGCCACAATCAAATCTAACTGGAATATCTTTCAAACAAAATTGAAAATTCCATCTTTCCACTGGAATTCCCAACTCGGTTTACAATATTCTAACGTTTTAAAAGAAGACTTTTAAAACGTCCATTAATGTTAAATAAAGTTTCGTCTGGATATGGTCATATTGTTTCCATTGTTTTTCTTTAATTGATGAAAATAGAAGAAGCGCAATCAACACTTCTCCACTAGAGGGAGTGTTTGTTAGCTATGGGAACTAGAAGACCAAAACAAACACGTAGCTTTCTGTACATGGCATAATTAATTAAGACAGGGTACTACTTACTATACTATACAATATATAACACCCCAGTACAAATGCTTGTTTATCGGTAATGAACATTACCAAAGCTACAGAACTTGTCTCACAGGATCATTCATTCATTTTCTATACCGCCTTATTCTATATGGTTCGGACCATATCCCGGAAACAATTGCCGCAGGGCGCAGACACCATTCACACCTACGGCCAATTCACTTTAGCTTGTTTTTGGAGCAGGACTACGACGGAGTGAAGTTCAAACACATGGAGCCGAGGCGGGGAATCGAACCTATGTGAAGCGACTGTGCCGCCTCCCCCGCATTAGATTCGATTCGATTTATTTTTATATAGCAAGACAGCCATTGCCTTTTATGATTTTTTTTTCCCAAAATCTATAAACTTGGATGTTTTACCCAAGAAATGTAATTACCTTTTGGAAAGTACTACAGCAGGGATATCACTGTATCTTGAACCTTGACATTTGAGGTCAATACATGTCCTTAATTATATACGGTGTCATGAACTAAATTCCCATATTTAATTGCATTACGCCAACAGATACAGCTGACCACATCTACAACTTAGCGGAGTTGCCGGCTTTTGCGGCCGTTACGTTAGTACTCCTACTCTGCAGATGTCGCTACAGCTTTTTGGAAATTAGGAGCATGGATGTACGAGAGGGGGGGTACACGGAGAGCGGTGGAGCGCCGCTGACTGACTCGCAGTCTTCGTGAGCTATCGCGGCGCCCAGTCTCCGGCAGCCAGCTACGGATCAGACGCACCGGCCAGCCGCAGGGAGGGATCGCTCGTCAGCCTGGAACAGACGCGCTCAACGGGAAGGCGCACGACCGGAGGTAAGGCGGCGCTTCCACCAGCAGCAGCACCGGTAACCCTCAAACAGAAGCGCCCCGGAGGACGTTGCAGACTGCGGGGGCATTTCTGAGCGCTTTGCACGAACGGGCTTAGTTAGACGAGGCTAATACGGCGCATTAAAGGAGCGGTATGAGTTGCAGGGAGTTACTGCAGGCTGTACAAGTTTAAGATCCCGAGTCCTTAAAGGGGCCGCATTTAAACATTCACAAAATCTAGAAGTCAGTAGAAATTGTTTGGCATGTATTTATCTAACATCCACACGATATATATGTTTATTAATAAACTCCATCGTCCCGTTATGTTGCGCACATCACATCGGCGTGTAATTCGCCTCGGTCTGTCGGCGTTCTTCGTCCATGTTTATTCTGCACGCCAGGCAGCGCTGGCACGCTGATGCTGCGCTTATTTCCGATGCTGTGAGCTTAAATGTTGTCTCTGAATTAAATTATTGGGTAATCCGAGTCCGCCCGGCACGCACAGTCCCGTCGGCTGCGGGCGCTGGAGACGGATCAGTGTTTTAACACGCGTGAGGCTGCGCGCATCTCCAGGCTGGATCGGTTTATGGCGTATTATTGCGGTCAGTTATCTGTCCCTGCAAACTTTTATATGTTCAGTTATCTGTTACTAGTTGCCCTTGTTTATTGCACGAGCCAGCCAGTTAAATCGCCTTTTCCGGCTCGTATAGTTAATGTGACGTTTGTGTTTACATAACTACCATTAATATCTAGATTTTTTTAAGTATGTGTTACGGAGTAAAATAACAGGAAAGGGGGATGGGGGGAGCTTTGTTTTTCATGGTTATTTAATTTATTATGGTGCATATTAGCTGTCAGTAATATTCAGTAATAGTCTTGTTAACATCACGCGTGTCGGTCTTGTCAGATTTGAAACGTATACATTTTCTTATTTAATCGCGGTTTAACACATTTATGCTTGTGAATCCGACTCCTTGGTTGCGTGCTGCCTTTGCCGGATTGCAGCTTCATTATGCACTATGGATCGGGTAAAGTAGGCGGATTTCTGCTTGATACAAATATGTGGGCAATGATATTTAAAACGGGAACATGTACAGAATCACGCAGCGTGTGTAGGCTATCTTTTGGGGCAGACGGGTTTCATTACGGTAAATGTGCATGGATGTGCTGGGGTGTATCTGAGGCGACGCGACGACTTCCTGCCCTGCTGCAGCCCCCGCTGTGTGTGTTTTATATATTGAAGGTTTTGAAAGGCAAATATATATTTTTGCATTAATTCTTCGTGCAAACTATAAACCGTCCGCCATATAGCGATGCATACAAGGACACTCTTGGGTGACATGCAACTTATCCCCTGGGCTCCTATAAGTAATACTGGAAAGTAACTGGATTCCAGTCGGCTTCCTAATTTACTTTACGCAAATGTTGGTACGACAGATGGTATCTCTGTATCATCACTGAGTAAACCTGTTTGTGAAACAGTCATTTTTTTTTAACTATCAGCGTCTGAAAACTTTTTGGTCCTGCGCTTAAGTTCATATAGAGGCTGCTGGTGCGCTGGAGGGTTGAGTTTCGTCAGCAGATTAAAACCCTTTCCTGGAATATGCGCTAACCGGTACACGGGCCGCACCCATGCTTAAAGCTCCACATTTCCCAGCCAGGCTTTATGTTGTCGTTGGAATATAGAAAAACGCGAATTAAAAAAGACATAAATACGGCGGAGTAGTCGGAGATTAGATCAAGCTGAGCGGCACAAAGGAAGAATGGGGTAAACATTTAGTGAAAGTAGGACGTGGGACCCTCAGCTGTTCGCGGTGAAGCTGAAGCGTGTCCTGTCTTCTGCTTCCAGCGTGGACGGTAAAATTAGAGCCCTGTGGCCTCACATTGGCGAGGACCCTGCGCATCCATAATTGAAGCCCTTTCTGTCACAATTGAAGCCCCTGAGCTCTTTTGGTTCTCTCAGCCTGCCCCTCCCTGGATACTCATATTTAATGCATCTGAGGGTGTTTTTTTTTTTTTTTTTTTTTTTTTTTTTTTTTGGGGGGGGGGGGGGGGAGGCAGCTGGTACTGTCTCCTTAGCTAGCTTGAGTCTACTCTCTCAGCCGCTGTGACTGGCCATTTCCTTCATTGGGGTGTGTGTTAAGTACTGCACTGTGAAGTTCTTTTTTTCCAACTTTGAACATCATGCTTCATGTTTTGTTTTTTTTTTTTTGGGGGGGGGGGGGAGTTCAGGTGGAGATTAGTGCCAGAAGTATTATTGGACCACCAAATGTTCTGGAAGTTGCCAAGAAGTATCATGTTGTTGATGCATAAGTACGTTTCAGGGCATGATTTTTGCTGACTGGATGCAGCCACCTGAAGATGAATTAGGTGAAATGGCGTTTGTGTGAGATGGTTTTGGGGTTTAATTTGTCGTTTTGATGGACAGAGGATCCATATGTTTTTGCTCATGGTCAAATAGCAGATAATTCCCCAAATGAATAGTGGCTTTAAAGGGCCTGGATGGGTTCCTTCGTCTCCTTAAGTCTACATCTTTTCTTTGTCTCAAGGAAGACTATGTAGGTGTCCTCATTCCCCCTTTCGTCATTGTGTGAAGTGATACCCCCAGGTGAAACTGTATCTTTGATGCTGCCATTTGCGGGTGGGAGGGGGCACATTTGGCTTGGCATTTTTTGGCTGCAAAGGTCTCGGGTAAATGAGATGCAGACCACAAGAAGTGTCTTGTTCCGCTTGGCCGACACTGGTGGGGGTGCTACGTCATGCTGCCCCCCCCCCCCCCCCAGACATTGCCCGTCCTGGGAGCCGCCACCATCGCCAGGACGCGTCTTGAATAATGCAGAGGCGAGCCGCGTCTCGAGTGCCGCGCGATCCGCAGATGCGCAGACGTCAAGCCATGCTGAACGGACCCCTGCTGGAGTCTGCCGTCCGCGAGCTGTGAAGGAAAAAAAAAAAAAAAAAAAGTAAAAATGGAGGGGAAGAAAAATACATAGAAACATGAAGGATTTTTTTTTTCCCTGCTCAAAGCAGGATGTTTAGCTTGATTTCTCTGAGCACCTGTTGGAGGTCTCTCGCTGTGTGTTAGGCAGATCTGTCACTCAGATTACAGATGCATATAAGGAGCTGGTTATGGTTCGAACAGCTGTGCACGTGTAGGGCATCCAGCGATGGGACAACGTAGGGGTACTCGAGGGCATCACTGGGCTTGGTCTTGTTGGTTACACCGACTGTGGAAGTAAGTCTTTTTGTCAATTTCCCCCTCAGTCCCACCCCCACTGACCCGATGTCAGCATTAGCAGGTGCGCAACAGCGCAAAGGCTGCGCGTTACTACATGAGAGAGAGGGTATTGGGGGCAGACGGGCACTCCTTGGCTCTGCCAATTAGAAGACTCGCACCTCAAACGGCTTCTTCTGTATTAGAGGTGCCACTTGGGAATATGAGAGGGATAGAGAGATTGAGAAATGGATGGAGGGTAGGAGCTGCGAGCCTGCGGATCAGCTAGTCATTGGTTACGCCAATTCAAATTTCGGGGCTGAAATTACACTGTGACGTATTTAGGTGTCCGGCACCTTCCGTCCGCCGATCATCAGCGTTTCACAGCAGCCTTCCGGGCCGTCCAGACCCCCCCCCCCCCACCCTCTCATGCTGTGTTGGAATAGAGTGTTGTGCCATGCAATATGTCCGTTTCCCATGCGTGCAGCCAGTCGGCGAAGGGAGGGCCACCCAGCCCCACGCACCGAGGCTCAGCTCGGCGGCGGGCTGCTTTCCTGGGAGAGCTGGGGGTGACGGCAGGCTCATTTGGGGGGGGGGGGGCTGGTTTCTTTCAGCCGCGCGAGGGCCGGCGTGAGGTCGTCTGTGACCATGGTTTCCATGCATCCGGGGGACTGTTTTTAGCTGCTCAGTGGGATGGAGAGTGTGACAGAAATTTGGAGGCAAGATGCTTGTCAAGGGAAGGGAAGAACGGGATGATATTTTCTTTTTGCCCCTTGCAATGTACCCGGAGCCATAATCATAGCTTTTCACTTAAAACCACTTTAAAAGTGGAAGTTGTTTATTTTTTTTTCATAATTGTTGATGAATATCCTTCTAAAAAGAAACAAAATAATGTTCTATTAAATGGTTGATTTAATTCATGGTTTGAGAGTTTGACACTGCGTATCAGGCCTCTAACCAAGAACATTCATATGACATGTATGTGAAACACACCTATTTAAATGGGGCTTATAGCTGCGCTGGGTGTGCTGCTGGCCATCAGTGACGACACAGTGGGAAACAGAAAGATTCATTTTGTCTGTTTTGTTTTTCAGACACTTTTTCTGCAAGGGCGAAACATTTTCAAGCTCGCTGGGACCATTATGTTTGCGACAGTTCTTTCTTTCTGAAAGTATTAATTTAATTGACTACAGAATTTGTCGGCGTGGTTCAGAGTGCCCAGATTTTATTTATTTATTTATTTATTTATTTATTCCTCTCAAAAAAGCACTTAACGCTGACCGAACATTCCGTGTCATTTTGCCGTTTCCAGAAAGCAGACGGAAATCGCCCAGGGCCAAAGCCGCCTGGCACTCTGCATTTGAATGGCCGATAACGTGATTAAAAATGCTCCTTTCTCTGTTTTTATAAACTGCTTTTTAAAATTCTTTCGTGCAACACACAATGGAAGAACTTTTCCCCTGAAGAATTCCTTAAGTCTTAAAAGTCAAATGGTGGTTTTTTTTTTTTTTTATAAAATGTATGTAAACCTTCTGTGGAAATCCTCTAAAATTGCAACAACATTCCATGGCAGTATATCAAAATTAGCTGCGGTCTGTTTCTTTGCTTACTTCATATCATTTTATGTGATGATTAGTGATGAAATGATTACGGTCCTCCTCCACTGGCCCCAGCAATGTCTGTCAGCACAGTCTGGATCTTGGTCCTCGTGATTGGTTTTTGTTCTGCTATGTTTGTAGTTGTATATTTATTTTCATTAAAAAAAAACTGGACTCCCCCCCCAAAAAAAAAAATTTAAAAAAAATAGCAAGAGTCTTTTGGAAAAGGGGGCATATCACAGCCTTTGAAGAACGAGAGGATGCACCCCCAGAGCTTCTGGAAGGCCTTCAAGGAAGTTGCCCTGGCACAGAAACTCGCTTTTAATTGGGGGGGGGGGAGGGGGGGTGTTCTCATGAAGTGCTTGGAACACTAACCGCCCCCGTCACCCATCTTTTCATGTGCTGTCCCATTCATTTACCTTAAAGAAACCCGGCACGCTGTACCTGCTTCAGGGCTGTTGTGAGCGGCCAGGTGTGGCCCAGTTGGAACAAGTAAGGAAGCCGGATTAATTGCTCACCTTAATCCCTGATACAATTCAAACGATTCCAAACAGATCAGTTAAATTATTTGTTCGGTTTGTATAGCTATTACTCTGTGCTACTTAAACAAAAAAAAAAGAAAGAAAAAATAAAGCAGTGAACCTTCCCCCTCTGTGTTCACCGGGATGTGTGAGTTTTAGTTTATTACTGCGTCTCGCGTCAATCCACTCCTGTGCCGCCACATGAGTGCAGAGTGGTAGGCGGCGGAAATGCAGTAAATAGTTAGTGGCCTTAGCTTCTAAGCGGGATCTAGTTAGCGGGATAAGCTTCTGTAGTGGGTCCTGTGTGATATCGGCGTTCCTTCGGCTGGGTGGCGGTCATCCACCCGTCCGTACTTGGTATCAGTGCACAGCTGCCGCCTGCATATCTGAGAGCCGGGCCTCTCCTCTTAGTGTCTGAAGCGTCCATGATGTATTTGGCCTTTTCCTCTGGAACCTTAGCACAGGGTTAGGCTGCTGTAAAGTAGTAGCATGAGTAGAGCTGCACTTCTGTCGTTGTTAGAGCTACCTCTGACGTGTTATGACGGGGGGGGCTGTCTGAGGCCTGGGAGCCGCAAGGCTTGGTCACCTGCGATGCCAGCCGAGTCTGGCTGGGGAGTTTGTTGGCAGAGGAAAATGTCAGGAGATGGATGGGGGGGGGGATCGGAGGGCTTAGGTGGGTTTGAGGACTCGAGGACCCCCCCACTGCCGCTATGATGCCGGTTAGGCGGGAGGGGGAAAGAGGGCATGCTGAGATAAGAGGACATGAACCCGGCGGGGGGGTAGGGGCTTCAGTCCAATGAAAAGGTCAGTCCCGCAGCCAGGGCGGAACATGCAAGAGGAGAGGACTAGCCCAGCGCCCGTCACAACCCTCACACGTCCTGCTCAGGGCAGGAGTGGCACAAAGCGCCCAGGGGCCAGGGCGCCATATGGCTGCGGAGCTCTCCCAGTGTCGCTGCTCAAAGGCCGGGACAGATGGAGGCGCGCTCAGCCCCACTGCGGGTTCTAATCCGCCGCACTGGCAGGCATCGCCACTCACGGGGCGCAGTGGAAAGCTCTGTCCTGCAGGGGGCCCCGCAGACTGTGGGGGGGTGGGCACTGTTTGGGTGCTCTGGAGCTCACATACTTCTTGAACGGGATTTTCTCCCATAATTATGTGGTGCATTCTGTCCCCTTGATACATGACGACACTGTCACGGTGTGTCTTTGAGCGAGACCGGCTGCCTGAAACAATCATCTCACCGCCCCCCCCCACCCCCCACCCATCCCTCGCCTTTCCTGTCAGTGGATTAGCTGATGGTCTGTTATCCTACCCGGACCATCGATCCCACCCCCCCAGCTCGCAGGCCCCGCAGATTCTCCTGTGTCCCAGTGTCTTGCTGGTCCGCCCTCCCATCCACGTTGGCCCTGTGAAGACGAGTGCCACACTCCCTCTTCATGAATATGCAGCGTGAAGCACGATCCTCCCTGGATCATCTTGCTGTCTGAGAGCACTGCAGATATCTAAGGGACTGTCTGCCCCCGACCCCCCCCCCCCCCTCATTCAGCACAAATCTGCCATATGCTCAGGGTGTGACCCCCTACCCTGGGTTTCTGCGCTACGATACCTTTAAGTGACTCCGAGTCCAGGCTTCCTTCATCTGCTTAAAATCACCGATTAATGTTCTCATTTGGTCTCCCAGCAACCCCGCAATCTTCTGCTGCTTTTTCCATCCACACTTTTTATCACGATTCTACAAAAATAAAAACAATATACTGCTAAACTGTCATAATAGCATAAGAATATATTATACGCTTCATTTTTTTTTAATATATATATATATATATATATATGCTGAATTATCGCATTACCTGCTGGAGGACAACACACCCTTTTGAAGGGGTAGTTAAGCATTTGGCGCTGTGCGCCAGTGAGCCCCCCCCCCATGGGTTAATGATTCACACTGAGAGTGCCTCCCCCACAGTCTGTGACCTCTGCGCCGACCCCCGACGCGGTGCAGCGGGCGAGCCGTAAATGTCTCCCCGTCTAGACGGCGTGAATGGAATTCTGAGAGGCCGCCTGCCGATTGGCTGGGAGGCGTGCCTGGGGTCGCCGGTGTTGCCGTTCCGACATCGCCATGGGAGACGGGAACATAAATGAGCAAACAGCTGAGGTCTGGTGGGGGTGGTTGCGGGGGGGGCAGGGGCGGGGGTTCACTTTTAAACTCTCCTAACAGGAAGGCCTTGTTCTCCTTCATCACCTTGATGAAAATAAGGTAACCTTTAAAGCTTTATGTGTTTATACGATGGTGGCAAACCGTTACAGTGTTATTTAAACTTAATACTAAAAATTCCCCCCTTTTCTGCAGATATAATGATTCCTGATAGAAATATATATCCATGCATACTTTTATATGTCTGTATTTTACAATGAGTGTGTGTATTTACATATTTATACTTGCATGAGTGGACTTGAGCCCTAATTTCTTTTTTGTTATTATTCGAAGAGGCCTCTCTGCCTTCTTCCGGTAAAACACAGCTTTGTGGAGAGGATTCCTCTCTGGGTTCACCTGTAGATGAAAGCATCTGGAACCTCTTCAGAAAGCGGGGGGGCGAGGGTAAATGCCTTTTTTTTTTCTTGAATTTGCATTTTTGCCAGCCAGTGCCTGTGTAATGCATTCAGAGCAGGTGTGTCAGTGCCAAGCTGCAAGGTGGGGGGTGGGTGGTCACAGTTTGGTTGGTGTCCTCTGGAGGTTGGTGGGGGCTGGGTCCTGGCTAGGCCGTACTGGTCTGCTCTCAGGTGGGTGGTAGCATCGCTGAGGCACATGGATGTGTTTGTGTCTGTGCCCAGGAGGACAGCTCTGTCCTGCCCTCACCTCTGTCCTGCCCTCACCTCTGTCCTGCCCTCACCTCTGTCCTGCCCTCACCTCTGTCCTGCCCTCACCTCTGTCCAGCTGTCCTTGACTGTGTCATGGAGGAGGGAGGTATAACTTTGTAGTCTCTGTCGTGTTGAAGCTGTGCAGGATTTGAGTTTAGCAGTTACTTCTGCTGCTGTTGGGACATCCTGCATCAGAGGCCTGGTTCTCCACCGCGCAGACATTTTCACGTACGGGAGAGTGAAAGTGCCATTGTCACCATGGAGATCAGAGCTGAGAGACACTCTCTCTCCCCTGAAGTGCTGGCAGTCCCTCGGTGTTTCTCCGCTCCTGAAAGGCGACTCCCGCTCCGCGGGTGCAGAGGTCGGTGTGTCCGAGCAGCATGGATGGCCGGACCCGTTTTGGGATGGAGCGGTCCTGGGATGAGAATCTATTTGAGGTTACTTACGGTCTGGCAGTCACTGGCACTGCTGAATAAGTCTGTGAATGCAGGAGGACAGCCGCAGTGCAGTTTGTTACAATCAAAGGGAGCCTGGCAGACAGAGCTGTCCATGAAACATGCTTCCTTCTTTGATATTTATATCTGAATTTTCAAACTTTTAGTTTAAAAAAAAAAAAAAAAACCATAGGTGATGTGGTATGTTTGTGCTGTGTATTTTAAAAATACATTTCATTCTCTGATTTTACAAGGCCACTTGCCAAATATCTTCATAAAGATAAAAAAACCTTTAGGTTTTCGATATCTTACTCTAATGTCAATTTTAACACCCAGGGTGCTGAAGGTGAAATAGAAATCCCCCCCCCCAATTCATGGAGGTCTTTTCTCACATCTTGTGTATGCAGAGAAACATGCAGATTTCGCTCCAAATTCCCAGGGTGTTAAAGGGAGGGCGGTGTTTGGCTGAGCTGAAATATCCACCGGGGTTTGTCTGGAAGTCATCCGGATGTGCGTTGGTTCTCGGCCCCCTTGTGTGGTGTGTTACAGTGTAACTCGCTGCCAATTGTTTGCGTGCTGGCTCCGTGGAGACTGTTGCTATGTGCCCCGTTTGTCCCATTCCGTGGTGTGAAGGTGCCATGGGAATGATACTCTATATGGGGGGGAGGACGCCAGGTGGATAGGTGGACATGACTCCCTCTCCTTCGTCGTGCTTTCGCTGGCATGTCACCAAGCCGCTCATTGATGATCATTTAGCGGGAGGGCATGGCTGGACCCAGAAGGTTTGGGGGGGGCAGGACAAGCCTTCCTGCCCAGCCCTCTCCCTCGCCTCCTTTGTTCCCCTCTCCGGTCTGTCAGTCACATGGGGCCTCCAACCCCCCCCCCCACCCAAAAGCTTGGACCTCTCCGGGGGTGTTGCATTAATTTGGCCCTGAGTGATCAGTGTGTTTCAAAATATTGTTCACAAGATATTAAGAATAATATTGGAATAAGAAATTTTATATAACGCTGATTATTTGGCAGAGGAAAGTTGATATGAATTTGGGATTTTTGTCGGTTTTTGCTGCACTGTGCCAGTCATTCAAGGTCAGGGGGGTCTGGTTTGAAGCATTAGCTCTGATAAAAATCCCCCTCAAGGACAAAGGTGCTGGTCCGAGTCGGACAGGGAAGGCCCACTTCCCGCCTTGGGATTTTTCAGAGGATGAGGTGTGGGGTGATAGACGTGCTTTGGTGGGATCTGAGGACTG
The DNA here is from genome assembly GCA_015163995.2 of Mormyrus lacerda. Taxonomy (NCBI): domain Eukaryota; kingdom Metazoa; phylum Chordata; class Actinopteri; order Osteoglossiformes; family Mormyridae; genus Mormyrus; species Mormyrus lacerda. The sequence goes on from JAABNX020000151.1 coordinate 10,959,696, forward strand.
GCTTTGGGTTTGAATTTGACCTGTAGACAAGAAAGGGGACGGTACTGTGTGAGGTGGGGGGGGGGGGTCATGGTTGGGTCATGATACCTGAGCGTCTCTGATAATTTCCTCTACTAGGCTGGGGCTCTGGGGTCACGCCCTCTGACCTCTGGGCTGGGTGGGTGGAAGCTCAAACTGGCCACAGTGAAAAACAGGACATGCGTCGAGGCATCTGGCAAATATCCCAGCGACAAGGGTGACAGACAGAACCCGCAGCACAGACTCTCTATCTGTGGGAGCGAGAGACGAAGAGGTGGTCTTGGGGGGGTGGGAGGCAGTAAATCAGGCACCCCCCCTCCCCCACCAACATACAGACATGCATGCACATGCAAATGGACTGGGGATGATGAGGAGGAAGGAGGTTCTGGGTCTGGGACTGTAATAATTTCTGTGCATTTCCACCTGGCCCCCTTAACACACCCCCCTCTGCCCCCCAGCCACATCCGCGATGTCTGCTGGGCTGCTCTCCCGCACTGTCTGGGTGGAAATGCGATCCCGGGCGGTCCGGGCGACGGTGGGGGAGGGGGGGGGCTCGTTAAATCAGCCCCGTGCCATCAGAGGCATTGCAACGCTCAAGTGACTCACTCAGACGGGCCCAATCAATCGTGCGGCCCAGACGGGGCGGGGGGGTCATTGCGCCCATTCCTCAGACTGAAAGTGAAATCTAGCCGGAGAAGGCCGTCCCCTTTCTGCATCGTGACCTCCGTGTCTTGGTGTGTGCGTGTGTGCCAGTGAGCTTCTGTGTGTGTATTTTTGTGTGTGTGTGTGTGTGTGTGTGTGTGTGTGTGTGTGTGTGTGTGTGTGTGTGTGTGAGCGAGCGAGGGGGGGGGGGGAGAGACTGCAGAACTGTGTGCTTCTATCTGAAACTGGGCCCATATTTTTTCTGTTTGTTCGAGCAGGTGTCTCAGAGACCTTATAAGTCAGTATATGTGATGGTGTTTAGAATCATAGTCATGTACGTTTGTGTGTGTGGGTCAGACGTAAACATCCCCACAATGTGATTTAAAAATCTGCTGTTTTGATGTTCTGGGGATATTTTTTTGGGGCCCTCAAGGGGAAGTTCAACTTCATAAAAATCTGAGACTGCAATCATAGAACTAAAAAAAAAATGGATTACTTATGGTTAAGGTTAGGGATGGGTAGGGTTAAGGTTGTCAGTGTTGGGATCTGGGTTTTGCTAATAGAAATGAATGGATGGTCCCCACAAAGATGAGAGAGAAAGAGAGAGACCCTGGGACAGGTGGGTGTGCGCCTGTTGGGTTTGCCTGTGTTCTCCCTTGCTGTGGTGGCAGTAGAGCATATCTTGGATATGGGCCCTTGTGTGGGAGCTTTTCCTCTCCTTGTTTTTTTTTTTTTTTTGTGGGGGGGGGGGTGTCTCCACTGAGATCTCATGTGATCAGAATAGCCCGGGTGGTAAGATGGGGTGGGGTTTTGACCTTGTTGATAGTGTAGACCATACTTTGTGCCACTCGCCCTCTCACCCGCTGCAGCTCCTCTTTTGTTGTGGGGTTGGATAGTAGGTTTGGATAGCAGTGCATGTGGATTAGGCACTGGGAAGCTGGCCGCTTCACCATCACCCAAAGCCTGGGTTTTCCCAGCCGGCGTTCCCAAGTCCTCCAGGCTCCGGGTGAGCAGAATTCCGGCGTCGTCACCGCGTTCCAGGCCCATTACGCATCTCCTACATCTGACACCCTTTTTTTGTCCTTCCTTTCGAAAGTAGCGGAAGAGCTTTATGATTTTTAAGTAAATGCACATGATATTTTTACATATGAGAGCCTTTTGCCCTGATTTTAGTACTTGCAATCATCCTAATCAGTACAGGCATACAGGAGCCCTACGCCTTTACTGTTCTTTTCTTTTCCAATGGCAGCCTGCTCTTTCTTATGCACAAAGTGGAGAAGTTGTTAGCTCGTTGATCAATGTCAGAATTACAGCGTAGTTCCGAGGTTTGCCTTCACTCCAAACACACTGCTGTAAGGCACTCTAGCTAATTAAAATGTGCGGCACAGGGCAGGGAGGGACACCCCCCCCCCCCTTCCCCATTTGTGGAAAACTGAATCCTGGGAGTTACGGGCTGGCCTGCCAAGGACTGGTGTGCAATGCCTTGTGTGGTTGTTATTAAAGTTTGGGAGCAGGGTGCTCTGCCCTGCTGGTTCTGGGGGACAGTAGGTTTTGCCTACTGGTCAATCGGCTACATCCCTCCTGCTGTAAAACAGCTTGAACTAGAGAGATGCTCATTGTGTCTTATTTGCAGGTGCGTGTGGTCAGGCTCTCAAGCCAGCTGTTTAGGTGTCTGCTTACATAAAATGTTTTGTTACGTCTCACGGATATTTTTAATATAAATATCTTAGTTGTTATGTGGAGTGTTGATTTTTTTCTCTTTAGTTCTGTGTTCCACCCCCCCAACCCTTGATTTCTCTGTCTATCTAGCTATCGATCTATCTATCTAATCTGCTTTCTGTGTTCTAAGCGTGGTGTCCCGTGATGTGGACGACATCTCAGGATAACCGATGATTTGTCAGCTTTGTTTATTTGGGCCCAGAACCTTAAGCCAGGTTCCCCCTGAAGTTTGTTTCCGACGGGGTGCGATGACACGATGTGCATCAGGCCGGGGATCCGTGGCAGGAAATCGCAATTTGATTCTGCGAAATGCCTGCAGTGACTTGAAGAATTAGGGCTAGGGGTTGTGTGGGAAGCCGTTTCGAAAGTTTGCCGAAAATGCTCGTGGCGGGCCGTGGAGCAAGCGGTAATGTATTTTGCTGCCCGCCGCCGCATCTCTCCGCCTGGTGAGACAGCCCGATACATCATTCCGGATTTCGCCTCGAGACATCTTCTTCCTTCGCCCGCCGGTGGATTCTGAGTAACGGAGAGTCTGCTTCGCACCAAAGTTTGCCCCGGGGATGTGAACGTCATAAAGCTTTTCAGCGTGTGAAGGCTCATCTGTCATTATTTTGACTACACAGCCCAGTATGAGAGGTTGGTTTGTCATCTATTTGGGGGGGGAGGGGGTGGAGTGTGGCAGACATAGGAATGAATCTTGGTTTGTTAATCAGATGTTGCAGTCTGCAGGCCCTGAACATTCTCAGTCTCTGGGCCCCAAACATTCTGACCTGCCCAGGATCTATGGGGTGTTCAGAGCAACTACAGACCTTATTTACGCCGACCAGAATTATCTGTCTGTTGTTCTATGACCGAGAGCGGAAGGCAGCTGCTGATCAGTTTGCGTGCCATTTGAGCCGTTTCTCAGCGTGTGGTGGCCACAAAAAAAAGTAAATATCAATGAAATCAAAACAGACACTTTGACACTGACCAGAAACTAAAGTATTTTTAAATTACTCTCTTAAATATTCATCAGTACTTCTATTCATCCATGGATCCATATTGTAATTGTTTCCTGGTTTGGGTTATGGGTTTATCAGTGCTTTGTGATCACAAAGGCATAAGCCAGCTGTTTTTTTTATGATCCATCCAAAAGCTTATCTTGGTCAGGATCATAGGGGACCTGGAGTCTGTGCCAGCCAGCACGGGGCAAAAGGCACTCTGGTTGGGGTGCCGGTCTATCAGAGTACGCATACACAAGGTCATACTCTACAGAGATACCAATTGGCCTGCCTGCATGGAGAAAACCTGTGCATGCAGAGGAAAGGCACACAACTCAAGGAGAACATTGAAAGTCTGCACACACACACACACACACACACACAGCAGGGGCAGGATTCAACCCCCCACCCCTGGAGGCACGAGGTGGTAGTGCTACCCACTCAGCCCCCATTCCTATGCTGCACGCTGCACTTAAGTACACTAGTACACTACACTAGTACATGTGTGTCCCTCCAGGGCTGGGTGGGGACAACCTATACTCTCCCATTTGAGTTATGACAGTATTGTTCAGCTGAGGGGAAGCAGTTGTCATGGAAAAGCTATTTTTTTTCCCCTATGATTGTTTGGACGGTACACTGCTGGCTCACTATGGTTCTTTTGTGACAGATATGAGACGTGTATATTGGTGCGAAAATTACGTCTTACTCTTATCCGGTTTGAATCCCCCCCCCCCCAGTCTGTCGGGTGTTCCCACAGGGCCTAACCAATGGGTCATGCTCGGACAGCCACTAGCTGGTAATGTCTGACGTCGTGTAGCGACTGGGAACGGCGCCGCGGGGGAGGGGCCAGGCGGTGTGAGACGCTGAACTTGCAGCTTGGATGTGCTGGTGCCTGTCAGCTTCGTCTTTGTTGCGTCCCCTTGCTTAGACGCCAATAAGCACCTGTCAATCAAACGCACTGTGTGCGTTCCTGAGGTACTTGCCAAGTAGTTAGTGCAGACGAAATCACAATTTTGCCAATTTGCTAGTATAATTGTTTCATTTAATGTGGAACCGGAGTCTTTAAATAGCCCCTATTAGATATGCGTGTATACTATGTGTAACGCCGACTGAAACAGAACTTGAGCGTTTAAATTGTTTGTTCTGAAAGCAGGACACGATTCCGATTTAAATCGGGATAAAGCTGCTTTTCAATCTTTCACCCTCAAGTGTCTCTCATAATTAATTCTTACTCAACAATAAGTATAATAATTTATGTATGAGTCTATTGCATTCGCAAGTAAACAGCATTCGAGTGATTTCACTGTTAAGTAGCATTAAGCAGTGGCGAGTGGCGGAAAGCAGACAAATGGCTGATGGCCCTGAAATCCCATTATGCGAAGCTGAAATAAGAATAAACGTGTGATTCTTCTCTAATTGTCCATTTGCGCATGCCAGCGATGTCTGCCAGGCGCTGCCTGGCCTTCACGGTCATTGGTCAGAAATGTGCACGCTTCTATGAGCAGGTGAAGACTAACCCGTAAAACCACACCCAAGGTGCGTACGTGAGAGACCTTTGCCATACATATGTATAGCTTTGCAATTTGCTGGTGATATTCTGCAGGAAATATCACAGAAATAATTCATGATTCTGGAATATTCCCTGGTGACCCCTAAACTTTCAGGCACCCACACCCTGTAGAGTCAAATGAAAACATGTGCCTGGTGTGTGTGTGTGTGTGTGTGTGGGGGGGTGTTTATCTAAGCTTTCTGCACAGACCACAAAGCCGCTATATCTTTCAGACTTTGTGTATTCAATACCTGACTGCTCCAGAATATTTGGTCTGCGAATTCATTTTCTATCCACGTTCACCTCCTTCCCTCTCTCTCTCTCTCTCTTGGAAGAGAGGCTGCTCTGGTTCTTCTCGTCATGGCACTCTCCTTCAGATGAGATGGATTTGTTTTCTGGGGGG
>JAABNX020000151.1:10965106-10976810 GCA_015163995.2 Mormyrus lacerda
AGATGAGATGGATTTTTTTTCTCCCCCCCCCCCCCCCACTTTACATAAATATTTGTCCTCCTAGGTGCCTTGGCAGTACGGAGTGTACTTGTTAGGCCTTTCCTCGCCTGTGTGTGTGAGGGATCTTCTGTCCCCTGCTCGGTTCCTACTGATCATTTATAAGCACAGCTTGTGTGTCTCTGTGTATTTTTAAAACCACTACTTTATAAAAAAAATACATCTATATTAATACAAATAAGAAAAAAGGCCCTTTCCTGCAAACCTTTTATAATGAGTGCGTGCCACAGTAGGCCTCTCCTTCTCCTCTCGTCTGCTTTCTGCCTGTCCGTTGTCTCCATCAGAGCCACTCGGCATGTGAAAGGAGTCTCTCTTCCCAGCATCCCGTTTAACTGCCACACTGTCGAATTATCCCCCTCATCGATCCTCCTTTCTGCTCCCTCCCATCCTCACACCATATTAACACCAGATGCTGATGGTGCGTTCCTAAGGTTACGGATCTTCCTCAGACTTGCAACTGTTTACGGAAGGATGCAGTTACATTGGCCTGCCCCAGTGGGCGTTTAATGTCCTTTTTTGAAACCGATATGTGTTGCAAAATAAAAGAATGTTTTTAATCCACAGGATGATAACTTTAAAATTTAAGGGAATCTATAGAGCAGAGCGACTCTTAGAGAAAACTCTTAACTCTGTATTTCTTTGAAGTTATTTACTGTTTCTTACATCGAACATGAATGTGGCATGAAGTCATTCAGCCTCTCAATTAAATGCGAGTATTACCTTGGTCTTTCCATGTCCTTAGCAGAAAACACAATGGCATTGCAGTGGGTTTTTTGTTTTCTTTTTCCTTCTTTCCTGACAGCCAGGCCTATTGGTTTTAAATGGACATCGTTGCTTGAGGCCCACAGGTGTTCACATGTTCTGTATAAACCCAGTCTGCAGAGTGCTGTGTATAGGGACCTGTCTGGTGAACGGCGGGGTTGCTTTGAAATGGGAGCGTTCCGTTCATCTGACAGCATTGGTACCACTGAGACCAACTGTACTAAAATAAAATTGATAGTGGTACCTTCTCACTGGACTGCTGTAGCCTTATCAAAGCTCTCTTCAAATTCAGAAAAATGTTTATTAACACTATATATAATGATATATGTTAAGATTTTTGTTGCTGTTTTGTTTCACAGTCCCATAACATTAGTTAGATTTTTAAAGTTATGCCTCTAAATAAGGGTCTCTTCCCTCACATCTGTCTTCCTGACTCTGCCGTTCTGTAATTCCTTCTTTTTCTTGGCCTTTCCAGCTCTGCATAGAAAAAAAGTGGCAGATATTCAAGTCCAGCAAATAAGTCGATCCCCAAACACAACTGAACAACAACCAAAAAAAGTTTTGCTTTCTCTTCAATGCTGCACGCCAGTTGAATGTTTTCCTCTTTTCTTTTTTTAAATTACTTTGATTCAAGCATTTTTTTATGTAATAATCACATTGTTCTGAAAATGAATGGGGTGGGGGGGCTGTGAAATAACCTAGATGGTTTCTCTGGCACTTTGTCTGTTTTATTTGGATGAAATCCCGCTTCTTCGTGGAATGCTGTTTTGCGACATGGAGCCGTGCCTTTGACTCGTGGGGGTGTCTCTCTCTTTCTCTTTTTGTCTCTCTCTTTCTCTTTTTGTCTCTCTTTCTCTTTTTGTCTCTCTCTTGTCTGTGTCTCTGTCTCTCGTGTGTCTCTGTCTCTCGTGTGTCTCTGTCTCTCGTGTATTATGCTAATATTTAAGTTTGTATTTGCGTGTGTGTTGGGTGGGGGCGGAGAATTATGTTTATAATTGGCCCCAATTTGACATTGTGGGGACAATTTTTCAGATCCACAGAAAGAGCTGTGAAAAAAGCTAAAAAAGGTCATCATGGTGGGATTAGCGTTTCCCACATAGGAATGAATGGACAGTCCCCGCAAAGATATAATTACAAACCTGTGTGTGTGTTTGTGAATTTAGTACTGTGCAAAAGTCAAAGAAAATGTTTGTTTAAAGCTAATGTTATTTGGGTAGTAAGTGTATACTTATTCAGAAACACAGTATATCATTAGAATAAATGCAAATTAACAATTAAAACTAATAAGAAATTTTCTCAAATGTTACTGAAATCTTGTTGGGTGACTAGATGAACACCGCTTCAGTTCCTAGACCTCCTCCGGGGCACCACAGCAATTCCATGTATTCACTGAATTTCACCAACGGCTCACTTTAATTAACTTAGTCAAATAACTTGATGAGGTACGGCTTAGCTAAACATAGTGTGCTTGTGTTCAAGTCAAGAAATACATGGGTTTATTGGATGGTTACTGCAAATACTTGGGCGACTTTTGGAGGGGTTTTCAAATGTCTAAGTCAACATACTTCGGCAGACATAAAATCGTAGGTTTACATCAACATCAAGGTAATTTAAGCATAACTTTCTTCAGCACCCCAACATTTTTGCACAGTACTGTATATTTTTTCTTGTCAGGGAAGGGGGAGGCTCAGCTGTACTGGAGTCCGTGTCAGAGACATGGAATTCCCGCCGATTTCTGCAGTGTGATCCTCATCATGAGGCAGTGGGGTCATGTTAAAATTAGAAGTAAAGGACGTAGTGTGGAGATAAATTTAGACAGTCACATGCACCATACTCTGGGATTTCTTCCCCAATTAGGACCATAAGGCCAACTGGTGGTTCTGGGGAGAAAGTGCTGGTGTAATACATTGCTCGGTTGTTACTTTTCCTGTGACCAACACAAGTGTGCAGAATTCAGTCCATTGCTAAGGACAATGATCTTCTGCTGGTTCAGTGACCAGCAGAGTGTGTGCACCCAGGTGGTGCACTGTTCAGCGCAGAATTAATAATATATTCAGGAGTGCTGGAAAAACAGGCCTTGAAGTCTGTGTGCAGTGTTAAGACTTCACGTATGTACAGTCACTCATTCTCTGAGCAATTTTACAAAGTGCTTGATTCTTTGTAAAAATTTCTTCCACGATTGATACCGTTCTCAAATTTTTGTGTAAGCTTTCCTTAGCAGGCCTGTCATATTTTAACGGGTTCCTGTCTGTGAAAGAATCCTTTGCAGATTTGCATCCTTCCTAATTCAATGTGCTGCTTTCACTTGGGGCCGCATTTCTTCATCATTAAAAAAAAAAAAAAAAAAACAAGGGTTCCACTGCGCCATTTTGGAATTTGGCTGCAGTACATCATAAGAGTTCACCAGAGCCTCCCCTACGCAAGATTAACAGCCTGTTACACTCTGTATCATACACACACGTAGTTCTCGTAATTCCAATGGACTTGTACCATATTCTATTACCCGAGTTTACCCCCCACCCATGTCTAAAAGGATATAAAAGAGTACCGATTAAAAGTCTGTCATCTAGAATCTGCTGGCCCTGTCAGCCTGGTTGCCAAAGAGTGCTTTGTGCTGTCCTGTTGTGTTTTTTTTTATCTTCAGTATTTTTAACTAGCGCCGTGTTGTTCATCTTCGTGAACAGACCTCCCTTTATTCCCAGACAAACGCTGCTTTTGAAATGGAAATGTTTTTCTCTGTACAAGCCACCTTCGGCTCTGTTTATCTTCCCACTTCAAAGGGCTGCCCTGTCATGTTTTTTTGCATGTGAACAAAAAACAAGAGGGTCATCGTGTTTTGCCTTTTTCAAACTTTGTTTTTTGAGTGTCACAGTTGGTGGGGGGGCTGGGGTTTCCCTGCCCCTATTCCCCTGTGCCATGTGTCTCTTCATTTCTGTATGAATGCCCAAGGGCCGTGGGTTATCGAGAGACCCTGTTCCTTTGGGAATGATGCCGCATTTCATTTGTTCTCTCTTCTCTCTCTCTCTTTCTCCTCTCAGCTCCTTGAAATTGCCAGCACCGATTCAAGCTATTGCATCCGGGACGCGGGCCGGCATGCTGATCCAAGCTGCGGTGAAGCAGGCACGTCACTGAGGAAGCTGACGCCCGCACCGGCGATTTCGGCCACTGGGACCTTCGTTCAGCAATGGCCGGGTGTTTCTGGCTGGGGGGATAACTCTAGCCCCTCTTCCTGGCCCCCCACCCCTCCCCTTTCTCCTCACCCACACACGTGCAGCCCCCAACCACGTGTCTTGAGGCTGAAAATCAGGAGATCAGTGACATTTGGATCAGAAACCCTCCGTCGTACTGTCCATCTGTACGCCCCCTGCTCCCTCCCTTCCTCCCCTGCCCCCCCTTCCCTGAGAGCCTGTCCCAGTCTTGACAAACGGCGAGCTTGCCCCTTCTGGCTCGGACCCTCAAGGACAGCACCATGGGGTCCTGAGGGGCTGAGATGGACGGCAGGCGACGGCCGCGATTCTCCCAGCAGCCCACACCCACTCGGACTGGTTAACATTGGCATCACTGGCTTTGCTGGGGCAGCAGTATGCAGGAAGCTGACTTTCCAGCCACAAATGCTTTCACAGGTAAACCCCAGGAGATGTCAGTCGTTATCACTTTACTGCTGTAAATAAGCATCAATCCCAGGCCTAAACCTCGATTCCCTTTTTAACATTGTATATATTTTGCGAGCTCCTATAGCCTTACTGTTAGTCATCCTGGTTGCCAGGAGCCTTCAGATGGCAGACTGGTGTTGGCTTGCGCTGCAGTGAAAGCCATTTGGGCACCGGTACGCCCCAAAACTGCTTGGTGTTCCCCACAGCCTGAGTTTCCCTCACAGGATATTTCAACTCCTGCAATCTTCAGCGGCAACTCGGAAATGGAATTGTGTCGAAATCTGATGAAATTAAGGCCAGCTTTAAATGTATTTTTTTCCTAATAGATTTGTAACGCTGTAAATGGGCTCCCCTCCACAACTCTGAGTGCTCCTACCACCAGAGTTTGTTTACTGGTTAAAAATGCATTGCATAATACATTAGCTGGTAATTATTTTTGCCCGAAATAATTTTGACAATATGATGCATGGGTACGTGTTTTGGCTCCATAAAAACGTTAAAAAAAAAAAAAACTATTTTATGGACTTCATATCTTACACGATTATTTCCTTGTATATTAACAGTATACTTTTAAAGGGGAAAGTCTTGAAGAAATACTTTTTGAGCTGCTGATTTAGAATTGGACATCTTCACATCTTTCCATTACTTTTTTCCCATGATGCCCCTCTTCAAAGATGTGAAACCAGGTGTCCCGACTGATCACTAGAATGGCTGAGGAGGGGCATGACTCCTGAACATACAGGATGGGTAGGCAAACAGGGGGAAGAAATCGATACCATCAAGGTTAGAGAGTGTGTGTGTTTACCGCACAGTTCGTGTTGAGTGAGCGATGCCGCTCCCCTGGATTGGCCGGCCTGCCTCCAGCGTCTCTTATATCGCTCTGTTTCATCGTATGTGGAAACCGTTCCATTCAGTACCTTTGCCTGTAGATACTGAGGCATCGGTATTTGGCTTGTATCCTTAGGTACTTTTAATTTGAAATGGCTTCTTCTGCGGCTTCCATTCCGTCGGAGTGTGTCCTTTCCCCTCTTTGTCCTGAAGTGGCACTGGAAAGCAGCAGGGATGAGTCGATGTTTCCTCCCAGATACCGGTTGCTGTGTTCCGAAGCGAAGCCGGGGAGCTGGTTCAGGCCACTTTTCCACCTGTGATGCAGTGATGAACTCAATCAGGGAAATACCTTCGGCCATGCTGCACCAGTGAGTAGAATGATGAAAGGGGAACAGAGAGGGAAGGAAGGAAACCTTATGGTACTTGAGCTGTGTCCAGCATAGTCCTCTCTGCTGTATCATTTGTGTTGCCTTTGGTGTACAGGTGTCCGATAGCCAGAGGACAATGAGCCAGTTAAACTCCAATTGTAATGACTGATTTGTGATCTTAATTCCGCGTAGGTTACCAAAGAACTTACTACTTTAGTGTAATATATAAAGAAGTGGATGGTCAGACAAACATGCGTGACAGGCTCGCCCCCACTTCACACGATGTAACCCCACCCCCCCGAAGTCACCCAGTTTCATGATTATTTATTATTATGTCTCTCTCTCCCCTGTCTACTCTGCTCTGTCCCCTCTCTGGCAAAGTATTTTTTCCTGCATTGTGTTGCCCCCCCCCACCTGGAATGGAATGTATGCAGCAGACGGTAGAGGAAGGAAGGTCTGAATACCAAACGGGAGCACTGTATCGTCCCCTCCCCCCCTGCACTCTCAAGGAGGCTAAAACCATTTATTAGTAATGTCTAGCAGTGGGGCTGTACCAAAGAATTGTAGCTATCTTCGTAAAGCAGATGCATTTTAATTACAAGAAAGGGGGGAAAATAATCCCTCGATGCAACCTGCACGTTACCTCCCCACCCTCCCTCTTTCCCCTAGAGCTGCCCACAGAGAATTAAAAAATACACACACTAAAGGGAGGCAGAGACCTGGTAGTATCCGGAGCCACGCTGGCCGCTTCTGAGCAGTTTTTTTTTTTGACAGAGAGAGCCGCTGCTTAGGCTGAGTGGGATGACAAGAGCCGGTTCTGAGACGAGCATCATTTACCGCGCCTTGCAGAGGGTGCGGAGATCGGGCGACGTATCTACACGGTGTCCCTGTCGTAGAGGCGGCTGAGTCACTTCTTGGTTTCCCCCCTCCCCTCCTGACCTGGCCCCGTTATGAACCCGGCTGCGCTTTGGTTTTGTTTACTCGCCTCCTGCACTTTTAAAACCCGGCCACCCTACCGTGATAGCGCAAGTTTAGCGTGACCTACATTAGCCGACAGACTGTGATTGCGACAGCCGGCTAGCGGCGGGAACCGCGCGGATTACGCGAGATGAATCTCGCGCGCAGAGTTTTAGCTTTCGATCTTACGGAGCAACACGATAAGCCGCTAACACAATGTGCTGCGAAAAGGTGTACGTAATGTAATTTGTCCTCGCTACTGACTACAGCACTGTAAAAAAAAAAAAAAAAAAAAGCTCTAATTTATTTAACCTAAATGCTAAATATGTATGAAAGAAGTGCACATTGGCATACTACTTCTGTTCGTCTTTAAATACCACTCTAATGCCTCATTTATATGGATCAAGTTATTTCTCTTCAGAATAGTTCAATGGAGATATTTTTTACGTGCTCTGCTCGAGTGACCTTGTTATTCAGTCATATATAAACAGACTTTGGCGTCCTAGTAAAAGCCCAGATGTGCTCTCTATACCTGAGTGGTGTTTAGTTGTCGGCTGCCATGGGTACATTTATTTTGTGTTAACCTAAAGTTAACCTTTATGCGGTTTGTTTTTCTTTCCTAGAATGTTCTCCCGCTTTCCTATGCTTCTCTTTGAACATTTTTTGTTTTTGTTTGCCTATGTGTGTCTGTTTTTACCAGTGTCTTCATTTGTTTTTCTGTTTGTCTGCCTGCGTTTTTGGGTTTTTGTCTGTCTGCTTGTTAATTGCTTGGTGTTGAACGACCCCCTCGGGTCATTTAGGAATTGGGGAAAATGACTGAAAGTCAGTAGTGCAAGCATAGATGAGATGGGGAGTGTTACACGGTTCCTTGTGAGTGCTTAATCCTAGCAGTGCTCATTGAAGGGTGTGCATGGAGTAGGTCACCCACTGAAACCTGAGCACTCCCGTGCACACCTCAATCAAACCTGTCGGTGACCTTTCGTCCGCTGTGGCAGCCCAGGCCATGAAGTTCCTGGGAGCACCGCCAGAGAACCAGTATGTCCTACAGAGACCCTGTAGCGAGAGGCCTTGTCGTTCCACAACGTGCCAGGCGGGACACGTCCCGGAAACACTTTCTTGCTGAGATTACTTGCCCGAAACAGCCTGTCAGTGTCCTAGAGGCAGATCCTATGGATCCAAATTAAGATCCTGAAGAGGTTTTTTTTTTTATTTTTATTATTATTTTTCCTCCCCTCTCACTGCCTTTGTTGCGCTGTGTCCATTAGCCCGCAGTACAACGTGGCCCTACATCAGGGCTATTCAAATCACAGTCCTCAAGGGCTGAGCACTGCTGTTTCCAGCTTTCCTTTACCTGAGAGCCAGTTGTGAAGCCTCTGGCCAATTAGAACCAGAATTTCTTAAGCTAACTACCTGGGAGACTTGAAAATAAGGCCTGGATTTGGAATGGAGGGCCAGATTTGAATAGGGGGGCCCTACGTCATCATCTCAGGTTGATCTCGGTTTCTGACCTGCTGGTCCAGTTAAGCATTGGACTCTAGTATCACAGTTGTCTTGAAGTTGTCTTCCTGATTAACAATGGAAAGCAATTCTTAATTATTAATTGGGTCTGCAGGGAACGCCATTTGTTTAATCCTGGCTTTTGAGATTTCTTAGGTACTTTACTGGTTCTAAACCCAGGATTTCCGCGGTTAAACATCCAGCTGTATAAACTGACAATATATGATTGAAAAGCTTCTAGTAACACAATCATGATGATGATGATGATAAATATTAAGTTGTTTTTTGAGGAGGTTTCTGGAAATTGTCATCGTCCAATAGGAAATTGAACCTGCAATGTAGTCGCCAATGCAGCGCCCTTTGCTATCTTTCTCTCTGTGTTTCCTTTGGTATGAGGAGATTTAAAAGGCTTTGACTTCCACTGGCCCACCACTCACTAGCCATCTGACAGATGGTTGCCCAGTTACTGAGCCCCTCATTCAGGCTCTGTTGCAGGACAGCAGTGCAGGGGATGCAGTTTGAACATCCTCTTTGCTGTGTCTCTTCCCCTATACCTCTTTCTCCTGCTGTCTCTCCTTGCTTCCCTCGCTCCGCTCCCCTCCCTCCCACTCAGTGCGTCAAATCTGCCACCTCAGCAGATCCCAGACATGCTTAATTATCCCGGCTGAGCCAGGGGCCGGGGGGGGGGGGGGGCAGCAACCAGAGGAAGGATGTCCCCGAACCCACATGCAACGTCCGTGCATCTGCAGCACATTTATTACTGGCACTTGGTGCAGGACAGGCATGGGGGGACTCGCTGAGAGCAGGCCGGTGGGGGTCGGGGGCGCTTGCTCGGGACAGGTGATGTGGAGGTCACACTCTCTTGGGGGTGAGGGCTGTCACTTCTGGGGTGTAGGTGTAAGGCATAGGGCGTCTCCAAGGCCACCTCACCCTACCTGTTCACAGGTGACTCCTGCCTCATTTCTCATCGTGGCTGTCGTTTTTGAGTAATGGTGGGTTGGGTGCGGCTTATTTTGTTTTTAATTGTGCCTGCAGTTAAGATGGGTCTCTGTGTAGTCATATCAGCCAAAAGGGTCGGAGCAGACGGGGCCAATAACATGGCACATGAATTCCAGCCATCACCCTCGGAGATGCCAGACGCCGCTTGCAGTGTTTTAGGTGTTGCCGCATTACGGCACGCTGTAGGTGCCCCGTAGGCTGTAAACACTGGAATGTCTTAATTATCATTTGTCTGAAAGCCAGAAGGGTCGTGCTGTGACTGTCTGCGGGAGATGCATGCCTCTTTCTCTCATTAAAAGTCAAGCCCCCATTTCTCATTTAGTTTACTCCCATCTAATCTTGAAAACTTGTTTTTTTTGTTGTTGTTTTTTTCCTCCGGGTGGCGCTGTCTGAGACGGGTGGTGCAGTGGTGTGAGAGTGCACGCTAATTGCTGCCCAGGAGTGAGGAAGTGAAAGCTTTAAACCTGCTGTTTTCTCCTTTCACGCGGATCTCTATTTTTTTCCCTCCCCCTAGCCTGTCTAGACGAGTGAAGCACAAGCTGTTCCTGTTCAACAGGGAGCCACGGGGAGGGGGTTTGGTGGGGGGGAGGGTTAGAAAATCTGCTTTGTCATTAGGATCTTTTCCTTTTTTTTATTCGTATCGGCCTGATTTTAGAGCAGGTCAGCGGAAATTGCCTCCTGCAGGAAATACATTTTGAATTTGAACCTCGGCTATTTTTCCCAGCCTGGTCACGCGGCACGGAAAACACCAGATAGGTGCTCTCTGCCTTTGAGGCCTCACTGATGGTCCCCATGTACACCCAGAGACACACTCTGGTATATTTTCAGACAAAAAAAAACAAAACCACAGCTGGAGGACACTGCAGTGGTGCTGTGTGTCAGGGGTCTGGCGGTGTCTCTGTAGGGCTGCTTCCTCGCCCTGCCCCACCTCACACCATGCCCTCGGCTTCCTCTGTGCCTGGGAGGGGCGCTGGTGCAGCCGGCACCTGGTGCCCATGCTGCGGCTCCGCTGTAAGCTGCGGGTGAGCAGCTCAGTAACTCTCCCACTTACCTTTTTAATCTGCTCATTTACCCACTCCTGGAGTGCCAGGTGGGGTGGCTTCCTATCCAATTAATGACTTTAAATAAGCAATTAACTGAAACGTTTGCATAAAGCGCCTCAGACTCCATCTTAGTTGTTGTTTTTTTTTTTTCTGCTCCAGTCTGTCAACCCTGTTTTTTTCCTTCCTTTTGTTTTTCTTTGTATGCACCTGAAAAGTCTTAGAAGGTCTCTGTTTTGTACATTTAAGCCTCGGCAACAAAGTCAGACACGAAAATGTTGAAAATCCCTCACAGGTGAGGCTGGTGTTTTTTTTCTCTTTCTTTTTTTCTCCTGAACACAAATTGAACGTTTATATTTTGTCTGCTGGTAGCTGATTTGCGTGATGATGTGGAGCAAGCAGGAGTCTGCCGCCCCCCCTCTGCTGTGGGTGGGGTGCACGGGGGATATGTTTGTTAGTCATTGTCCTCGCTTGATCCCAGTGGTACGGCATCAGTTTGCAGTGGCTGATAGACAGACGCGATGGCCGCCTGGTTGGACCCATAAAAATCATTCCAACATTTAGCCATGGGTTCCATCCAAAACAACTTGGATATCGTACAGTTTTTACACTTCAGCCAGTCGTATAGCTAACTTTGTTTATTAGATTGAGTCTAAGCATCATCCTTCGGCAAACGACCGTGCGGCCTCTCACGGGAAGCGGTGAAATCCGCTCCTTATGGATCGCTCTAGCAGCCGGCCCACGGCGTCCGTCAGCCCGAATGTTCAGGACCCGAAGCAAATCTCTCGGCTCATACTAGCAGATCAAAACAGAAAAGAGGGTGAGGTGGGGGTGGGGGCCGGTAGCTGATGTAAAGGAATTCGGTGAGGATAAGGGCTTGGGTCAGAGTGGCTTGGGTTTGCTGGGGTGGTTAGGTGCGAGCTGTGAGTTTGGTTGTCATGGAGGCCTTGGTCTCTCTCCCCAGAGTGCAAATTCCAGTGCACCAATGGCAACTGCTTACGCCTCGGCTCCTTAATCTGCAACCAGCTGAATAATTGTGGGGACAACAGCGACGAGGAGAACTGCCCGGTGGTCACCCAGCACCCCCCGCCCGGCATCTTCATCTGTGAGTACCCCCTCCCCCCCCCTCGCCATGGCCTTCCTAGCTTCAGACACTCTCCCTATGTCTCACTCTCTTTCTTTTCTCCCACCTCCTTTAATCTTTACTGCCATTCATCCCCTACTCTTCTGCTCTCCTACTCCTTCATTTTATCACGGTGCCTCTGGTCGTCTTTTCCACTCCTGCCTGGCTGTGTTCGGGCATCACCTGTCGTCCTTGCCTCTCCCTTCCTCCATCCTTTTGTCATTTCGTCCCTCCTCCTGCCATCCTTTGCTTGCAGTACATGTTTCTTCTCTGCTATCCTTGGTTCCTGCTTATTCCTGTGCTTGCCGGTTAGTGATACTCCTCTGTTCTCTTTGCTATCACTGTTATTATTTTTGGCCCATGACGATTCGGGTTTCTGTCTTTCTGGGCTGTGTGAAGCCCCCCCCCCCCCCCCCCCCC
>JAABNX020000151.1:10987324-10998753 GCA_015163995.2 Mormyrus lacerda
TGTATGTATGTGTGTATATATATTTTCCGCCATGTTCAAGTTGAACTGAAACCGCAGGTAGGCCAGTCCCATGCCAAGTGAATAATTTGTATAGATTGTAAACTAGGAGACCAACCCTTGTTACATTAAATTTATTCCCTTTCCTGAGAGAAGATTTATGTAGGAAATAATATTGTTTCCCTCTCAGGCTAAATGTTCTTTTTGTTAATGTCTCCAGACCACGAAACGTGAAATGCAAACAGAGAAAAAAATCTTTTTTCTGCTTGAGGTCTTTTCTGTTTGTTTTTTTTATTTTTATTATTTGGGCAGCAGAAAAATCTAAGTTTTATTTGCTGTATATATTCTTTAGAAGAGTGATGTCAGCCTTCTATCTTTAATCATGCTGTTGTTGTAGAGGCGTAAGCTGCGTTGTCATTGGCCCTGAGGGGGGGAAAAAAATCATCATCATCATCATCATCATCATCATCAGTTATGATAATCAGTCACCCCAGGGGATCAAAACACTGCTGCGTACGCTGGATTCCGATAGGCACATGGTGTGATGTACTGACCCGAGGCACCAGACCCGGCTGGGCTGTCGTCCGGTGAGAGCGTTTCCTTGGATACTTGCGGACGCCGGGGGTGCGTGGCATAGTCGTGATGCTGAGGATGATAGAGGCGCTAATAATGCTCATTCCCATTTTTAAATAATGATAATACCGTTAATTCTGACACGGACGGTACACCGCCCCTCCCGTCTCACCGGGAGCCTGTTTAACCACTGTGTCTTGCCAGTTCAGGAGATTGGCATTAAACCTAGACATTACCTCATCCTCCTGGGCAGGCAGCCCCATTACGATGCTCAACAAGCCTGCAGGAGAGTGAAAAGCCCAATACCTGGTGATTATGTGCTCCCTGCGCCGCAGTGGCAGTCTGCAGGCGTCCCGCCTCCCCCCCACCCCACACAGACACACACCACTCCTCCGCAGACGGACGCTGTCACAGGCTGCGGTAAGGGCGCATCGTGAGGGAGCTAGGGCAGGGGGCCGGAGTAGGCGGGGGCCGGGGGCGGGCACGCAGGTGGACGTGCTGGCTGGCACCTGCAGGGAAAGGGAGAAGATTAATCAGAACGAGTGGGAACAGGAAGCTCCCGTTTCCTCCTGGAGAGAGCTGAGGGCGAACGGTAGAGCAGTGGCTGGGGCCTGCAGGCTGGGCGGCATGATGGAACCCGGCCCCTCCCACAGCCTGGAGACACACAACTGCTAAGCTAAGCTAAGCCATAGCGTATGAGCCAGCACTCAGCTAAACCATTCAGCTTGCAGGGGTTCACACTTCACATATCTCTGTATGCCTCAGTAATATTCGTGTTTTTCCATTTGTATTTCCAATGATTCGATTCACATGTCCTGGAGGGACACTTCATGGCTGAAATATCTGCAGTACAGGGAGAATGGCTCCCTCTGAACATTCAAAAGCATAAACTTTTGTCAGGATTGGTATAATAAGAATGTATCTGTCAGATTAATGTCTAAACGCACTAAACTCATCTGAAAAATGTTCGTCGTTTTATTAGTGATTAGTCGAGTTCACCGTACTTGGTAAAAGTCATCTTAAGTACAGGGGTGCCTTGTTTTTTTTTTCTGCGAATTATGAAAAACGCCTGTAATCTACAAATTGAAAGTCGTTTTAAATGGCATAGATTAAAAGGAAACTAGGAAAGTAGGACAGAGTTAATTTCAGACTCATCCGTGGTTTTGTCCATATGACCATCACCGGCACCGGCATCGACTTCAGCACACGTGAACGCTAGGTGGCGCTGCCCAACAGGGGCCGCCGCCCGCACCCATAGTTAGAGACTCCTTAAATATAAGATGATACCTTTATTTTCACTGTACAAATACAATGAGATGTGCTTTGGAGCTGCCCTATAGAATGCACTTTCGCTAACTGAGGAAATAACAGTTTAAGCTCTTGAAAATTCGGAAGACACTTTCGTTTTAATGATTATGGTACAATTTGCAAGCCAACAGAAACACTGATTTTAAAACACTTATATATCGAAATAATAACCTACATATGACGTTGCAGTACAAATCTAAATATAAATATAAGATACAGTTAATGTGCTTGTGTCCCCAGTGAAGCGCTGTTCCCCCCCCCCCTCAGACAGCCCGGGTGGGGGGACGCATTTGGTATGCGGTAGCCGGTGTAATCTGTCTGCTGTCTGCTCAGCCGACGGCCTCCCCCCGTCTGCGCCACATCACTGGCCCTGGGGAGCAGTGGCACTCTGGCATACACGTAGACAAGACCGCCTACGTAATGTCGCATGCGTGCATATTGAAATACTTCCTCTCCAAACGATCAATAAATATTTAAAAGTTTATCTGAACGGAAAATTGGGGGTTGGGGACGACGACGACTTGGTTTTCATTCTTCGGTTTTTTAATATTTTTGTATTCTAATATTGCTGCTAATATCACACCACCGTCACATAGACATGTTGTTGAATAGCAAATCTTTCTGAATGGTTTGTTGATTATTTTGCAGGCTGCTGTTCCGGCAATAAGTTGCTGCTCTGTTTCACTTTTTCCCTTCATTTTAAGTGCTTCGGTTATTTATAGAGCATTGGCTTAGGTTGGGGTGGGGGGATCCGACACAGATCAGCTAGACTGTGGGGTCAGCTCAAGGTTAGGCGGTTCAGTGGCCTCCTTGATTGGTCGTGGCTGTCACTAATGAGCGCGCGGGGGGTAATTCTAACCTCCCCATCCCTCGCCGGCCAGGCCATCCCCTCTTTCATCGCCATTGTCACCATCGGTTTTTCCTTGGAGTGCGTTTCCAATCCACCATCCCCCCCATGCATGGCTGGAGCCGCTACCTTTTTTGGGGTTGGGGTGTAGGCTTTGCCCACACGATCACGTAACGCAGAGGCATTCTTTTGAATGAAGTGAAGAGAGAGGGAGGGAGGGGAGGGGAGGACGAAAAAAGAAAAGGGGAAGAGGACAAAAAAAAAATGCATGGGGCTGAATCACGATAGCTGTGTCGCTCGGTACGCGTTATGGCGTGAAAATGCGGGCTCGGAGCTGCTTCCTCTAATTGTGGGCCGCAGCCAGTCCTGCATTTGGGGCCGCTTTACCGGCGGATCTCTGCCCGCTTTCACTTTCCTCCCCGGATCTCCATGCAAAACCTAACAGTTCTGGGCAGCCGCGTCAACTCCAACTCCAATGTCATTTGCTCCTGCAACTGCACCGGACCCCAAGCCCAGGGGATGGAGATATGTAAGTACAAGCAGTAAGACTGCGTTAAATTATCTTAAGCGGTTTTGCACCATGTACTACCTATTTAAAAAAAAATCTTAAATACGTCTCGTATCCCCCTTCGTTTCATCGGGCACTTACCCTCAGCGTGATGTGTTATTTTTTTTATTATTTTTTTATCATCCAAAAAGCAGTGCAGGTGCATCGATGTGGTTTAACGAAGACATCGTTTTAACTACGCTAGGATAAATTGGGTATTTTAGTTTAAATTTGCGCCGCCGTGTATTTCTGCTTATTTGTAATGGCTGGGAGTAGTTTTAACCCCCCCGAGCGATTCACATATGTTATAATAATTTAAAAAAGTGTGGTGCGATGCCTGTTTAGCCGCATGCACTGCAAGTTAGTCCAAATAAAAACCGGTGTTAACGTTGTCGGATTTCTTGAGATTTTATTTGAGGGGGGAGGGAGGTTTTAACATCTGCAATAGTCCAAGCATTTCTGACACCGCGCTGTACAGAAAGGACGGAGAGCTCAGCGGGAGCTAACGAGCAGTATTATAATTGTGTGTGTAATTATGATCGTTGTTTTGACGCGGCTTTGGAAGATGGTTTGGGTCCCCCCCCCCCCCACTGCCGCCCCCATAGACCGGCCCTTTCACCGCGCGACGCTGGGAGTTGTGGTCTGTCTGAATTGAACCGCGGACAAAGGGCTCTTTAAGAATCGGCCGTGGGCATCTTCTGCGTATGATGAATCGCTATTTATAATGTTAACTTATGGCAATCGAAATGCACAATTTAATTTGTTCCTCCATACAAAGGAGAAATTGGGAAATATAGATCCCGTATTTATGCATGGCCGCCTCGCGTGAGAAATGCGTGATGTTGAATGCGGAAAAAACCTGCATCTTTATTTGCTCCGTGAAAGATTTCGTGCAGTCTTTTGCGAGAGACGCATGAAAACAGTTTTGAACGTCGGTGTAGAATTTAAAAGATACCCTTTTGAAAATGCTGCATAATTTATGTCGACAGGAAACATGATACCCCCTTCCAACAATGAGCAATTTCTAGTTTAACAAAGTTCAGTTGTCTTTTAATTCTGAAGCGTGAAAGCCTCGACCTGTTTGAATATTGGTATTCTGTAATTTACTTACATTTACTGTTGCCCAGACCGTGTGTATAAATACAACCAATATGCAGTTCTTTTTAATTTATTTTGACATTTCATCTCTCTAGTGTGCTAAGTACAACACTGCTTCTTCGAAGACTGGCTTTTTCTAAATATAGGATACACACGCAGTCAACATTTCTCTAATTATATAAATGATTTCCAACTTTAAGTATGAAACTTAATTATAAAGTATTACTGCTTGTGGGTGTATGAATTTTTATCTGGTTGTTTTATGTGTGTACATGCACACGTTGTTTTCTTTGTTAAACGATGTTATTTGAAACTTTTTGTGCTGCAAAAGTCCACTGCCTTCTAACTTGGGTGAAATGTCTTTTTTTTTTTTTTTTTTTTTTTTTTTTTTTTTTTTTTTTTTTTTTTACACAGAAGCAAAAAAAATGCGAGTCAGATGAAGCTGATAGCTGTGAAAGCATTCATTGTCTTGCATTTTTTATTTTTTTTATCAATTTCCATTACAGTTGCCGTGTGGAATAGCACTGCATGCTGTCTAACGGATGGGAGCAAATTTTGTAACTTGTTCTGTTACTGTCTATGTGCAGCTTTCCTTTAGTTTTCCACTTAACACTGTCAGCTGTTGCATTTATTCAACGGATAGGCTGATAAACGCAAATGAATTATAAAAACAAAAGATCGTGCTTTTCTCCCTTCATTAGCCCATTGCCTGCAAAGGATTAACTAGCATGGTTAAGACAGTTTACTGAATATTTGTATTTTTAATAAGCTGCTTTTACACTATATTGGAATTTAATTATTCCCTGGAGCTTTGAAGTATCGCAACCTGATGTACTTCTGTTTTTCCCCTGGTCAGCAGTTTGACTGACACTGTGTGACTCAGCTCTGTCCTGTGATTGGACGGCCACTGGTTCACATCCCCGACAGAATAGTCACATCTCTGTTGGGCCCCTAACTGCCGGAAATGCTCCAGGGTGCCAGATAAATGGCTGACCCTGTGCACGGGCCCCATGCTTTGCTGTCAAATGTGTGTCTCAGAGGAGAGCGAGATGAAGCTGTTCACACTTGCCTGCAGTGAGGCCTCACACCGTCCATACAGAGAGTGGGGCTTGAGTCCTTGAGTTCGGTGGCTGAAGACACGCCGCTGTTGGCCCACCCCTCATGCCATCGATCTCCTCGTTTTCATCAAGTAGCTACAAATCAGCCTGTCAGGGAAAATAAGACACACTCTTACCGAAACGGTTCACCCAGCAGCTCTGCTCCAAGAATTAATGACCTCTACTTTTAATTAACAAGTTGAACTCTGACTGCTGCTGTTACACCAGTCAGTCAGGAGTGTATAAACGTGCTGTGACCACAAATCCAGTCACAGAAAAAAACCAAAGGTTAAACACGATCTGTATGCTGTTATAGAGCCGTATGTATGGGGAAGTAGTGCTTCTCTGGTAATCCCGTCGAACGAGGCCGACTCAGCGTTCCCTTTCGCTTTGTGTATCTTGCGCACTGCTCGATGTTCCGGCACCGTGCCACTAGTGCATTGCATTTTAATGTTGCGGGATTTATGTTTAGCGAATGTTTGTGTAACCGTATCTGGTGCAGGTCGTGTCTGCCGTCACCTGGCGCGCCTCGTCCGCTCGCGGCGGTAAGCGGAGAGGACGGAGACCCCCGGGACTCCGCCACCATTTAGCTTTCCCTGGATTCAGGCTCTTTTGAAGAACCAGCAGCCTATGAGCCCCCGGAGCATCAACTGGGTCAAACATAGGGGGGGTCGCAGATTTAACCTTTATTATTATTTTTTAATTTAATTTATTGCTTACAACACTGATGCTGGGTTTTTCTTCTGGTCTGGAAGCTTTTGTCCTTCTCAGCATTGATACATTTGGGTGAGTACACAAGTGGTTAAATGCACACAGTTAAATATCTTTTGGTCTCTGCATACTTTGTCCAAAGTAGCGTACGGTCACTGTGCATTGTGATTTAACATTCCTACCTGCTCCAGCATGGTGTCAGGTCATATATGTAGCGGTATATTTCTGCAGTTACTGCTGCGTCTGAGGCTGCTGACCGAGTCATGGCTTGCTGGGTGGACTTGCAGGTCAACTTTGGGTTTCATTTCTGATCCCTTTCCTTTGGTCCTGGAAGCCGTTTGTACAAGATGAGATTTTGACGCTCGGTGTTTGGACCTGGCCGAGTTGCAAGGATTAACTGGAGATCCGATGCAAGTGATACACCTAATCCGTTTCTGTCATGGCCTGTTTGGTAGTCTGTGGCTTCTGGCTTGCTTAGATGTCAGGATAGGTGTGTGGCGGGGGGGGGGGGGGGAGAGAACGAAAAGCAGTTGTTCTGATCATTTTTGTACATTTTCCTTTGAACGTTTTGCTTTATGTTTTAGAGAAAAGACTATTTTTTTCTTTGTTCAGTTCCTCTTTTCTCCCCTGTAAAACAAACAAGGTGTTTAATCTCAGTTAGGAGTGGTCCATCTGGCTCAAAGCCCGAGATGCACCATGTATTTTGTTTAGACGCCTGCTTTCAAAATATGTACATGTGTGGGAGGAAATAATTGTCTCGTTACAAAAGTTTCTGTAAAATATCTCTTGGCGAGAGGCAGGAGGTCACGTTTAACGGCGATCTATGCAGAATTCTGCTGCCCTGCTCGCGTGATCCAGCCCCCACCTCCGCCGGGTTCTTCCTATCTCACTTGTCTTGATGTTCATTGTGAGTTCCTTACCCTCTGCCACCATGTGTGGGCTTGGCATCTCTCAGCCTGGCCGTCTAGTCCTAGGTCGGCTCGTTCTCACACTTTTTCAATAATTAATGGGTTCTCATCCATAGGTTCAGTAATATTGTAGCGCATGATGTGTCGGGATCAGTGTATAGGTGGATTCATATTCGGCACGAACTCTTAACCCTCCTAGCTGCAGTGGATTGCTTCTGGCCATATTTATGTGGGCTGGGGGGATTGGGGGGGTGTTTATTTACATGCTAAAAATGCTTAATATATACAAAACACACAATTTGGAGGGAATAAGGCAGCGTTTTTCCTATTTTTCTGGAGTCAAGGTGGCTTTTCTCCTGATTCCCTTAGGAGGAGGGGATTGGTGTGTGTACATGGGGCCCTGGGACGAGCTGAGGCGCAAAGGCTCCGGAGAGCGTCAGTCATTCCGCTTTGACATTGAACGTGGCCTCCTTTGTGTTTGTGCCACCCACCCCCCATCCGCCATGACCCCTCGGGGACTGAAACATATTTGCCGCCCCCCCAAACCCCCTCTGTCCAAGTCGGCCCATCAGTCAGACGGTGTGGCGGGGAGAGGCGTGTCTGTCTGGGTGGGTGGATGGATGGGGGGCTGGGGTCTGAATTTTATTTACTCCAGAGCTTGTGGACGTGTGGAGACTCCCTAATGATGGGATGTCTCAGGGTCTGGAGGCAGAGTCCTCGCCGTCTCTGCGTTCCCCTGGAGGAGAGTAACCTTTTACATCTATTGTTACCATTTCTGCAGCTTCCCAGGAAATGAGAAACTGGACACATGCCGTGGCAAGTTAAAGGGGGGTCGTGTCGGCCTAGTGCAATGCAACTAGTAACTAGTAAAGTGAATAGGGAGGCATGTGCTTCTTCGTGCATTTGTCAGCCCTGATTTTTGTTGTCGTTGGTCCACAGGTTTTAATAAGTATATGATGGGACAGTCCTCTCAGCTCCGAAAAAGACCCTGTGCAACAAGAGCCCCATTGTCCAATATTTTTTTCCCCCACCCAAACGTCAGGGTATGCCAAGCGGTGCCAGGAAACATCAGAACATTTTATTGGGCCAGGACAAGGATTTGCTGTCATCCCAGAAAGCACAGCAGGAACAATGTAAACAGCAGTGTACTTGCACACTAATATCATTTAAAGAGATGTCAAGGATATCAAAATACAATGAGTTAGCATTGTATTTCAAAACAAATTACGGCTGCACTGTGCTGGGACATGCCAGTGTGGAGGCATTTGTGTGGTGCGGTAAGCTGACAGAGACATGGAGGACCCTTCTATCTAACGGGTCCTGTCTCTCTCCCATGTGATCCCTCAGCCCCGTTACTGTCTCTCTGTTAAAACCCCAGGTGGGTCTTTTCCATCTCAAAGTCAGTGCTGATGGCGGAAGCCATTTCTCTGCCGGAAACCTAGATTTTTACTTCATGTTTGGTCTTTTTTCCCCTCAGCCATGCATAATGTGGTGTGATGGGAGGGTCATCGGAACCTGCAGTTGATGGGATGGCTGTACACATCCAGTCTCCGACTGGTTCTTGTGTTATTTTGGTTCGGATTGGACTGAGATGGATTGATATTTGATAATGTCTGCCGTGGGTTTCAAGACCTCATTTCCCATGTCTATAGCGGTGTGACTCCTCCTGTCAGTCTGCATGGACAATATCCCTCCTATTCTAGGCAGAACTAGACTCTTCTGTTGGGTTCCTGGTACATGTTTTTTCAGTAAGACATTGCTTGCGGTAGTCGGTTTATAAGCACTGAAACCTTGACAGTAAAATCTACGTCTTGTATATGGTTTCCAGTACATGCCAGATAGGTTCACCGTGGTGTTTTTGTCCATGGTGTGAGTACACTGTACAAGCACAAAATGCATCCCAGTCGCATAGTTCTATCTATAGACCACTTCGTCTTCAACAGTCTTGGTATGATACCACCTTGTGACCAACATGCAGTCTGTCTTTCAGATTTTACGAACTGCCTTGTGTAACAGTGTCCCTACAAAAAACTCTATGCCCAGGACCTGAAATCGGATGATTTGAGAGAACCTGGACTGGACAAGCTCAAGCGCTCCATCTTTTTCCAGTGCAGTGTCTTCACACAGATTTGCCGGGCTGCATTTCTTGGTAGAGGATCATTCAATGGTCCATACAGATAAATTGGTAACTGGTGTGAGGAGTTATGATCCGTGACCCCCCAGATCTCCAGTTGTGTCTGTTGGGGTGGGTGTTGTAATATTCATCCTTAAGATCATCAGTGAATAATTAATATAGGTCAGTGTTACAGACCTCAGCTGTTAACGCTTGTCTCTCTCACCCGCCCTGCCCTCACAAATGGATTCATGGCACTTTACCCAGATAAGGCAAGCAAGGTCGATGTTGGCACAGTGTCCTATCAGGAAGGGTCCATGCTGATCAAGGTGCCCAGGAGTGATTACTAGGTTGGATCATGGATGGCCTGAGTAAGAATCCATTCAGAATGCTTAGGTTGTTGGTTTGAGCGCGCTTTCAGTCCAGGCATTTCCTACATAGCAACTGGAAATCTGAGGCCGGGAGCATCATCGACACCTTTGCATTTGGAAGAAGTAAGCTCTCTTCTTCACTTACCTCAGTCTCTCTCACCTCTTCCTTCTTCCTGTCTGTGAAAGGCCATTGAACAGCTGTCAGTCTGAGGCTGCTTGTTTATTCTGGGGGTTTGGTGCTGGGAACCTAAACGGGGGGGCCCTTTATCGGAAAATGTCCTGTGTGGAACAAGCCAAGGTCTCGCATTCCTCTCTCAACACTTGACCCCCTCCCCAGCCCAGCATATCAAGCTTCACTGTGGATTTTTTTTTTCCAAGGAATTCATACAAAACTGTGTTGCAATTTCTGTCTTCACCTTCCTTTGTGCCCAGACCATGCCAAAAAAATGCCTTTGGTGAATCTGTCAGAGAGCTAACTTTTGTCTACCTTGACTTTCTTCAGGTTCAACTGCTGGCCATGAAGGGAGGTTTAAGATGCGGATTTAGTTTTGTGCTTTTTCTGAAATGATTTTTTTCCCCTGTAATCCCAGCTCAAGAAATTGCTTCAAGATTGTTGTGCACTGCAAGACATATTCTTTGGAGTCTGGCCAGTTAATTCAGAAAATTAAGTGCTTTTTTTTTCCTAGGCGCCTTGGCACAAATCGGTTTTCCGTACGAGGTGTGTTCCTATACTGTGGCGCCCGTAACTGTCATCAAAGCGATTATGAATCATTGTTTTGTTAATCTCACTGCCAGCGTATGAAGTTGATAGATGAATGAAGGCTTTGCGAAAATAAGAGTAAATAATGTTATGATGGGGGGTGGTGGGGGGGGGGTGAGACAGTAACTTAGACAGATGGAGGTTTAACGATACATTAAATACATGTTCACTCGTGCGCGTGTTTACGGCCCCCTTGAATGACTACAGCAGTCTTTGACACTGTGGACCCAGCATTCTGTCACTTCGAGATCAGACCGTGTCTTAGCCTCCTGTCTTTCAGAAGCTTCTCCAGATCTCCACATGCTGGTTTCCTGCTGTCCCCCCGTGCTCAGATTCCCCAAAGTGAACCTATAAGACTGGCCTAAGAGGCCACTTTGCATTACTGCCCCACTAAGAAAATGTTAATTCGGGGGGGTGGAGGGTCGTCTGTCAATATTCATGACTTGTCTTTTTTCACTTGTTGGAATTCATATAATTTGACATCCTACAGGTCAGTGATTTTTTTTTTCCCCTCTGCTGTTGTAGTTTGTTTGTTTATTACTAGGAGTATAAAGTCTTGCTCTGATGATTGATGGGTAAACGTATACTTATACTTACTCCCCTCTCCACATACACCACCCCAGTGTCAGGTCCTCTTTTTGGCAGCACTGTGGATGAAATCGGAGACCCTGGTTCAGACATTTGGCCGTAAGCGGTCTGTGTATCCCTCACTCGGCCGTGGAGGTGAGCCGACTGGTATGACGGCAGAGCTGATACCATGTGGGGTGAAGTGGGGTGGGGGGGGGGCGGCTCAACAGGTGGCCTTGCAAGGGCTCAGATCGTCTGAGCCGTCTCTCAGCCGTAACTGGGAGGTTAAATAATTCGAGGGAAGTCTGTGTTGTGACACGCGATGTCTAGACACGTCTGGAGCGTGTACCACGCAGGGCCTTTAATGTGCGGCCGTTTTATCGGAGATTAGAGCCAAAGGTCAGCAACGAGACTGCAAGCGTGCTGCAAATGAATTGTTTTGTCCCGCTGCAGAGACATGATTAAACATCTCAACTGCCGTTCTCCCACCTCACTTCCCATAACCCCCCCCCCCCCACCTAACCCAGCTCCT
>JAABNX020000151.1:11003913-11019730 GCA_015163995.2 Mormyrus lacerda
CTGAGATGCAACTGAGAGTTGTTCTGTTTACCAAAAATTCTGCAATTGCTTAGCGGGAGTACTAAACCGTTTAACCTGGTTGGTAGATAGTCAAGGGGGTGGTACATTCATTTGGATTCCCCTCTCCTGTAGAAGGTTCTGCCCCTCCACTGCCCTGCATCACGTTCTTAGCCAAAGGTTATTTGTTAAAATCCACAAACTGCCTCATCTAAACTCTCCCGTCATGCTGACCTGTTCCGTGACACGTCAGAGAAACAAACGTGCTCCCTTTCCCTTGGAGGTTCTGACAAGGCCTGATCTGTGCCGACCCACCTCCAGCGCTACGTCCACCCTCTTGCCAAGTGACTCTGTGGATCAGGAACAAGGTCCCCCTTTGACCGTGCCTCTCTCTCGCCTGTGGGTGGACCTCCGTTGCACCCCTCACTCAGACCTTGCCTTGCCCCGGCTAAAACAAAACGCCTTTTTTTGGCGTTTCGAAAAATAAAATCATTCCATAAAACAATACATTGAGAATCATGCTAATCTGTCCCTGGGATACCCTTGAACCACAGAACTGTGCACAAGAAGTTATTATTGTGTCTCATCTCTCATCTGCCGAAGCGCTGCCGTTCTGTGCATGATTCATCGCTGGACATAAAGTTCTGTTGTCAGGCCGCAGCCAGCGCTAGTGCTGGGGGCTCCCGGCCAGCCATCGTCTGAAGGGGACCCATTGTTCCTTTGCATCGTATCTGAAGCACCTCTGTATGGCCAGCCGGCTCTGGCTCTCTCTGAGCGCTTTAATAACTCTGAGTGAGCACAGACAGTTTGTTCGAGGATTTGGGGGGGGAAAGATGGGAAGGACTTGTGATTGCTCTCTGCTGCCTCCTTGTGACGGTTCTTGGATGCAGTGGGTACGGTACACTCTAAGTTGTCAGTAATGGCACTCTCGTTGGGCTCATTGGTATTAATTGTTCTGTTTCTCTCTCTCTCTCTTTTTTTTCCAGCTGAACTGGAGTTTGTTCAGATAATTATTATAATTGTGGTGATGACCGTGATGGTAGTCGTGATCATTTGTCTGCTGAACCACTACAAGCTCTCCACCTGGTCCTTCATCAACCGGCAGAGTCAGGCCAGGAGGCAGGAGGACAGTCTACAACCGGTGAGTCCAGATGTCCCACCCAGCAGTGTAGGAGGCAGCTCTGAGGCCCAGTCACGTGATTGACCGATGGGAAACCTAAAATGCACGTCCTGGTTAGCCTTGGCCAGTTAGCCTAGCTCAGCTCAAGTGATGCATTGAGTCTATTATAATAAATTGTAGCCTGCTGCACCTTGTTTCAGGTGTGTGGGCGTGGGTCATTTTCTTTCGCCCTCCCGCCCCCCCCCCCAACATGGCTAGGGCTCTCTGTGCATGTTCCCTTCCCTTGGGTGCTCTGCCTTGGCCTGTTTGTCTGATTTTTTAGTCTGTTTGCTGTAGCCCCACAGTCCAGTATGATACACAGTCATGGATAAAAGCTTTCTCTACCAGTTCCATGCTGTGGTTCCCCTTTCTGAAACGGGTCCAACCAAACAGCTGACCAACAACCCCCCTCAAGCCCCCCAGCTGTTAAATGTGGAGTCGATTTGACTGAAAGGCTGTTATGTTATCTTTCTGACCAATCAGAAGCACCTTGTGGCCTGCTCCACCGATCGAGGCATAGCATTGGGCAGAGAGACCCTTACTTGTTGCTCCCTAACCCAACCCCCATGTTTTTCTTATGTAGGGTGGGTGTCTGTGGCCACCAGACAGCGGGTCACGACAAGGGGCTGCAGAGGTAAGTTGTAGGATGTGCCACCCCCCCACCCCCGCACTAAAGTCTAATGACAAGATTTCAGCATGATGCCATCAGGCAGATTCACGCGTGATGAGCGTTGGTGTCCCCCAACCCCATCCACGTGTCACTAATCCTCTGTGTTTCTGCCGATGATGCCTACATGGGGACTGGAGTGTTTGGTGACCTTGCCCAGTGAGGTCACACCAATGGTGGGAATTCACCTGAGCCTCAGCTTCATACATTCCAGTACCGATGCCCATTTGCTCCTGGAATTTGGCCACTTCTGCATTCTTTCCTGTTAGTTTCTTAAGGATAATAAAAGGTAGCTTGAGTACATAAAATACAACTCAGGCCATGTATAATTATGTTAAAACTTTATTGGGGAAGCAGTACAACTTACCTTACTGATTTGTATTTGGAGGATAATTTCTGTCTCTGTAGAAATTATGTAGAAGCGAGTTGATCTGCATGTAACTTACAGACTTTTACTTAAATTTAAGTCCCGAAACTAGACAAGAGCACAGTTCCACTGAGATTTTGTACAGTTCGTCAGTCTACGGTTTTCCCTCTGGAAATTCATGGTGTTTGTACTGATTCTGGTGCCGTTTTCCCGTCTCTGCAGGTGACGTATGCCCCCCATTCTCGGGAGAGGTTCACCACGCCCTCGTTTATGCAACGGGACAGATTCAGCCGCTTCCAGCCCACCTACCCCTACCTGCAGCACGAAATCGACCTGCCGCCCACCATCTCGCTGTCGGACGGCGAGGAGCCCCCTCCCTACCAGGGCCCTTGCACGCTGCAGCTGCGTGACCCCGAGCAGCAGATGGAGCTCAACAGGGAGTCGGTACGCGCTCCGCCCAACCGGACCATCTTTGACAGTGACCTGATTGACGTGCACAGTGCTGGGGGCGGTCCACGCCCACCCAGCAGCAACTCGGGCATCAGTGCTGCCCACTCCGGCAGCCACGGCAGAATGGAGGGGCCCCCACCCGCCTACAGCGAAGTCATGGGCCACTACCCTGGCTACTCCTTCTTTCTTCACCAGCACGGCAATAACCCCCCCACGCAGGGGGCGGGACGCAGGACAACCCGGCAGGGCGACCCCGAAAGCACAACGGCTCCCGCCAAGGCCAAGGATGGCCAGCGGGAAGACCTGGTGTGAGGTGGGCTGGGTGGGTGGGGCTACATGAATCTGGCCCCGCCCTTCACACAAAAAGGGGATGTGGTCACTTTCTCAACACTCCCATGCACAACCGAATACTGACCTTCGCTACAAAGACAACAAACAAGAAGTAAAGGAACCAAGATTGCAGTTTTTTTTTTCCTTCATTTTTTTTTTTTAAACGTTGCTAAAACTGTGGGGGGGGGGGGCGCACACCGTGTGGAGTGTTCAGATTCATAGCTACTGTTTTTTTTTTTTTTTTACTATTATTCTTTCCTTCATGTGAGTATAAAGATTATTAGCACAGATTCTAAACAGTCCCCCCCAGGACTTGTTTTAGTTTTTCTTTTGTTTTTTTTTTCTTCTTAAGACCGGGATCTGTGCACAAACAAGATGAACCAGTGGAAATCCAAATCTGAGTGCCAAGATTCAAGTGGAAGTTAAAAAAAAAAAAATCAATGGGGAGAGGACTTGCTTAATGCTCAAAAGAAATGTTTATCTAAAAGTTGCACTATCTTATCGTTTAAAGAAAAGAGGGAATTGCTGTATGTATTTTACTCTGCGTGTGTGTGTATGTGTGTGTGTATGTGCGTGTGTGTGTATTTGTCCTTTCATTTGTGGATTGGAATTTTGGCTCCAAAGATTCGCAGTGGGAGCAATAGGGGTTTATCCTTTTTTCTTTTGTAGAAAACACGCAAGAGACTCGGATCCAGCCTAAAATCCTCATGACTCAAATTGTTAGTACAGGGACATTTTAGATTTTTTTTTTTTTTTTTTTTAATGTTCACATTCACAGACACAGTATGAAATCTCTGCCCTCGTTCTGCTGGATGAAAGGCCTAAAGAATAATTGTGCTGGATGGGGGTTTAGCAGAGGTCTTGCTTGTTGTCTAGGTCACTGTTTCCCAACCTGGTCCTCGGGGACCCCCAGACAGTCCGTGTTTTTGCTCCCTCCCAGCTCCCATGCAAAAATGTGGACTGTCTAAGGGTCCCTGAGGACCGGGTTGGGACATACTGGTCTAGGACATCCTACCGTAGATGACTGAGGGCCATCCGATATGAACGTACCAGTTGCCATTGCACATAATAAAAAAAAAAAAAAAAAAAACGAAAACATGTCCATGATCTTCAAACCCTCCCTCCATTCCTGTCCGCCCTTCATCCACCAGTATTTCTGAGGCAGCCTCTCCTCGGGTCATTTTCATGTTTCCGATACCTGCACCCCCATAGCCCATCGCTCTCCCCACACGTGCTCTGCTCATCCCGTCCGCCCAACATGTGCTTGTCACACGGACGGCTCGAGGGACTCCAGGGAACCGCTCTTTCGCCCTCGGCTCATGCCGCGTTTCCCGAGGAGTCCCCGGTTGGTATAATCAGGTTTTGGACTGTGGTCAAAGACAAGGGCTATGTGACGGTGGTGTCTGTGACCTTCTGACCTAGCCTTTCTTCACGCGTCGTTGCCTTCTCCTCTGCTATCGCTATATTACTGACAGTATTAACAGCCAACCCCAGCCTCTTATGATGTTTACCACCTAAGTAACCCAGCACAGTAGACGTTTGATTAAATGTTTTGTTGAACACGGCAGTGCTTCTCGAACCCTTTAAAAGGACCCCAGGGGGCCTCACGTCGTGGCCCCTCAGGCCTTCGTATGGTAGCCTTTGTGGGCCCCGGTACCTTGAGTGTTGGTGACTGTACGGCTTGCTTTGGGGGGGAGGAGGGGGTTTGCTTGACGTGGCCCACAGCCCTTCTAATTGAACTGTACGTTTTGCTTCCTCTCGAGCTCTTGTTGTGCTTATTTGATTCATCGCTTTTAATACACCGTGATTATCTGGCTTCAGAGCGATCACGAAGGTCGTTTGAGGGAGCTTTCCAATGGAACGCTGGTGCGGTTCAGTCATACGGATGACAGGAAACGGCTACTGTGGGCAGTTCGGCCGCACCGATTGGCCGTTAACATGCTGACTATCCAGTGTATCGTGTTTGGCTATAATGCGACAGGATTCCCTTGGATCCGATACGTTTTTTTCCCCCTGAAGGGATCCCCCTTCCTCCTCCTGTGTGCTTGAATGGGAAAAGATAGGAAAATCAATAGCAAGCTTCCCCGGCCTAGACTTTATTTATACAACTTTAGAGACTATTTGGGAAGTAATGAAGATAAACTGTGTTTTTGGGATATTTTTTAATTTCCCTTTATTTGACTTTTTGTAACAACTTGGATTCTAGAAGTGTAGATGAAAGCCTTTCGTTGCTATTGTGACGCACTTACTCCCTGCGTTTTGATTGGCTCCGGAGAGCAGTCCGTTCTCTTATTTCTATATCGCTGCTGCTACTGCTGCTGCTACCGCCGCCGCCGCCGCTGCTGCTGCTGCTGCCGCTGTCAGTCATTTTCCGTGTCTCTTATATGGATTGTTGCGTGATAAGACTCGTTTTTAAATGTCTGAAGCCGTTTTCGTTACTCTTTTGTTTGTCGTTATATTTTAACGTCTGTTTATTTCTCTGTTTGCTTGTTTCTGTCTGCTCTCGTAGCTAAACGAGGAGGAAAAGAAATGCTCATTTACTGTTTCTATGAGGAGGTTTGGATGTTACTATTATGTGAGTAAAAAGGTGCCTAATGTTCTTGTTTGAGCAGATATAGGAACCCAGTTGCACTCAAGCCCCGACCTTCGTTGTGCCTCACTTCCAACGGTGCTTTTTTCAGTAGTCTGTCTCTTTTATGTTTATTTGTAAGGTGCTGTATATAACTTGAATATATTATGCACATATCCTACCCAATGGGTAGAAACAACATAAAACGGACATTGTGAATAATGTAATATAATGTACAGATGATATAAAATTTTAACATGGTGGCATCCAGTTTCCGAATGCCTTCAAAATGTGCTTTTGTCTTTTTGTAAACAAGAAAGGGTTTGCAAAGTAACGCTTAAATGATTAAAAATAAATACAAATTGCTACTTATATTATTTTCCTATAAATAATCTGTTACGGTAAGGATGAAACTAATGTTCTGAATTTAGGATGTTATTGGACAGATTTTTTTTTTTTTTTCTCCTTAAGAAAAGAATTGGTACCACAGTGCTCACTGTTCGTTTTAGTGACCCGTCATTTGGTCCGGTATTAAACACATTTAACCAGAGTGAAGTCGGTTCTTATTTTACCTAAACATGTGAAGTTAGGGGGCGTCCTGCTTTGTGAACCATGTGTGGCGGTGACAGACTGGCCTTCTTGGGATTTAAAGCTCGGGTGACTTTTTAAAGCCAGCTTGTCCTCGCACAGTTATATTAGACTCCCATACCGATGCGTTGGTACATGCGGATGGAAGTCTTTTGGGTTTGCTTGCCGATTTAAAAACAAGGCTGCTCTTGGGCTTCTGATATTTAATGCCTTTCGGGCACCGGGGGCGTTTAAAAACGTCTACCCAGGAAAGGTTTCACTACAACAGGCTTCCATCGCCAGCCATTTCGCATGGAATGGTCTCGCCTACTGCACAGATGGCCACCACCGCCAGACCGTGTGAATTTTGATTCGGTCTAGCGCTCAGCTCCCACCCCACAGCCCCCAGTAGGCGTTTCCCAAGCAGCTGAACTGGGACTTTCAAAATAATAATAATAATAATTATTATTATTATTATTAAATAACATGGTTCACTCCGCTGACAAATGGTCACTATGAACCAACAAAGTTATAGTATAAAATTTATTTGCAGGATCTGAAAGGCCAAAAAAATACTCATTCCTACACATTGCAGGACACGTGGCACTATTTTGAAATGAGTTCCCATCTGCCCAAGCCCCGCACCATGCGTGTATTCCCTGAAAAGTGAAAGGGAGACACTTTCTGTTTGGTGACTTTGCTGCAGGATGCCTGATTGACTCCCCTGATTCCTATGCTGAATGTTAGGGCTATTTTCTCAATTTACACTCAATGATCTCTGAGCAAATTGTTTTATTTCCCTCCCCCCACTTTCCTTTAAAAAAATAATAAAAAAATAAAAAATAAAGAAAGCACACGACTGATCAAGATGAAGCACTAAACTGTACACTGTGGTAAGAAAGGTGTGTAACAAGCCAGGATGTAATTGGACAGAGAATGCAGCTCAGTCTGTTTTTCTATTTTATACATATTCAGTGTATGTGGTGTGTAGGAAAAGCATTTTAATTGTAGTCTCATTCATTTATATACTAAAACTCCACTGTACAGGATCGTTGCGCATGTTCATTCTTATCTCTAGGTAATGTACATAGCAATGCCATTTTTTACTTTAGTTTTGCTTTTGTTTTACTTTTTGTTTTTTGTTGTTTTTCCAGTGCACCAAATGGGCAGCAGGCACCATCTTGAGACGTTTATTGTAATTCTCGTTCCAAGGGCCCTTCGATTCCCCCCCACCCCCCTAGCTCACTAGCTTACAGAACTAACTTTGGCTCAAACAGAATTGGTCAGCACGTTCCAATGTTTATCACCAGGCATCAGAAAAACAAACAAATAAAACGCAGACCATAGCTGTGTTCTGTTCTTACGATGTCACAGCGGTTACATACTTCAGTCTTGACAGCTTTTACGACTACTTCCATCATGGACTTTGTAACATTTGATTGCTTTATTTACAAAACGTGTCTATATATATCTATTTATATATAGATATATATAGATGTTTATAAACTGTCGTGTACTTCGCCTTTTTTTATTTAAGCAATTGTGATGTAATAGGTTTTAGGCCTAAGATCTGTTATTGCAATACTTTTACAGAAAAAAAAAACAAAAAATGTTGCTCTAAGTGCTGTTGTAGTCAAAGATTTTATGCTTGTACTTAATGCTGTGGTCAAACTGCAGCAAAATTATTAAAACTTAAAAAAGAAACCAGTAATATGAGCTGCTTCTGTTTGGGGGTGGGGCTGACCTATTCGGATGCTGAATTGTTGGTCTTTTTTTGTGGTGTTTCTGATAATTTATGATCTGTGGATTGTCATGAGGGAACACTTGGATGAAACCGGTGAGTACAATTGAAAATAACTCTTAAAGGTTTAGATCGTTCAGTTCCAGAAAATGTTAAATTGACATTTTTTGCAGTCAACATATTTATTCATTAAGGATGTGAATGTTATTGCTCTGTGCTCAACTTCCGGAAATTACCACACCTGAAGAGATGTGGTAAATAAAAGATGGGTTCTAACAGAGGTAACGCAATACTGTGGCTCAAAAACTAAGGAAGGTTGATCGAACATCTGGGACAGGATATGTGCAACATGGATTAGTGACCAGAAGACACATCCTGCTCTGGAGGAGTCTAACCCGAGACATTTCAGATGCCAGATTCTGGTGATTTGTGCAGCTCAGGGAAGATGGACGTGTTTAATCCTCCTTAACCTCAAAGCACGAGAGGACAGCTTGTGGTCTGTAAATCAGAGCACCTTTATCCTGAGAGAGATGCTCACCCCTTGCTAGTGAATCTGACATGCGGCATCTTGGTGACAAGGGCAGGGGTCCAGAGATGCAAGACCTAAAAGGAGATCTAACGGTCTCAGGTCACAGCAGGAACACAGAGACAGACAGAAACCTGCCAGATGTTACTGCTGGAATGGAGACCACAATGACGGGGGTTGATTGATATCTCTCCACCCTTTACACGCGGCTGTCCGTTCTGTGCTCCAGGGGCCAACAAAGCATGCTACCAGCTGCTGAATCTGGATCTTGGGGCTTCCCGTGGAAACCCTTTCGGCTCATATTCACTCCACGCTGCCACCCAGTGCCCCACCTGAGTGTTACTCATTTGAAACATGCATCCATCAGTTGCTTGTTTCCACTTCTTCCCAAGTGGATGTCACTTCTGTGAAGCCAGAGGTCAGAGATTCATATGTTTGTCTGGCTGCAGTTTTTAAACCCTCCTGCTGGCTCATCCAAGGCTATATAGATATAACATCTTAAACCTTGCTGTCAAACCCGCCATAGGCGTTTCAGGACTGCGTAGTTGGAATGTTGGCACTGCTGCTTAGCGGTCTGTTTTTACCGCACCTCCGGGTCTCTGCTTGTCATCTGTGCAAGGTTTTTGGAGCAGAACGTTACCTTCATTGCTCACCTGGCTCCATAGTCCTGTGATCCCAGACGGCACATGTGGGGATACAGTCTGGAGCTGCTTTTGAAGAGATTTCATAACCTTAGTGCAACAGCTATCCCAGACTCTTCTTAGAGATACAGCACTCACTCACACCAGACAATTTCATTCCAATTGACTCAGACTGTTTGCATTACCATCTCCTTTAATTTTTAACCTTCTTACAATCTGGCATGTTTGTATTTCAAAGCTTAAAGTAAGATACATGATCTCTCTTTTTCTGAACCTTTCAGGGGAACATGCTTTCTCAGTGTACTATACTCTTAACCCATCAGGTCAGCATTCTGCAACCAGGATAGAATGAGGTGTGCAGTTTAGAAGCATGAATGCAGTACTGTATCAGTAAAGAAAGTCAAACACACTGAAAATGCACAACTGATTACAACATATTGGCACAATTCTGATTTCTTTAAAAGGTAGCCATCACTTTGAACAAATTATTTTTAAGCTATAAACTGCTTTCAATCCCTGTGTTATATTACATTTTTTTCGTTTGAGACTCAGTGGTCGAATCTCAGAATGGATTCATGTTACCCGGCAGATTTAGGGACACGCATGAGAACCCCATGCTTGCATTTCAAAACACGGACACACAGCTAATCGGCTTTCTTTCGGAAGGAGATCCGGTCTTTGGTTTCCTGAAGTCTTTCAGAAAACTTGTCCTTGGTCTCTTCCATCTTCTCTGAAAGGCGTTCTTTCGTCTCCTCCATTCTTTCTGAGATGAGCTCCTTCGTCTCCTCCATCTTTTCGGTGAGCCTCTCTTTCGTCTCCTCCATTTTCTCAGAGAACCTCTCCCTTGTCTCCTCCATCTTGTCCTGGAGATAGTCTTTGACAGGTGGTGGGGTAGAGAGGTACCCGTGTTTCCGCAGGTATTTTACGGAAATGGAGGTTCCGGCCAACGTCACTGTATACCTGGCTGGTGTAGCAATCTCCAAAAAGGAACAAGAAGTCAAATTATGCAACATCTCAACTTGGAAAATCTAATTAATGAAACAACAAATCTGCCTTTTCCCCTAATGAAGTTCAGGTATGGCAAATAGCACTAGAATTTTGAGCTTAGGAAATCCACCTTACTTTGTACATAGCATAGGCTGTGATGGCGTAGCCACTCTGGGAATCCCTCAGATAGCTAACAATTTTTTCAGGAAATCCAGCATACTCCAGAAACTGAACCACATTCACTCCCCTACAGAAAAAGACAGAGAGAAATTGCTTCAAGAAAATTGCAACGATCCGGGGAAGTTTATTATATAGTCATGTTATAGATAAATACAACAAATGTATAAATAAGCAAGTGGTCACGTGTTAAAACTGGCCAAAATTAATAACCGAATTAGGACCAGATTGCATTACAAAGAAAAATCTCTGGCATTAAGAAATCTTGGATGTAAAAAATAATAAAAACCAGACCAGCAAGAGCGTGGCATGGCGCTCAGTGGGTAGTGCATTCGCTTCACACCTCCAGGGTTGGAGGTTTTAATCTCACTTCCACTGTGTGTGTGTTTGTGTGTCGTCTGCATGTTCCCCGTGTCACGTGGCTTTCCTCCCGCAATCTAAAGACATGCAGTTAGGCTAACTGGTATCTCTGCAGTGGACTGGCATCCTGGAACAGATTAAGTGCACTTACTTCATAGCAGCATAGTAGAAGGAACCAAACCACACACAGGACGTCAGAAGATGCACCGGTATCATGACTTTGCCGTACTGTTTGAAGGTCTTCTTGAACCTCTGTACCAGACCGATGGATCTGTCCTGGAGGGGGTCTGCTTCTGCAGAAGATCCAGGCATCTGTGGCGAGTCTGACTGGTAGGTGGGGTCGGCCCCAGCCAGACTTGTGGGCGGAGCAGGCTGGGGTTCTTCTTTAGGCTCAGGGCTGCGTTTTTCTGTGGCCCTGACTGTCACCGATGTGCTCAGCCAGCACGAGCATTGGGTCCATCTCCTTAAAGCAGAGCCTACAGCGGACGGCTCACGGGCGGCTGGGCAGATGACCACAGACCGCACGGCGGCCGCCTGCCATAAGATCTTCTGGGACAGGAGACGTTGCATCACCGCCCCCACTGGTTATCACCTCCTGAGGATCCTGGGAAGGGGCATCATAATATATAATACTGGCAAAGTTTTGATTAAATCAGCTAATTTGTTGCATTTCATTTGTTAACCTGCAATACAAAAGTCTCAAAATGCTAAATAACCTGAATCTTGTGCTGGAAAGACACAAGAAAGC
Source organism: Mormyrus lacerda (assembly GCA_015163995.2). Lineage (NCBI taxonomy): Eukaryota > Metazoa > Chordata > Actinopteri > Osteoglossiformes > Mormyridae > Mormyrus > Mormyrus lacerda. The sequence goes on from JAABNX020000151.1 coordinate 11,015,200, forward strand.
CTCAAAGGCATACAAGCATTATTTCCACGGCTATATATTCTGCAGACAGTTTTTAAGCTGCCCGATGCAGGGTTGACAACTTCACACGCATCTGGTGTGACACTCACGCATTAAGACTTTCAGGCTCACACAAAAAATCTTATGGCAAATTATTTTATTCCATTATAAACCTAAAAGTAGCATCTAAAGCGTTACTTTGCAAACCCTACAGACTATTTACAAGGTAATAGAAGTATTACATACATGTAAATTCGTATGCATGTGTGTGAAGAATTGTCTCGAATTGAAAATCTCACGCCTGCCAGCTGACCAAAGTCGACAACCCTGCCGACGCCACAACATTTAAGCAGGTCACCGAACGGTCACGTGGTCCTTCGTGGAAACGTTACCGCGCGCTTCCACAACGCCGAAGTGCACGCGTCTGGCCGTGTCTTCCCGCATGGGACCATTTTCGAAAGTTAAGGGTTAAACAAATAACAGCCGGTATTGCGTGCATGCATGACAAAGTACTGTTAAAAATATAAAAGCATGTTACCTTAAATAATATTAATGGCCAGTGCAGTCAGTGCAGATCGATGCTAGAATGAAAAACAAAATATGCTTAACAACAAAGCAGTAAGGCGTTGACTAACTTCTAAAAAACGTCCTAATCAAACACAAACGTAGTAATAAAAATGTATTAAGACAAAATGTATGTACCTTTTCTCTAAGAAAAAAATATGAGTGAAATATTTACACTGTAATATTGCTAAGTAGGTCGGAGCCTGCGAATTTAGGTTTAGTTGCTGGATACTACCGTAAATGTCCTGTTCTGTCGTTGGTATTAAGGTCCTTCTGAAGGACAGCAGAAGACCAACACGTAGCTCCGGCTCCTAACTTATCCATATTAACATTGTGGAAAGTAGCTGGAGTCCAGTTTCAGTAACAGCTGAGGCCCAGTTCTGAACACCTGCCAGTTTGTCGGGCTGAGCAACTACCAACCTAAGAAAAGTAGGCGAAACGCCCATAATGCAGCATTAGGGGTTTACCGTCTGTAATTTTTCTGTGCAAAGCATCCTCATTTTAGTAAATCCACTCGACTTCACGAATTCCCGATTCTTCTTCTTCCATTATAAATAGTGCCTAACTTAAACAATGAAGCATGTCCCTACTGTCATTCAGATAACTGCTGTTAGGAAAGAGTTCCTCCCACATGGTAAAAATTGGATGTGCAATGTACTCGGGAAATGTAGTCTACAGTTCCTATTTAAGTACATGTCCATTTCCCCTGTTGTAACTCCACCTCCCAGCATGCATAGCGAGCATGTCCAAGAAAGGAAGGAACAATACAGGAAGTACTGGTAAGCATGCTTTGCCACGGTGCTTGGATAATCACGAAGCAGTCCAAGCACACGTGGTTAGTTATTTGTCGACGCATTAGGAATAGTTATATTAGAATGAGCTTGCAGCTATTAGTAGTATTTTGGCTTATTAATTCACTGTGATTTGGTTTGCTTGTTCTGTCAAATTGGCGTTACCAGGATGCCTTCCTGGGCTGGGCATTTCAGTTTGTTGGGTGGGCATCAGTGTTCAATATGTTTTAGAGGTTTTAGGGGTTCTCTGGTGGGCAGTCCGACCATGACGTGAAAGTCCATCAAGGTTGCATCAATGTAGGGCCGGGTTCTCTAACCTTATTTATAGTGAGAGCTCCTTCGAAAAAATATATAAATATATACATAATAATAATAATTTCGGGAGCTACGTATAATACAAGATTATATTCCGAGGGCCAGTGAATCATACTTTCTGACTTATCCTGGGTCCCTGAATTTAAACCCCTGATGATTGGTTAAATTTGGTCTGCCCATCCATAACCACGCCCCTGCCATCACTCGTGAGTAGGAGCTAAAGGTCATGGCTGTTTGCTCACCCTACTGTCCAGTTTTATTTTGAAGATCGTCTGTGTAACACAGAACGCCAATTTCACCAATGTCTTTGAAATAGCATTGTGACTAAGATAAAGATTTTTTTTGAATCATCATCAGTTATGCTAATGTTTTTACAAGCAAAACTACTGATAATGGCAATGGCTTTATTTACGTTTTGAAAAGAACACAAAATAAATTGTACCAAATTATGTAGAATTTTAAAATATTCAATAAGTCATAGGGACCCCAAAACAGAAATCTCTTGTATTTGCTGCATGAGCAGATCATTTTTCAAAAATAAGCCATTTACAACAAAAATACCTTTGCAGATCAAGTTACATATTAATATGTGAGTGCGTCTTTGAGATCACTTAAGCATCCCTCTCATCCACTGTACCTGCAAGTCCATGCCAACTTCCTGCCTGTGTTTCATTGGAAGGTGCCAGTATTGCCTCCCAGAGCTGATTGAGACCTTTTTTTGATGATGCTCCGCAGGCTTGTGGTCAGGGGATGATGATAGCCACACCATGTTTTAGCTGCCAAAGAGTCAGCCTGGGATGGTGCATTTGCCTTCGTGAATTTAATAATGTCATTGCGGTAAACGTGATACTTCTTTCTATACCAGTGCAGGAAATGGTCAGTTAAGAATTCCACATATCCTGTGGAGGCAACCTCTGTAACTCTAAATGGACGTTCCATTTCACTGCCCAGTATTCCAGGTCAAATCGTCACTTCACCACCTCTCTGCTGACGTTACGGTCTTGGTGCGACAGGGTGGCCATTCTCCAGCTGTCCTGAAATCACGGCACGGCGTTCGTCAGTGAATGCAACTGCATGAAAATTAATCTTCTTGTATTTCTGAGCTAAATTTGAACATTTATCTTTGTGAGCTTTGGTTAGGGGTGACCAGAATACGTCTTTGTGCACCATTACCACTGTGGAGGAGCCTGCATTGTGAGGTTCACCATTACCACTATGGAGGAGCCTGCATTGTGAGATTCTTGGGACTCCCAGAGACAGCAGCAACTTCAAATACCCATTTGCTGGTCAGCATGCTCTCTTTTAAAGCTCTCCTCTTAATAACATTAATTTATTGGATAGAAACTTTCCTTAATAAACCTTTATCTGACTAAATTTATCTGCTCTCTGAATAGAGATCAGTTTTCGTTAAATAACAGTTGTTTTCATGCCTTTTACAAGACATTGCACCATTTCACGCTTTTCTTCTTCAGATAGCTCCCCATATTGCATGAGAACTGTGACTTGCTTAATAATGTGGGACCCCCTTTTTAAGTAGGTTTCCCTTTAATTAAGATTGTCTGACAAACTAATTAACAAACCAGTCTGAGATGGATAGCAGTTATCTAAAAGGATATGAGAAAATAAACACAATAACTTCCATTGTCACTCAAATCCTACGAATATATATCTTGCATAATGATATGCAACGGCCCTAGAGATTGTGGAACAAAATGTATGTTTAAGCATTTGCAGAATTGTAGAGAAATACACAACAATGAAGGCATCATATGTAGCGAAACTGGAAAGATGGTTTTCTGTTAGGAACCGAATTCTAATTCAGGACCCGGTAACCCTGATCCTGGCGTGCAGATATCCAACAGGTTTTCTGCCTAACTGAATGAGTTAGTATTTGCCTGAGGTGTAGTTCATCAGAGACCAAGCAGGATAGAAAACCTGCTGGATAGCTTCGTCGAGGATTAGGGTTGCCTACCTCTGTTCTAACTGGGTTGAGCATGGTAACAAAGTCATGGTGGGCAGTGTGAGGCTCAGGTGGCTAAGCTTTTATGCCTGTGATCAGAAGGTTGCCGGTTCAAACCCAGCCCCGGCACGTCTGCGGGTCCTTGAGCAAGGCCCTTAACCCCCAGCTCCCTGGGCGCCCCAACAACTGGCTGCCTATTGCACTCAACTTGCTGTTATTGACAGAGAGCAAGTTCAGGATAACAGGTGGCTGCCCTTTGTGGCCAGCTTGGCCTCACCTGCAGAGAGCAAGTTGGGGGAGCTATAAAGAGAATTTTCCCATGGGGATCAGTAAAGTTTCAATTACTATTAATCGAGGCCCGACTCTGGCTTATAGAGCTGCTGCATATAGGTGTCAGGTCTCATGGATTTTAGCCCATTCTGCCAGTGTTGGGAGCAACGGCGTTTAAGTATTTTCGGCGTTACTAACGGCGTTATTTTTTCAGTAACGGAGTAATCTAATTAATTATTTTTCCCAAAATTGTAACGCCGTTATCGTTACTGAGAATGTTAAGTAGCGCGTTACAAAAATTTGGTTGAATGACGCGTGAGATGTCAAGCTTTGGCTTTATCCATCACGAGAGATAATGATGACACCGTTGCAAATGCGATGATGATTGGCTGGGTGGGCGGATGCCATGCTCACGGTGTCTCACTGCCAGTGATGGGAACAACGGCGCTATAAATAAACGGCGTTACTAACGGCGATACTTTTTTCTGTAACAAGTAATCAAACGAATTACTGTTTCCCCCGTTACAACGCCGTTACCGTTACTGACAATAAAATGAGCGTTACTATAACTGAGAACACTGAAGCGGTTTTCATGCGAGCAGCGTCTCTCTCAGCCATAGGACCTCTCTTTCTC
>JAABNX020000151.1:11041246-11070079 GCA_015163995.2 Mormyrus lacerda
CATTGAAGCAACTGCCATGTGATTGGTTGATTAGATAATTGCATTAATGAGAAATTGAACAGGTGTTCCTAATAATCTTTTAGGTGAGTGTATATGTCTACAAGTGTCTTACAGTACTTGTAAAGGAACCGGTATAATGCAATTCCTCATCGCCTGCCTTTGTAATGCTGGCCCCAGTTCAGCTCCAAAATGATTGCTCTTGGAAATCTGAGTCGACTTAGAAGCCGGTCATCATCATGGGCCAAGAAATCACTCTGATCCCTGAAAACTTTTCTAATTCTTCCATAAGCTATGTCTTCCAATGGCACAAGTGCTGCCATGGTAGTTGTAATAGTTTCGGTCATTTTCTGCACAGTTTTATTGTTACAAAAAATCAGATGCCGTACATTTGTAAACAACATACAATCAATGTCAGTGTACTGGATAAAGTCAGCATCATGACTGTGACTTTAAAAAGGGAAAACGCAGTAGCGATGACTTGCCACTGAGTGCCGTCCGTTTACAAAACCGAGCAGAAACGTGCGTACGCCATTTCTGGTGCCGCCGTGAAAATGTGCGTAGCGGTAAATCAAGTTTTGTTTGTGAGCGTGGAAGCGGACATAAGCAACATTTTCGTGCGTACGCACTGTTCATACATGAGGCCCCTTGTTGCTGAAAGGGTGTGAGACCGGGATTCCACTACCTCCTGCTGTGCTGTTAATACTCTCATGGTGAGTGGCCGCTCCTTTTTTCACGTCGATGGACCTGTGAATCTGTGATGTCATAGGGGAGCTATCAAGCTCTGCCCAAGGTACCACAACCAAAAGTATTGATGTGTCACACGCACTAAATCCTTGCGTTGATATGACCGGACATAATGAAGGTGGGCCGACCCATGTGGCGGCTCAACAAACTGGGTTTTGATAACAATACAGAACACAAGGGGAGAACCAGAAAATAAAGGCATCATGAGGGGTTGGAACAAGAACTAAAGTATAACTAACCAAAAGTAAACTACACACGCACAGTAACAACCACAATGACCGACTGAGTAGACAAGGCAAGGACAGCTACAATCATACAATGAGGCTAACAAGGGGCAGGTGTGGTGTGAACTGTTACAAACAGACTAGGAGCAACAAGGCGCAGGTGGGGTCAAACAGCTAGAGGAAGGTCCAAAAGCCAAGGAGAACTAAATGTATTATAAACAGGGAACAGGGAGCAGGATTTCTGAAATACAGAAACGCACGATAAACCAAGAAAAACACAAAATAAATGTTAAATAACAACTGCAACAACAAAAGGGGAGTGTGAAAAACAGCCATCCGCTTAGCTCATTAAACCACACAACAGCCAGGGAAACAGGGAAACACTAGGAGTGAAGGAGATGGAATGATCAGCGACACCTGCTGGCGAGACAGGGAACAGACATAACCACGGGGCAGGACAGGGACCGATCCTGACATGCTTGGAAAGAAGTGGCCAATTCCGGTCCCAAAGAATGGAGCTGGAGATCACCTCATTACCAGCAGGAGAATCTGGAAGAGTGTTATGCATTGGAATTAAGGTGAACTTAAGGAACCAGAATGCTGTCAATGGTTAAGGATGAGCCTATTATTGTAAAACTCATTGGTCACATTACAGAAGGAGTCCAGCTGCATTCTGTGCTTAATGTGAACTGAAGAATATGTAGCCATACAAATGGATAACGGCCTTGAATACAAATGTCATTAAAGTGACTGAATGTTATGAATATTATGAGGTAAAATACAAAATAAAAGGACCATGAGAGGTCAGACCTAAACAGGGAAATAACTAACAGAACCACAAATGACCTACATAGGGAAACAGGAAATATGGAGAACAGAACTCAGAACTTAGAAAACATGCAGGGTAACAAACATAGAATAATATAGACAATGACCGACTTGGTAAATTAACAATGACAGGCGAAAAGGGTGAGCAACCAGCATAACCCAAGGGCTTGATGATAAAAGTCGACCCAGTTAATGAGTCTTCTGCTAATTGAGCATGTTGCCTTTAATCTTAGAATTTCCATTATATGAAGTCTGCTATCACGGAATTTCAAAGCATAGACCTCACCCTGTGATAAACATACTTGTATAATACTTGTATCCTTCCATCCATCGATCCATCTTTCTATATTGTAACCGCTTATACCACATTTTGTTTGTGATTTCTTGTGCTAAAAACTTGAGTGATTTTTATCAAAATCTGATAGAAAATTTTAATGTGAGGGATTAATGACTCGTGTTACATAAAAGTCTCTCTGCTTTCATCTATTTGACCTTTTTCCAGGATCATATAAAAATGTATCATTTGTTGCTAGTTCTGAAAACCTATAATTAAAAACCTTTAACAGTGGGTAACCCAGATCAGTCTATTAAAAATATATTCTTTAACCTTATGATTTGTTGTTGTAAATTTTCCTTTCAGGAAGGCTTATTAACATGTATTATTCTGCTGGTGCTAACATACAGGGGCCCGTTCTTCTGCCTGTGTAAATTTGTACCTTTTTACCGAGTACATTAATCAGAATTACGCAAACAGACGAAGTCTCTGTGGGCTTCCTCAACAAGCCGATCATTTGTCAATTTCTTTAAATGATGTGACAGTTTAATTTAGCCGGTGTTTTATGAGACTGTGAAGTGCTTGAGATGGTCACAAGTTCTTTCGCTACTGTTTTTGCCTGTGAGAAATACAACCAAATCACCCCCCCAAGAGTTTTGAAAAACATTAACACAAGCCTCTTTCTATGTCAAGCTTTTCTGAGTTGTGAGAAAGCGCCGTATCTGCAGGGATCCTCGCTCCCGTTACGTCGGGGCTAGCAGTCAGCAACTCAAATGATCTCAAACAAAGCAGCAAAAGATCTTTAAACTTACAGAGTTGGGTAGAATCTGAATTGGGCAATGAGGGAATTTTTTGCATGATGGTCCTGTAGGGGTGGATGCAAATGTGACAGCTTCAGTGAAACAGCCCCTCCTCTCCTGAGAATTTTTGCCTGAATATTTAAAAATGTACATATGAAAAGGCTGTTTTTAAAAGGTTCCGCGTCACATTATCTAATTAGCAGCAACTGGCCCATTACAGTGCCCTCTGTTCATGATAGACTGCCCTCATTACACTTATTTTTATATCAGATCTACCACTGAATATGTGATATTCAATTTCTGTTGGTCTCTGAGAAGAAGACAGAAGAAAGATGTTAATGATCTTTCAGATATTAGCCCATGCGATATTTATTTATTTTTAAAAAAATCCTTGCAGTGAGCCTGGAGAATGCCCCTGCAACCACAGGGCGGGCTGGGGGGGGCTGGGGGGTGCGTCTTGGACAGGACACCAGTCCTCCACAGGACACTCTTAGGCACACAATGGATTATGGAGTACTGACCACAAATCACTGTCGTTATTGTTGTGTATTTTGTATCACGTATTCCTCTATAGTATGAAAGGGAATAATAAAATGCCAACGTAATTTAAGGGAACCCTTAAGTACTACAGATTCATAGCGATTCCTGATAAACCCTCCAATAAGCCATTACAAGTGCTGGCTTAGTGAAACAACGGGTTAAAGAGAGCCTTAATTACAAAGAACGACAAGCTTAGATTTTCCCTGAATTCGGTCCTTTGATGGCGGCTGTTGGTAAGCTTTGCTCTCCCCCTGTTAGCACACCGTAATGCTGCTGTTTTATTCCTCATTTTTGTGGAGCAAGTGGGCAGGGATGGTATGGTCAAGGTGGATATGAGGTTAGGCTGCGGAAGCAAAGGAAAGGACTTGAAAGGGTGCATAGGCTGCATGCTGGTCACGGTGGCGTTCCCGGGCATTACAGTTATCCATGCAGCAGGAGGACATCAATGGACGTAACTGCACGCTTTAGCTACAGTTATCCATGCAGCAGGAGGACATCAATGGACGTAACTGCACGCTTTAGGACCTTGTGCTTCTTCATAAAGGCTTGACCCAGCACTGAATCCATGATTGGAGAATTAATGGGAGATGAATGGATGGATGGAGATTCTTTCCATCTGTCTGTGCCTTTGTGGGTTTGATTCCAACACAGGTTGAGACAAGGGTGTGACTTTGGGTTTAGTATTGGGGGAGTTGTGGTCTCCACCCAAGGTCTAACTAACTGATTTAACAAGGTCTACGGGATTTTACTGGCTGGTTTTTATTATGGGGGGGCAATGGGTAGAGACCAAATCAGCCAGGAACCCTGCAGCCCCCTAAACATAAAAAGTGCTCCCATAGTATCGGTAAGCAAACATCCCTAGCATTCATACTGAAATCCCCGTCCTTGGTCTGATCACAGCCCTGTGCGAGTGACAGTGTAATGGCAAATGAAGGGTGGACATTATTTGTTGTTTTTTTTCTCTAAACATTACCTTACATTTGAGTAGCCCGTTTGGGGAAGCGCCTTAGTGTCCCGCCCGCGAGACTCTTAATACTTATTGCAATTAGCATGTTTAAGTTTCCTGTAGCGCAACTTAATTGCCGTAGTTGTTGTTATTACTAGCGGAGAATGTTGACGAAGCTCGTCTTAAGAAGAGGCTTTTTGGGGTAGGCTAGTAAATGTATAGCACTATCACGGGTGTAATTTTGGGAGGTGGAGTTCCGCTGCCCCCCGCTCGGATATAAATGTCGCCGGCCGTGCTGGCAGCCCAGCTGCACTGTATTGCTGCAGGGGGAAACTGCATCTCTCTGCGAGGCGCAGGGGGGCATTTTCTTACCTCCAGAAGAAAAGCCCCAGCACTGGAATCAAATTCTTCAGAAAGGTAATGACTTGTTGATTGCGAACTTGTGAAGATGTGATCTTTTAATAAGTATAAAGTACGTGGTCAGCAGGTATTGCTGATATTTTAGGCAGTAATCTCCACCATGCGTCTCATTTGTTCAAGACACCATTTGCCGCTTTAGGGTATAAAATTATTGCAATAAGCATTTTGCCGCGACACATTTACTTTTATTGCATTTTATTACTTTGTTTTAATCATCGATGTTTATTACTAAATTTTAGTAATCGCTGCATAGCTAAATGAATGTCATACACAGATTAGTTCGCGCATATTAAAATTAGTTTCGGTACAAGGAATATCTTATTTTAAAACATCGTGCATGTACTTCAAAGGAGCTAAAATACATGTTACGTGAATTGTGAAACAGTAACCATTGTTTCCACAATTCCAAAAAAGTTAATCACATATTGTTTCTTTTTGGCAGGTTTAATGCGAGTTTCTTGACGTATGGGCTTTAAATCAATGTCAGACATAGCTTTCAGTGCCATTAGCAGTGCTGGATGGGGGTACAGATTTAGCACCGCTGACTTCGAGTAGACTAGAGCAGCTTGATAAGTCTCTCGCCGCCGAGCGAAGCCATTAGAGACCCTTAAGCTGTGGCACCTGCCGGGGTGTGTAGCTGGATAACATGTGGAGCAGCCAAGGCGCTGTCCGCCCATGCAGTTCTGAAAGAGAGAAACGGGGGGGGGGGGGGGGGTCCACAAAAGCACAGCCAACGCCGTGCCATAGGCTAAAATCCATGACAGTAATTACACTCTATGGGAAAATCAATTCCACCCTCCCTGCCCCCTCAAAATAATTCTCCTTGATTGATGAAAAATCTGTGCTTGTTTCTGATACAAACATCACGGGGTGGGGAAAAGGGAGAACAAAATGAAAAGCAACAGTTGTTAAGATACTTAGGCACCAAGCAGAAGCACTGCCAATAAAACTATTGCCATACTGTTTTTTATATATAAAGAATAAGTAAAACCAAACAATGTATTTACATACATTCAGAAAGCGGAACATTTGCAGTAGCATATTTAATATAGTTTAAAAAGTATGCATTCCATCGAAATATTAATGTAGCATGATTTGGTCACACTGTTTGTACAAGGATGCACTTGCCTCGCTTTATTGTACAATGTGCAGATATAGCTGCGATGAAGGAAACGGCGGTTTGCCAGCGCCGCGGCGGAATTCGCATGTTGCTACGATTCTGCGGCTCAGGCGCTCTGCCTTATATGCAGCAGAAATAATCTTCGTATTGCAGCACGATCAGTGGATTTAGGATTTGCCGGTGTTCAAGCCTTCCGGTACAGTTTCCTTGCCAATGGAATAACAACACCTCAGATGTTACGTTTGTTGTTTTGTACAATGTTTTTATCCACAAATGACGATGTGTTATGTGGTGTTGACCAAAATGTATTTATATTATTCCTGATAGAAATAATAATAATAATAATAATAATAATTTTAATTAATACTAGTTGCCTAGCAACTAACACTTACAGAATATAAGTAAATTGCATATCTATCATCATTCATTATAACCATGTCTTTGTATCATGAAACACTGTTTTGTGCCATTTTTTAATTTGCTGTTCAGTGCTATTCTGTGTGTTCCTTATCCTCCCTGCGTCTTTAACGTCGGCTGGTGCTACTTGCTATTATTTTAAAATTTTATCGTAATCGCGTGTATGCGGAAGACATGAGAGTAAGAATCTTATGGTATGAAGTAGGCCTACGTAAGACAGTAAACTTGAAACTTAAGATAATATTTTTGTATCCAATACCTCGCACTGTTACTGACAATATTTATCAGGAACTAGTCGACTTCCATGGTACAGAAAACAAGCGACAAAGTGCAGCCATCGCTGCAGGAACAACAGCCAGGTCGCACCCTGGCGCGAAGTTTGAGGATAACGTGCTAACAGGCTCAGTAAGAGTGAGAAAATATGGATACATGAGCACATCCTGATTTTGAAATGTCATGAGCATGAGGTGGAGCGGTGCAGTGGCGCGCTGACTAGCATGGTTGAGTTTGTGTCGCCATCCTGGCTCTCTGTATGTAGAGTTTACATGTTCTCCACAAGTGGAGATGTAGGGTTTCAAAGACAACGTAAGATGAAGTGTAGTTACCAAATTGTCCATAAAAGGGATTAGGAGCTGCACCACACTGCATAGGTCAAGGTGTGGAAAATGTTTGGATGGATAAACATGACTTTGGCTGACTTGGAAGATCTTTGTCTGCCGGAGCCGGAGGTTGAGAACAACTATGGCTTCTGATGTTGCTTTCAGGAGGACGTGGGCTGGCCTGACCTGAGTAGGGAGAGAAGATTGAATTAGCGGGAGAGAAACAGATTGAGGTTGATGAAAAAGCAGAAAAGAAATGCAGTCGAGGAAAGGTGTAAGAGAGAAGCTGATATCCAGGGGGCACAACGTAATGATTTTCATGAAATTATTTATTTATTGGAGGGTGAATGAAGCCAAATTATACATTGGGAGAACATGCACCCCACCTCATGTATCAGCTATGTGGTAGCAAGAACCAGACAGGAGTGAGAGGAGCATCTCAAGATTCCCAAATGGACCGGTAAAAAAGTCAGGGGACGCAGACGAACATGGCCGACCATTACATCACCAGCAGCTGAACACCACGTTTCAGACGCAAAAGCCGAATTATCCAAGGCAGCTGGCTGCCTCGCGCCTTAGCCTGGCCTCAGAAACAGAAGCGTTTAAGAATAGCAAACAAAGCCTCTGTTTGTGCGGCTGTTTGCGTGCTGGAGTGCTTGTGGAGCGGCGTCGCTTTTCCTGGGGCGGGCCGCCGTTCCTCTAAGAACCCGGAGCCGCGGCTCGCGATCATGCCAACGCATGACTTTTGATCTCGAACCGCATGCTGTCTCATGTAGCCGGCCAACACCCAGGCTGCAGGACAAGTCCCCGTCTCCCGTGATTCCCCAGAATTGCATTGGCTTCCAAATATTCCTCATCATTGCTCAGGGCATTTTGCTGGACGAAGCAGGATCGACGCCTGAAGGAACGTACTGGAACACTGGAACACGTACTGCACCACATGCAGGGGAACGTGCTGCAACTCTACATTAAAGTCTTTTATCAATCTGACACGTTTTCTCATCTTTTCTTATCTGTCCCTCCCATCTTCCATGACTGCGTATCTAGTTCAAACTCGTAGTTGTTTGTTATTACATCCAGTATTTAATTTGGCCTAATGGCATTAGTAGGAATTAACATCTGGCAGGTTTTGTGGAGAACAGCTCATCCGGATATCAGTTAATTGTCCATCTAGCTAATCGTGCTTTTGTACTTCAAGCCGCACTCACTGGTTGTGTAGCCCTTGTCGACCCCCCCCCCCCCCCCAAGAGGGTCCCTCGAAGGTCTCAGGCTGCACTCAGCCTGATCAAACATGATATCATGTTATTAGAACGGTTCTGTATTAGCTCTAGTTAATAGTTTGTTGATTGGAAGGCATCATAAATTTAAATTATCCAAGACAAAACAAGTCATGTCAGCCTATTTGAAATGACTGAGCAGTGTGTTTTAACATAAGCAATCCCAGTTATATAATTTGTGCTTCATATATGTAAATTACTAAAGTTAAAACTAGTTAAACCTAACCCTCACCATGACCTGTACTGTAGTTTTCTTTCATTTCATTTATCCAAAAGCTATAAATTCTCTGTCTTTTAATACTTTATTAAATTTAATCCGTCCATCTGTCTACCACTGAGCCACTGCCAGATTATGGAGAACATGGAGTCTGTTGAATAAAATCCATAATATGAAAATCTTAATCTAATTTTTAAACCAATAAACCAGGGAAATTAAATATTGAAAACATCATAATAAGTGGATTTGTGCTGTATTGATGTCTCAGGTCACTACATCAATAATTTTTCCTAATATGTTATTTTTTTTAAATCAAATTAATCTAAGTAAAAAGTAAAATCAATACTTGCTGCTAGTGTTAATATAACATTAAGTACAAGTCTTGTCAATACAATGAGTCCTGTCATTTTGAGGTACAACTACTGTGAGAATGACTCAACTCTTTAAAAGTGTGGAAATTAAAAAAAAAATGATTACCTTGTGAGTACCTATGGCATGTTAGTCTTGGTTGCTATCCAAAGATAGCTGCTGCTTTATCTGTGTACAACAAACACTCTGGTCTACCAGTCTCTGCTCCTAATCACCCCCACCTGTGCTCTAAAATTAATTTAGCTTTTGAACTTGTAGTCTGTCTTTCAGCTCTTAACTTCACACTTAATTGGTTTCTTGCAGTAAAACTCTGACAACACTCTCACTGTTAAAATGATTCTTGTAGATTCTGAAGTTCCTGAGGTATGAGATTATGAAGACATTTTGGTCTCTGGTGAGGTGTGTCTGTACTACATCACCGACATTCGATGTTAAATAAGCGGTCCGGCCTCATAAGGCAGGGGTCGTGCTAGAAGAGACGCCAGTCGTCTTCGTACTGATATATGAGAAATGAGATTCCAAGTCTGTCCTACAGATCTCCAAAGGGACTGGAAAAAGTCAAGAAACTTCAGCTGTTCATGTGAAATGTCAGTAATTATGACCAATTTATGGGTAAAAATATGAAGTTTCATGTCAGTCTGTGGTCAGTCTATGGTGATCCTGATCTTAGCAAAATTCACTGAGCAAACTTTGATCCGTCACACCTATTATTACCCATCATCCTCAGGATGGTGCTCTCACTCATGTCTGGGGCAATTCTGGGTCTCGGCCATTTTGTGTAAAAGTTGAAGGACCACAACACTTTTTTCTGGATGATTGCCGGGCAGGAGTCAGCATTTCCCTTTCGTCATATCTGAGTAGTTTCCATCACAGATTCTTGTCATTTCTGATAGAGGTTACCATATGTCACTCTCCTGATACCTCTGTCAGTATATGTCCTTGTGGAATCCATATTATTTCCTTATATGTTTTCTCCATCATTTTGTTCTGTGAGAGTGAACCCAATAGAGTTCTGCTTCACCTCAGTTAAACTTGACATGTAAGACCAAATTAAATTCAAAATTGAAAGCTTGAGAATTTCATCTTAACCCTCTATAGTCAAAAAAATGATTGGTCTGCTAATGATTGGTCTGCTAATGATTGGTCTGTACTTACACAAGGTCCTCTGTGGGTAATTTCACGCCAGAATTTAAGACTTTATCTTCCTGATAAAACAAGAAGTAATATGCAATAATTTTAACCAAAAAGATCTTCCAGCACTGTTTGATATTTCATAATATAAAATAAGCTGTTCGACTGAGAAATATATGTCAGACAAAGTGATTGTCCAGGTAATGGTTTTAGATTACTTTTTAATGTCAAACCCAATTGTATGTGCTTTTTTGATTCTGCCGCAAGCTTAACGAGTGCTAATTAACCCACATCATACTGGCATGACGGCTTTTGTAAAACTCCACTTGGTTTTTATGAAATGCTGGTCTTGAAGCTCTCTCCCAATAGTGACTTTCCTTTGCTTTATATATTTACTTGAAACTGATTCACGGTTAAGGCATTTCAAATTATATCTTACATAGCCATTACTGGGTAGCAGTGCAAAGCAGGAGCAGATCAAAGCCTGGCTGCACACTGTGGGGTCACCAGCACAATGGCCTGTTTTGCAGACACTGGAAGTTTGCAGACACTAACTGGATTGCTAATAACGAAAGCTAGAGTGTTCTGGTAATGCTAACCTTTTAATAATGTTTTGGTGGAATGTCTGTGATCACAGACTCGTTTGCTAATGACTGTCGAGGGAAATAAATTGGCATCAAAATTCTTTAGAAGATAATGACTAACATTTCTGGGGAAATATCTGTTAAATAGGAGCTATCATTTAACTGCCGCCAATTAAAGTGCAGATAGTGTAAAATGTCACCCGCTTTTCCACTTTGTCTCAGTCTTTTCTTGGATGGAGCTTTTCTCCCCATATCACCTTCTGAGGCCAGGTTAGGGCGCCAAGTCACCTGTGAGGTCATTTGTGCATTTGGATGAAGAGGCGTACCGTTCACCCTCACTGTCTGTCAAGCAACGCTCCACATCTACATGCTCAGGGGGAATGTGACACAACGCCCACATGTTCTGGAATGTTCCTGAAGTGATCAGGGGTGCAGAACAGAAAAAGGACCAAGTTATGCACAGGTGGCAGAAATGCAAACTAGAGAAGCAGGAATTCTCATTCTAATGCATTATCCACTTAATATTATTTGCTCGCAGCCGGTTTTCTAGCATTATTAAGCTTGATGGTTTTCATTTTATCTTGTTCTATCTTTTTGAATATAGTATTTTCAAATAATTAGTGACTATGGCAATTATCTCCAGTGTGGAATGACTCAAAACATGACAGAGATAGAAAAGTAGCTTATTTATATCTGCAGAATCTGAATAAGACCGTTTCCCAGAATGGACTCTTTCGGAATGGAAATTCAGAGATTTTCACCTTGTCCAAATCAAAGAAATCCTGCTTTCTTTGCATATGTAATGAACCTGGGGCTGGACTGTGAGAAGTCGACCGCATCCTGGACGCCAGGAGGGGGTCTGAGATGTATTCAGGCACAGCATGCAGGCTCATGTGTGGAGATCAAGTTCAGAACCCAGGTTGATCAAGAGCAGTAGCAGAATATGACTGGGAAATCATTAAAATATAAATCATTAAAACAAAATATTGCATGGTCTGTGAGACATTTAATTTCTTTAAAGGACTGTCAGGAGAAAAACAATGCAAGTGGAGATAAGGGTTATTTCTGTGAAGACCACTTCGGACTCTTTGGTCACATACTGCTTTGTTTGATATAATGAATTGTCTAATTGTACAGTCTGCAGCGTATAAACCCTGCTGCAACAAAGGAAACTTTGTCAAATCAACTTTTGCAGTGTTGGTTATTTTTATAATGTTAAAACGAGTACCTCAAGCAATTTCACAGAATGCCAGACCACAAACAGATGCAAATCCTGTGATTACACTGATGTTTTCTCACGTCATTCAGGCTATTGGATGATACCCTACAGCAGTGGTGTCAGACTCCAGTCCTGGGGGGCCGGAGCCCTGTGTAGCTTAGTTCTTTCCCTGTTCCACCACAAATGATTCGACTCAAGAGCTGTGTGGTAATTAGCACAAGGAGGTGCAAGGTGTTGAATCAGGTGTGTTGAATGAGGGGAAACCCAAAAATGTGTAGGGCTCCAGCCCCCAGGACTAAAGCTTGACATTGCTGCCCTACAGCTACAATCACAGCCATCATTTTCCACCAGGGGAGGCTTTCATCCTCTGCTTTTCTCTTTCCAGTGTTCATCACACAGGAAGGAGATCCGCTATGTCTGCAACAGGCTTGTGATTCAGAGACAGTTCTGAGGAAGCCCTGCCCCCCCAACCACCCAGGCGAGATGAACATCTCCCAGAGGCCCCCGGTGCAGGAGGATTTCCTGCCCAATGTCAGCCTTGCGCCACACAATGCGACCGAGGCCGGCGGCGAGAGCAAGCCCACGGTCTGTGAGCAGGTGAGCATTGCCACGGAGGTGTTCCTCACCCTGGGCATCGTCAGCCTGCTGGAGAACATCCTGGTCATCTGTGCCATCGTCAAGAACAAGAACCTGCACTCGCCCATGTATTTCTTCGTGTGCAGCCTGGCCGTGGCGGACATGCTGGTGAGTGTCTCCAACGCCTGGGAGACCATCATCATCTACCTCCTCAACAGTGGTCAGCTGGTGGTGAGCGACCACTTCATCCGGCAGATGGACAACGTCTTCGATTCCATGATCTGCATCTCTGTCGTGGCCTCCATGTGCAGTCTGCTGGCCATCGCCGTGGATCGCTACGTCACCATCTTCTACGCCCTGCGCTACCACAACATCATGACCATGCGGCGTGCGACCTTCATCATCGCCGGCATCTGGACCTTCTGCACAGGCTGCGGCATCGTCTTCATCATCTACTCAGACAGCACGCCCGTCATCGTCTGTCTGGTGTCCATGTTCTTTGCCATGCTTCTCTTGATGGCCTCCCTCTACAGTCACATGTTCATGCTGGCACGATCCCATGTCAAGCGCATCGCCGCGTTGCCCGGCCAAAACTCCGTCCACCCGCGCACCAGCATGAAGGCTGCCATCACCCTCACAATCCTCCTGGGGATCTTCATCGTCTGCTGGGCACCCTTCTTCCTCCACCTCATCCTCATGATCTCCTGTCCTAGGAACATCTACTGCGTCTGCTTCATGTCCCATTTCAACATGTACCTCATCTTGATCATGTGTAACTCCGTCATCGACCCGCTCATCTACGCGTTCCGTAGTCAGGAGATGAGGAAGACCTTCAAGGAGATCATCTGCTGCTACAGTCTGCGTAACACCTGCGGAATGTCCAGCAAGTACTAGCACCGCTCTGTAAAGAAACACAGGCAAACTCTGAGTCTGTACAGAATATTGTTTTGTACAATAACCTGATCTCATGAAAGGATGGAAGTTTTGCCAGTATTTAAATTCTCCAGAGCAGAGGTCCTGACTGTACAGCGCATGGTATCACCCTTCTTTTTGGATGCTCATAAACTTTGCATGACTTCTAACTGATCAAATAATTTTAGACTTAATAGGTTACCCATCGATAAATAATTAAAATTTCAGGTTAATGATCGTTTCAGGCCACTCTGCGTTTTGTCTTCTGAGATCAGGTATGTTGTACATCGATATATATAAAATGAAGCATGACTTTTATTATGAATTTTCACGGCAAAACCGGAGGCTCCCATTTTTTTTGAAAGCTTCTGTACTGCATTGTTACAGTGTGAAGATGCTTGACGCCGTGATTAATGCTAAGCTTTTGCTGTGAAAAATTGTTTCCTTAATGGTAAATATGCACATTAATTTGCATTCATGTTCTTTAAATATTACCTGTATTTGAAGTATATCCTGATGATAATTGTTTTACTCAAATAGTATTTTGCATTTTGAACTTACTGAGTATCAGTACTGAGATTTTAGGATACATACTACACACTCCTGAGCACAGTTTCATACGCTGGAGCAAAGAATTATATGATTTTTTTAAAAACCTGGTATTGCAGAATAGTTCAGGATTAAACCATAATGCATGACAAGAAAGCTAATCTTAATGCAAGATAAAGCACAGTTTTCTAATACCGTATAAATCTGTAACAAATGTAATACATTGATACTAAGGAAAGCATGTTTATATGGCCAAGAAAATGTGATTTGCAGTATGAATCTTTATGATTTATATTTGCTTCTTTTCAATAATCATTTCAGGAATATGAACCCCAATTTATTGACATATTTTAACATTATATACAGACACTCCTCGACTTACGAATGAGACACGCTCCGAACCACCATTCGCAACTTGAAATGTTCGTAAGTCATTATTCAACATCATTTTAAGGGTATATGCAAGTACTAAGAAGTAGGATGCTGGGAGTCAGAAATCGTACGAGGCGGAATTGGCGCACAGAAAAAAAATTGATATAACAGGAGCCCAATGAACACAATTTGGACTTATAATCCTCTTCGCTCATACTTATGAAAGTTCGTAAGTTGAAAGTTTATAGGTAAAGGAGCGTCTGTATATAAATATGTCATTTGAGGTCTGTGACAGTAGCCTGAAATCTGCAGGGCTGTGGGTCATTTTCTGGTTCTCACCCTGGATCCAGTTGAATGAATTTGTCTCTTGATTAAGGTGGGTAGGTGGCAATAGAAGGATGCAAAAAAAGTGCATGTTGTCTAAAATAATCTACAGACCATACACTGCTGGTGAAACTTATTGCGGTTTCCAAATGCAGTTCTTATTCACCGAATGAATAATTTATTGACAACAGCTCAATGCATCAGTTTTTATACTAGTGTGCATATGGGAATCAGTATGTGCGAAACACTTAAGTAGCAAACTAGGCCATAGGTATTAAAATGGCTAAGAAGCAGGAAAATATTAATCTGTTAGCAGACCTCTAAGCACAGTGAACTAATTGCTCTCCACTGAGAGATTAGTATTTTTCAATAATGAGTGGTATATAGTCTACAAACAGACAGAACAGTTGGGAACAGTTTCTCAGAACAGAGGTGTGTGTGTTTGTGTGTGTGTGTGAGACAGAGAGAGAGAGAGGGATAAACAGATCTTCATTAGTCAAGTAACTTCCTGTTCATCATGAGCTACCTTCTCCAGAGTGGCTGCACTCTTTCTCAAACCCAGGGGCCGTAATCCCCTCGCACTAAAGTCCATGATAAGATGGTTTTTTGGACCCCAGCACTCCACTTCTCTGGAGCAGGTAGTAACCAGTCAGACCAGTTTGTAAAACTATGAGTTTTATAGCCCCAGTAAATTAGCTTCAGCAATGGGGAAATGCACTGAGGAGGACAACCCCCCCAGGCCTATGGTCACTGGACCCCCCCCCCATAAAGTTTGTTTCTGGCTATGGGTCATATCTGCAGATGTGCATTATGCCATCAGTTAATCTGTGTGATATAAATGATATCTAGTTCAGTTGCTCTGTCTTCATGTCGCATAATTCCTGGTCCCTAGTCCCCATTGTTGACTTTGTTCATTGTTACTTGCTCTTCTCACTCAATATTTCCAAAACAGCACAAATCAAAATGTATTGCTCTTTGATTAATATGTAATGTTTCATTATGTTTTTGCCCTACAAAGGGGCTGACTCCTCATCCTGGGTTACTCTCTGCTGTATCAATAACAAGCTGGATGGATGGATGGATGGATGGATGGATTGATTGATTGATTTAATGCCTTTTCATAATGAGCCATTGTTGTGCCAGTAATGGAGAGGAAAGAATCCCAAAGATGTGCTTTTTGAGAATTCTTAAAGCCATTGCGGTTTATAAAAAAAAATTAAGTGATTGTCAGGTGTAATTGGGCTTTTCTCCGTCATTTTATCACATTAAATCTGACTAATGGTAAGCAGGAAGAATCTGGTGAAAATGAAATTAAATTACCACTTTATAAGTCATCTAAATAACCTCCCTCCGTCTAATTAGCTTTTTGTGTGAGCTTGTCGGATCAGCACCACTGGCTATGGAGACACTTGCTTTTGTGTCAGTCCTGCCCCAGGTGATCCCGATTGTCGTTTCCTACCAATGACTTAAGCCATTTACAGCAGTTGGTTAGTTATCCCTGCGACCCCAACCATGATAAGCTATTCAAAGGTGTATGGATGGATGGATGGACCATCAGACAGGAAACCCAAAGGACACCAACATCTTCTGGGTGTTGGTGACATGCCAGGTCCGGTCAAAGCCCATGTTGTGTTCAAGGCAGCTTCACCGATGTCGTTCCCCCGGTTACCTCCGAAAAACATGTGCAAGGATAGTAAGGAAAAAGATGGTTCACTGTTTAATGTTAATAATAAGTAACATTGTTATATAATGAAAAATATTGAAAAATATTACTTCTGCTACCACTACTACTACTAATAATAATAATAAATATTGGCCAAAATGTAAATCACTGCCTTATAGCGTCACCATCAGGCTGATGGGTGTGATTTCGCTTGCCTGAGTAGTGGGGGGGCATTCTGCACCACTTCACCGAATTTTGTGTTTCTGGACCTTACAGTTTCTGCTCCCCATATTGCTTTAGTGCCGAATATTAAGAACAATCCAAGCAAATAGAGTCGGCTTTCAAAATACAGAATATAACATCTTTTTGATGATATTGCAACATGATTATATATACAATTAATCGTCATGGTATGCAGTTAATTGCAATTTTTTTAAATTGTTTGACAGCCCTATTCATTTTTTTGGTCGCACTGTGCTAACCTGACAGTGTCCTCGACACCTTTCCGACTCCCCCACATCGCATAGCAGTTCTGTGTCGGCACTGCACAGGCCCAGAGTACTTCGCATACAAGATACCCAGTTTCACTTTCACTCGGTTGGTCATAAGTGAAATTGCCTAGTTTAGAATCAGCCTTGGTGGCCCTCAGAAGGCACCTAAGTAGATGGTCATCTATGTCTCTTACAGCAGGGTTTTCCAACCCAGTCCAGTCTGCAGGGAACACAGACAGTCCATATTTTTGTTCTCTCCCAGCTCCCAACACAGCCATGCCAGGTATTTGAAGTTCTTGATTGGCTGGTAGCTAGGAGGGAGTAAAAATGTGGTCTCTCTGGGGGTGCAGGAGGACCGCGTTAGGAAACACTGGGCTGATAGGACCAGACTTGCTTTATGTAATGGAAATCGTTCGATTTAGTCTTCATTCGTGGTGTAGTGGATATTATACTTTCATTTTGGTTTTAGTGTATTTTTTGCATGCTGTTTTTATTTTTACGTTAGTTAACTGGAATATTCTTCTCCACTGGAGACACACACACTCATACGTACACACATCGTGCCCAAGTACCTTTTGGAGAATCATTAAGAATGTAGTAATGAACGATCACAAAAAAATACCCACAAATAATTTACTGCAAACCGATAAAACTGTATTAATAAAGGCCTGAAAAATAATGTATATATTATATATGTGATTTGTAGTTCAGGCAAAAAAAATATTGATCAATAGTATTGCAATTTCATATCTACCAATGAACTGTATTTTTACACTGTAAAAATACAATTTAATGCTACATCATCAACAGCATTAGGCAAGTCTACATCGATAATGCATGTGGCCCCAAACCCCCAAAATAACAAAGCCAGAGACTTGCATTCCTCATCTCGGTAGATTTTACACTGGCTATGAAGCAGTTTTCCATGTCTTACACTGTAGACAATGAAATGCAAATACAATAACTGCTTAATGGAAGGATTCACGCATAACTCTTTTTCGACGTTTTCATTCTATCAAAGTTCTTTTCTACTTTGGTCAAGCTGCCACATGAATTCTGGGTGGAATCTGTACATAGATGCTTATTGATAAAAAAAAAATAGAATTTCTGCTTTTTCTAAGATCATTTTTTTTTAACGCTTTATGTTTTGTCAATGAGATCAGGTCATGCTTGCTAGAACACATGTCGGGACAGATTTGTATAGTACTAAAGCTTTGTGTTTTGAAAATATGAGCACTGTGTCAGTCCTATATTATGCACTTATGCTTCTGAGGAACTGTATGCAATTACTGTATATGCTAAATAACTGCCAGAGTTACCTGCACAGATAAGTAAAGTTCATAAGCACAGTCAGTATATAAAGACCACACCCAAACACACAGCATTTTCAATTCCTAATAAATGTTTGTCTTTATTCAATAAAGAGCCCAGTATGTTAAATCAATTCCATAATTTATTTCATATAGACATAAATGTTTAGCCAGCTGAGAAGGCATCACTGTTACATCATACCCATATTCTGGGGATTTGAACCCTACCTATACCCCACTTACAGGGAGTTTGCATGTTCTGCATCAGTAGTGTATTTTCCCCCCTGCAGTCCAAAGACTCACAGTTAGGTTAACTGATGTCTTTGAATTACTCAAATATTTTTTTCACAACAATTTTCTGGAAAAAAAAGTGTGATTGTGTCGTGGGCATCACTAGACCCCTTTTACTGGTGCATGTATTTATGTGCTGTGGGCCAGTAAAATCTCACGTCCAAATCATATGGGTGATTGGGAGGGGGGGGGGCTGTGCCCCAGCAGACCTTTATATCTAGCAATGCCCCTGGATTACGTTAATTTGAAAACAGAAATATTTTACATACATGCTGTAATATTATGAATATCTTTCCGCAACAACATATTTGACAATATTGAAAATGCATTGAATATGTCCTTTGTTGATTAAGTAAATGTGTGATCAATAAATATGATCAATAAAGTATATTTTCTGTCAGATTTTCTTGTCATGCAACTTTATGTTTTGCGCACAATCAAATTTTTGTTTCCTGTTTGTGAGTTTCTGCAGCCATGGACTGCTATCCCTCCAGCCTGTGCCACATGAAGGGGGTCGCCAACTTGTCTGTATACAGACGAACCTGTCCGTGGAAAGGCTCATCTGTGTTTGCGGCAAAATGTTTTAACAGAGAAAAACTATGTAGTAGGACTAGGTGATATAATTGATATATGAGAACGTGACTCTTTATACTCAGCTGGTTGGTTGAAACAAAATCGTGCTCTGGATTTTTACTTTCTGGATCCGAAATATCCACCTCTGTCTGCCATAACCTCTCCACTTCCTGCTGCTCCAGATAATTTTCCTCCTTCCCTTTGCTGATAGTGGAAAGTTGTGAGGGATTCTAGTCCAGTCTGACCTTGCATCACCACTCCAGTCACTCTCTTACAGGATGCAAGCGCTTACAGTCACAAACACTAGCAATAAGGGCTTCCACTTTCAATCTAAAAAAATACAGGTCAAATTCTACCAGCAATATGAAACCCATTCCCAGGAAGGAGCAGCAAGGCAGTCAGAGAAAAAACCCAGCAACAAACCGTACTGCCAACATTTTCTAGTGTTGCACCCCATGACATTTTATTTTTGTATTATGTATTTATTAAAATTAAAATTAGATTTCCCATAGCAGTCCATTCGATTTTTCACTTTTCAGGCTCTCGATCTTTTTTTATCAGCATTTCTAACAGAACTTTAAGCAATAATGAAGCCTTAATGTTAATTAATGACATATCGTGATAGATATTGATATCAATTGATGTGACAAAAATTGTTCACGCACAATTAAACATTTTGCCATATCACACAAAGTTACATTGTTAAATACTGTATTGGTGGTGAAATGTATTTTGATTAAAAAAAGTCCATCAGTGTTGCTGATATTAATGATCCCTGCCACAAGCAACACCCTCCGGCTACATCCCACTTCCCCACCCTCACCAAAATAAATGGCTGGAAAATGGGTGGATTGCTATTTGTGAGTTTTATTCCGCTCAGTATAAGTCGTCTCTGCTAAACCGCAGGGCAGAAAAGACCAGGATAATGTGTCTTTGCAATTAATGAATGAGTTACTTCTGTTAATTACCATGACAGTGCTGGCATTCTGGTTAGAGTGCTGTCCTCTCCTTTGTCCTATAACTGGTAATTTAGCAGCATCAATGCCTATTTCTCCATCATCACCTCAATCGTCTGCTTATTTTTATAATCACCTTTGTTCCAGCTGTGAGACTTCTGTTGAATGAGCAAACAAATTTATGGTAATTTTCGTATCATTTTTATAGTACATATACAATACCTCTCCTCCAATTGAATGGGACCATTATTCATGGAAAAACAATTGCAGCTAATTATCTTCCCAGGCAATTTATTTCCACTATGACTTACATAGTTGGGTCCGGGGAATGGAAGGGGTTTGTTCGGCTCCCACCACCCCCCGTCAGAATAGCATGCTGTCGACAATGCTATTCCATGTAATTAGCATCATAGCGTGAGTGTGGATACTGGCACCCACTGCAGGGTGATCCCCGGCTCACTGCACCCCTTTACTGGATATGCAGTGTGGAAGACCAATGGGTGGACAAATGTAGCTTACATCGCTAGCTGATGCCAAAGAACTTTTATAAACGGTGCACTCATCTGTTGTATGTTTTGCTTCTTTTCTATTACTAAGAAAAACAAGCATTACATCTCATTTCCCAAAAGCAGTTGACAAGCGGGGCTGTCATTTTGCATAATGAATCACAACAAAATGCAAAGGCTATGAATATAAATTGGAGAAATGGTCCCCTCCATTCCTACAATAGATCAATGTAGCTTTGTATACAAAATGAGCCTATCCCTTGAGGACCACAGTTCTGCAGATGTTGCTTTTAACTTTCAATTTGCAGCTGATTCATTCCTTAGACAATGGGTGCATGACTTGGTATCATAATAATTGCTTCAATCAAGCTGCAGTGCACTGAAATTAAATACAACCAGAAAAGCCTGTAGGACAATAGGAGCAGGTTTGCCCCTCCGCACTTGTACATGGAAACCACTTATAGACTGCTTTGTATTTTTATGCGCAGAGTGTAACACTAATCAGCTCATATCTCTTGTAATAGGAACAAGGATAATATAGAAAATGAATCTATATTGTACGATGATGCATTCAATGCACAGAAAAATTTAATGAATGTGGTCATAAAATGTTTTCACAGAATTTTTAGGACAAAGGCAGAAAAGAATTTGATGGAATTGCATATTTTGTTGTAAATTTGAGTGTCATTAATCATATTAAACCTGCTACCAAATAGTCCGAGTGTACTGAGTGGTTTACAAAGTACCATAAAGAGACTGAACAGCCTAGAGCCCACAGGATTCGTCGCTGCCCATTAGCCCATTGTCATTAATCCAATGGGAGTCATACTGAACTGGAACAGTGGCCATAGAGCAGGCAGGGGCACCTTAATGCGTAAGCTCACCCGGACGTAAGTCCATCCAATCGGCAGAAACACATGCACCAGCTCTCTGGAGCTGTGTTTCCAAACCCGGTCCTCGGGGACCCACAGACGGTCCATGTTTTCGTTCCCTCCCATCTCCCTGCTTTTTGCGAAAATGTGGACGGTCTGTGGATCCCCAAGGAGCGGACTGGGAAACACTGCTTTATAGACATCAGTCAACCGGAGCAAGATCTCTTAGGATTGTACAGGAGAACCAGCACACCTGGTGTAGACCCAAAGAAACAGGCAGATAACATGTCAAACACGGGGAAAAATACGAGGCCCCGCAAATCTGCAGGTGCGGGGGAGGGACACGGACACTGTCCGGCTTGGTGAAGTCAGCTGATGTGCACACTCATTCAGAGCACAAGTGTGCTACACACAGTCATCATTAATCACAAATACGTCTCCAGGGGCTCCACAGTGTTCACCCCCAGTCTAATTAATGAATTCATCATCTCCAAAGAATCAGGCTGATTTAAATGTAATGCGCAACACAATACAGTTTGTCAAGAAACCTTCGCTCTTGTCCTGAAGCAGACAGTGCTTAACTCATTACAGAAACGCTGTTCCGAACTATGAAACAAATTAACAGGAGTTTCATGCCATATGAGCTGTGGGGGATTTTCATAGGTCAGATGAGTTATGTCACGAAAAAAAAAAATATTTCCTTGGCGCCCCACAGCAGTGATATTCTGCATCAGGTTAACACAGACGTTTGTGAACATGGACTATATCCCCTGCATTAAAACCAGCCTAGAATAGAAAGCATCTCTGTGTATTTAGACGACTGAATAATTAAATTTTGTTTTGAGGTTTAATCTCATATTCATTGTGTAAATGGCTGGCTTCCATCGAGTCTGCCACAGGACAGATTGTGCTTGGCTTCAGGGTCTGTCATTGACAAAGTGCCCCGTCTAGGGGACTTTCAGAAAAGATGTTACTCTGCGAGGGAGTGAGCACTGGGTAATGACACCATTTCATCAAGGATTCCCAAATGGGCAACTCAATAAATAAGCCCACTGGTCTCACTGGGTGTATAGACGTTGTTATGAATTGCACAGGCCCTGCGCCCCTTTGCAGCATCTTAAAAAGTTGCAGCATTGACAATAAAGCAGACAAAGTGATGAGAGTCGGGTGAACTCGCTGTCAGCGCAGAGGCAGCGTGATACTGATCAGGCCGATGCTGATTTACAATCGTAATTGTAACCTGATTTGGAAGGAATATTTCAAGAAAATTCCTTGCCAGTGTGTTTTTAGCATATAGGTTTGTACCGCAAAGAAGAAAAACTTAAAAGAATGATGTAATCTCCTCTTTCTTATGTTGAACACCATATTAGTGTTGGTGACTCAACTGAGAGAAAAGTCCCAAATTAATGTTTCGAAAACGATGATGGGAGAAGATGTCACTGCTGGATCGACTTAATGGCACAGCGTGGAATACGAGCAGAGGAACATCTTCCTGAAGGTGCTTCGTAGCTCTGCACTCCGATAGGCATAAATGGCTGGGTCAATGACAGCGTGGCTCATCAGGAGAATGACATGGATTTGGAAGAGGGATCGATAACACTCACAGTATGGGTTCTGAGGGCATATCATGATGATGAGCAAGTGAAGGAAAAATGGAGACCAACATGCAATAAAGACCCCAAATAGGATGGTGAGGGTCAGCGCCCCCCTCAGATTGTGATGCTTGGTACTACCTGGCAGGGAGGCGATCTTCCTGGCATGATGTCTGGCCAGAAGAAACATGTGAACATAGAGGAAGAGGATGAGGACCAACGCAAACACAAAGAGGATGATAAAGGACATCATGATGGCAACATTGTGGAAGAACACTACCATGACCACGCCGGTGCAGCCACAGAACGTCCAGATGGCTGCAAGGATGGCCTTGGCTCGCCTCATGGTCATGATGTTGTGGTATCTCAGGGCATGAAAGATGGTGACATAGCGGTCCACTGCGATGGCCAGGAAGCTGAAGATAGACCCGATGAAGGACATGCAGAGCAAGGAATCCATCACGTCATCCACCTTGAGCACTGAATCCCCCCGTGAGTTGAGGTGACCTGTGTTGGTGAAGACTAGCATGATATTTTCCCATGTCTTGGACAGGCTGGAGATGGTGTTGAAGAGAGCCAGACTGCAGATAAAGCAGTACATGGGGGAGTGAAGGTTCTTATTCCGTATGACGGCCACCACCACCAGCAGATTTTCTCCCAGGCTCACCATAGCGATGGCGAAGAAGATTTCATTAGGGATGTGCACTTCCCTGCAATCGGTTTCATTTGCATAGACTCCAGTGATGTTCTCCATGCTGGAACAGACAGAGAGGCAAGGAGAGTGATAGCACATGCTTTACTTTCGACTGATACTCCATCAACACGCTCACATCTCGTCTGTGTCCTTCGAGGTGACCCTGTGCCACTGTGACATCCCTAGAGGTATTTGTGATGTGTTTTGACTTTTTTCTATTTGCCCGTTTTCTGCTTCTTGCTTTTGTGATCAGGTGTTTCTGATTACTACCGCCATACAGACTTGGTAGCTGTTAGTCTTCAGGAGCATAAAAGGCTTGCTCTCTCTCTTGGTCTGGCTCGTTGGGTGTTCATTCATCTTCTTTGAGCAATCTGAGTAATTACTGTCTAGACTGCCCATTGCCCTAAGTGCATTTGTGCATTTTCTCATTCTAAGTAAAATTGCCCTTTGTTAGGGTTAGATCTGTTCCTGATATCCCTTTTTTTGTTATTAACCCTGCCCCAGCTCATAAGAGAAACACGGCAAGACTATGCCAACTTCCCACAGAGAGCCAGGCCAGGATCTGCACCCCCAGCCTTAGAGGTGTGAGACAGTAGGTCATATCACCACATCACACAAAATCACAAAAGGCCTTTCATACAACATTGATTTTAGCAGCCACTGTAATTGTACAACTTTAAATATTTAGGTAACACTTTACTTGATTGGGCACAAATAATATAGACCTATACTATTACTTATGTATTAATTAAACACAACCTACATGTTTGTTACATACTGGTCTGGTATGTTATTTCACCATTAATGAATCATGATGGATGTTTTATCTGAAGTAGTTACTATGTTTGTTACTATATCTGTTAATTCTGTTAACATTTGTGAACTACTGAAGAACCAAGTAATGAATAACACTAGTTAAATACTGATCTCATGTTTGTTCATCATTAATAAATTGTTACACATCTTTTATCTCAAGTAGCTATTATATTTGTTCATGATTTGTTCATAATTGTTGTATTGAGAGACACGGACTGCCAGAAATGAATTCCCTGTATGTGCCCCACCTACACTTGGCCTAAACCTGATTCTGATAGTCCCAATACCTCATGTTAGTGTGTCGAAGAGGAGCCTATATATTTCAGGTCAGGCGTACATACTATTTCAATAATGTCTTTTAATACTTTTATGGCTCACTCACTCTGGCTATATCTTTCAGTATATACTGTTGTCAGAAGTGCATTCGCTAAGGGAATTTTTAGTTTCTGTTCTTCTCAGTCATAACAATAAAAGGAGAGAATCTCCAGCGGTTCTACCAGAGTATGTCAGAGTATGGTGACTATATATATAAAAAAGAAACACAGCATGCTGCTCGGTTACAAGAGCGTCCCGCTTATTTTATCTACCATCAGAGATTCAGAATCAGAAGGCAGCTTATCTAAATTCTATTTTCATACAATCTTAACTAAAACATTTAGGGTCCCATAAAGAACTTTCTTTAACTCAATTTATCCCCAAAGAGAAGCTTTTGACCCTATGAGCTAAACACCCAGCATCATTTAAGTGTTATGATAACGGGATATCCAGGTGAACTGTCCCCATTTGACCTCCCTGCGCCAGCTGAGGTCCTGACCCTCATCTTGTCATTCCTATGCAGTTTGGTAAGATGGGTGGAGTCAGGATGACAGGTGGAGTATCTGTCAACGACAAATACGCCACCTGAATTGCTTTCGTTTACTAGATGTATAACTGAGGAAAGCTACGTAATTATGTTCGATAAACACACAGAGAATGGAAATTATTGTTTTTACAGCACATCATATTTGCAAATAATGAAACAGGGGCTGATGCAGGTTATCAGTAGTAACAGTAACTTTTCCCTCTTTTACATGAACTGGAAAGTCTCCGCTGGGATCGGAGCTTAACTATCCCTTGGTTAAGCATCAAGCATCCAGGAATTCTAAATGTGGCAATGGCGTTATGTTTTAGAATGCGCTGTTTATAACACTGAAAGACTTCTCTACACTGATAACAGGCTGACATTTCACCTAGAAATGAGACAATGATCCCACTCGTTCAGCGGCCTAAAAATATTTCTCATATCACCTTCAAAATCGAATCCGAGAAGGTTTTGTAAGTATTTGATCACATTTCCAATTATTTCAGGATACATTCATTTTGTGTTCAAGCGGCCTTGCGATTCCATAGAGCCAATGTCTTCGTTCCATTCGCCCTGTCAAGCTTTGTTTGCTGAACCGAGATATCCAGAATACCTGGGAAATTCATCTCTCTGACTTACATGTGGGGAGTAGATAAAAGAACAAGCAGAATGCATGCATAGCTCCAGACAATCGACAAAAACATTTCCTGTTCTCTAGTTTTGGCTCTTGTACTGCAAGTTACTTTGGGTAACTTTATGGGATTTTATGAAAATCGAGAATGAAATACTTGAATTTAGAATTTGATTTGGAATGAAAACATCACCTGATTGTTATATTATGTGAATATGTGTTGTGGCACACGGAGAAACAGCTGAACACACTGGGATTCCACACGAGGTTACGAGGGGGCGTGGCATGCAGGAGGATCGGACGATCAGGGCCTGACAATATGGCTATATAACTATGACTGGATGAATTATGTTCAGAAGATTAAGCTTTTATAAGATTCTAATGGCAAATTTAAAAAGAGTTAAAAACACACACACACACGCACACACGCACACGCACACACAGTCGGGTAAACATATCTTTATGGGGACCGTGCATTCACTTCTATGGGAAAAATGCTAACGCTAACTAAGACGACCATAACCCCTACCCAGCCCTAACCATAAGTAACCAAGCAAAATACAAGAGTTTTTGCATTTTTAGGTTTTTCGTTGCCACCAAAGATTTTACTAAATTAATTTGTCCCTTATGGGGACCAGGAAACTGGTGATATTTTACAGGCTCTCAGAGCTTTTACTCTGTATACAACCACAGTATCAAACAAACACATTCTTCCTACAGTATATGCACTGAATACAGATGCAAGGAATTGGAACTTGACTTTCACACACGAATGCAGTGCTTTGATGAAGGCTGGCAAGTGGAAATAACGATACTGACTTTCGAAGTGATACTTTAATACGGCTTGTGGTGTTGTGTAAGATGTGTGGTTTATGTTTCGCACATTCTTATGGTCTCATGCACTGCAAAAGCCACAGACAACACAAAACCCTTTCAGCAGTTATACTTTTTCAACTTTTATTTCTCAG
Organism: Mormyrus lacerda; assembly: GCA_015163995.2. Classification (NCBI taxonomy): domain Eukaryota; kingdom Metazoa; phylum Chordata; class Actinopteri; order Osteoglossiformes; family Mormyridae; genus Mormyrus; species Mormyrus lacerda. The sequence continues at coordinate 11,067,893 of JAABNX020000151.1, forward strand.
TGCCTTTCAGTGCCAACGTTCTTCCCAAAATATTTTGTCTTCTGCTAAATCACAGTAATGTAAAATATATTCATCTTCACCTATCAGGCCGACGAAGCCACAAAAGCATATCGCAGTGCCCGAGCATGCTGGGTAATTGTAAAAAGCCCCTTGTTTTTGTTACTGTGAATACTCGCTGCATTCCCTACACCTGCATGTATGTGTCCCTGTGTGAACCCCGTCCAATCCTTGCGTCCCTGTGTGAACCCCGTCCAATCCTTGCATGTCTTTAGCCGAATATAAATTACCAACCGTGTGTGTACAGTCCGACGTTAAACCTCTCCATGGTTCCTCACCATATCATTTTGGTTTACAGGATTCCTGTGTTTAATATAACCTGTGCTTAATATAAGGGTGTCGTTCTCACTTGAAAGAAGCCTCAGTCTGCCGCACTTTACGGCGTTATTGATTCTTTTCTTCACCATGTTCTCCCCAAAGGAGTTGAGCAGGTATGTGGGCTCAGAATCGGTGCCTTTGTCCGAAAGGTGGCTGATTTGTAACCCATGACTGTGTGAGTAATCATATCATTTTTGGGCCCTTGAGCAAGGCCCTTAACCCAAACTGCTCCCGGGACACGGACCCTACGATGATGGTAAGCTCAACTCTCTCCTCTAAATGCAAAAAATCCGGAATTCCCACATAACTGTACAATCTGTAAATAAAAGGTTCCCATTAACTTGATCCGCTTTCTATTGGACCTGGATTCAGATTGGCTACATATTTTGAGCATTTCAATAGGGCAGAAGAGTTTTTTTGGTATAAAAAATAAATCTAAAACAAATCTTAAAACCAGTACATGTTTAATATGACCAAACAGCTTAGGTATAGAGGATATATTAAATAAACTTAATCACAAAAAAGAACGTTGTGCACTTTAAAGTGTCCATAGTTCCAATATATGCCTCATACAGAATATGGTCACTGCATAAATGGACTAAAAGTAAAGAAAAAAAAACTTACCTTGACGCTTTATGTACTTGAATAAAGCAGAAGGTGATGATGCACCCAGAAGCTTATGCTTTCAACTGTCTTTTACCTGATGATCATGATGGAAACAGCAAACACCATCAAGTGAAGAGATGTGGGAGGACAGACAAGTGTCACCGTTATCAAGCCCTTGGACGTCTGCTCTGCCAAGGCTGCCGGGCTATTTTCTGCTCCGCAGGCTTGTTTTTCAGACCCCTGTAAAGCTGACACCATTCGTCCCTTGACCATGTCAGAATTCCCACGTCAGGAGCGACTGAGGGATTGTAAAAATGTGATTTTGATGAGGGCGTCATTGAATCTGCTAAACATGCTAAACAGCACATCTGCCAACAAGGTCACTGCAGATGGAACAATACTTGTGCAGCATTATGCTAATATGAACAACTATTATTTTTGAAACATGTAAAATTATATTTTTGGATTTACTGGGTGTAGGAAGGCAGATGCAAACTGAGATTTTAATTCAAACAATGTGAACAATAAGTTTGCTTCTTTGGAACTGTATGCTTTATTTGAGGTGCAGAATTGTGTTAGAACCTTAATGAAGTAGACACATCTATAAAATTACAGTGCTACATCATGTGGGGATTAAACTCACTATTCTGCCTTGACTTACTATTCTAACCAATAGAAAATGTACAAATTTATGAAAAGAGCAGTATATATATTAATCGCACATACATACACACATTACAAAAAGCAGTTTTTTTACCATTTATTATTGAATACAAGCCTATAACTTCATGGTCATGACATTTTTATCACTGACTGAACACAAACCTATGAATTAGGTTAATGTATATGACAGTTGTACCTTATTGAACACAAACAAGTGGTTGGTTACAAATGACAGTTTTAATTATTACTGAACATAAACCAATGTCTAAGGTAACAACGACCATGACAGTTTTGTTCATTGTACCACTCAGATGCAGTCAGCATGACTAACTTGTGTTTCTGTTGGGCCAGAGTAGTATTGACAGCCTCTTCATTCCGTAAGAGACGGCTGATCATATCGAGTGACGAGTTCCACCTGGTTGACACGTCTTGTATCAGTTGCTCTTTCTTTTGTCCTAGTGAAATTTGAAGTTCTTCTGTATTAGCAGGGCTGTGCTTAAAATGTGCAACAATTTTGCGACACTTTGTCATTGTATCCGCGAA
>JAABNX020000151.1:11070179-11105355 GCA_015163995.2 Mormyrus lacerda
TTTGGTTTTATCAATGGCTCCACTAGCATCTCTTTTGTACTTAAAATGGCCCTTTAGCCAGCCATGCTTTTTCGTTTCGTTTTGCATCTTGTTAGTTTTGTTACTAGCTTGCTGCAGTTCTATAAAGTGTAACGTTACATGTCTATAGTGGGGCGGGGCGCGTTAATTGCGTCAAAAATATTGAGGCATTATTTTTTTCTGTGATTAATTAATCTAATTAATGCGTTAAATTCCCATTATATATGAAAAACACACAAAATAGTTTCCATTATTGATAAGAAGCGTAACGCCAAGATGCACTGTTTTTGTGGCAACTTTTCAAGTAATTTACTTCTCGCATTACATAAGAATTACTAAATTAAATGTGCAGAAATTGCAGTCAGTTTTGATTTTCAGCTACAAATGAAATAATTGTAGTGAATATAACCACCCATTGCCAGCAATATTATTACTAAGCTTCTGAAACAGACCATATCCGCATTCTTGACTTCACAATGAACTTCTGAAGTGTTTGACAGCAAAATCTAATTAAGGAACCCAACTCAAAGTGACTAAAAAGGCAGCCAGCTAGCTATTCTGGGACCAAAGCAAACCTGGCAGGAAACTGCTGGTTTTCCTTTTAGATGGACACTGACTCACTCCAGCGGAGCATAAGCCGTGAATATTTCGGGAGAAAGATTGGGGGTTTATGTCATGAAACCAGATTTTGTTGATTAGAATGATAACTTCTCGGATTTAAGGTAGTGCAGTTTAAGTGAGCTTCATCTTCCTTCACTTATATTTAGGCCAGACTACGTTAAATCTGAGAAGTTATCCGGCTAAATAAGAAATCTGGCTTTGTGATACAGGCCCCAGGTCAGGCTGTTCTACCCATCTTTAAAAAGAAGTTTTGCTTTGTGTGGATAAAAAAGTGAGACCAAGAGCTGCGGTACAGAGGTTTGGGGTTTCAGTTTTGCTAATTTTTAGGTCAGGGGGTAAAACAGGGGATGTGTGCGGCTGAGCAAATTAGAACAATGTGCCAGTGATTTAAAAGCCCCTGGTTCAAATCCCAGATTTGGTAGAGTAACTTCAGTGTTGGGCCCCGAGGCCCTGAGCAAAGCCCTTAGCACAGTCCTGCCTCCCATTTGCTCCAGGGACTGTCTGACTCTGCTTTCCTAAACATTCATCTCTTTAAATCAAGGGTGTCGAACTGCAGTCCTGGGGGCAGGAGCCCTGTGTAGCTTAGTTCTTTCCCTGTTCCGTCACAAATGATTCAGCTCAAGAGCTGTGTGGTAATTAGCACAAGGACCTGAATCAGGTGCATTAAATGAGGGGAACCCAAAACCTGTGCAGGGCTCCAGCCCTCCAGGACTGGAGTTTGACGCCCGTGCTTAAAGGAGTCTGTACAATGACTATTGCATATATTATTTAGTTTGTCTACCTGTTCCATACTGAGGTTGGCGATACACTTCTGTCTGCCATCCCCTGTGTCCCCTGTGCCACCAGTCTCTTCGCTGTGACAGTGGAAGCTGACATTCCTGTCAAAGTTTCTAGTAGTCTCTGTCACCGTTGAATGTAAACTCAATAAAAAGTGAACTTAAATGAGATCCAGAGCAGCTGTATCTGCTGGAAGTGTGACACCATGGCTGAGATGGGAACTTTACTGGTACCTGAAGTTTACCTGATCGTTAAAGTTCAGGACTCGGGTCTTTATTGCCGTTGTACATGCTGGTACAACGAAACTGGCAGGTGAACTCAAGACTCAAATCAGCTCGATCCAAATGCATTTTTATAGAGCATCCTGCAGAAGATAATTGCCCCAGAGCACTTTGCATATATATATATACGGATGACGTACTGTGCATGCAAAAGAGGTCGAAGATGAGAGCAGAGGAGAAAAAAAAAAGGAGGGGAAAAGAACCTGCTGAACATGCCAACCACACTTGTTCAGTCAGATGTCCAGATGTCAGCAGGAACGTAGGTGATGTTCAGCATGTCCAGTGGGTTCTGCCCCAGCTGTCCATCAGTCTTCAGGCCAAAAACCTGCTGCCATGACAAGGTCGCAGCCTGCTGCTGTGGAGACCCGGGTCTCTCTCAGGCCGTGCTTTCACGGCGAGGGTCTCGATTTGCCGTGATTCACATCTACTAGGATGTCAGTGGGACTTACACGCGGGCTTTTGAAGCGCGCCCAAGGCTGTGCTGATGGAGATCCAGTCTGTCTTATCTACCATCGCTGACCTTGTAACGGCACTGCTGTTTCTACCCAAGGTTATAACAACATACATGGCAATTCTTCAGATTTTACACAGTCAAAAAACCTATTTTACTTCACTCGCTAGGGAGATCCCTGGCTTTTATTCTGTGTACAAGTGCAAAAATGTATTCTGTCATATTTACAGTGTGCGGAGATGTGAGGCAACAAAGCTACTCTTTGAAGAATCGTGCAATTCTTTTAAATAATTGTTTTTTTTTTTTCTTAAGGTTCAATTTCTTGAAAATTTCAACATAAAGCATAAGTCCCTCGGGGGGTCTCAGTTCAGTACGATATAATTTGTCTGAGTAGAAGGAATTATAACTGGACAAAAATATTGAACTAAAACCTTAAATCAGAGATTATGCCCAGTCCTGTTACTTACTGTTAGCAGGCCACAGAGATCCTGCGGTAATTGGCCGTGGAAATCCAACAACTTCAAATTCAAATCATTTTCTGTGTAGGTGGAACCGTGAGCCTACAGTGAATGAGTGAGTAAGTGGGATTAAAAACTTAAGGGACAACAGGGATGAATGTAGGTGGAGAGCAGAATGACAGCAGTACTTATTTCACTGAAATATGGCAGAATTTCCCTATTTTACGTTTTTCATTTTATTCCAGGATAGGATGATTTATCGATGTTGGCCACATATATTTTTTTTCTAATTAAACATTGTTTATGTTCCGGGCATATTTGTTTCCTAAATAATGTTTAAATAAAGTCTCTGTAGCACAAATCAGTAGGCTTGTTACATTATGTTTTCAGTTTAACAGTGACTGTATTAATGTGTTTACGGTAATTTCAGGTTGGATTGACCTTTGACAAAGCAATGTTGGTTTGTTTTCCCCTTGAGAATCGTGATTCCGGTCTAGAGATGGTGCATCTCTGCCTTTAGATGATCCCAGTGCTGCCAATCTGGGGAGGAAAGTGCGAACTGTCAACCAGCAGGGGGCAGGATGCCATGGGGCGGCTTTCGGGGGATGGCATTGCTGTTTCCATGGCGACGATCATCAGCTCTCTGTGTGCAGGTATCCCAATTAATGAGACCCAGCTGGCCTCGACTTTCTTTTACGAGGCACCTGCATGTATGGAAAGGCCTCAGTGTCAAGGAAACGGGTAACGTCAAGACACATACAGTCCCATGACGACTGGTTCCCTCCCACCATGCTGCCTCGGAATGTGCCGGTGTTTCATAGTGACTGTGGCCATTCAAATGTTCAAAATGCAACAAACCTGTAACATTTTGATCAGAATCCATGTTCCGCAAATAGCACAAAGACGAGACCTTAAAATATCCTCATCAATAACAGAGGTGGCTAAGAGTCTGACCTAAATTAGTGGCTGATGCTTTGCTGTATTGTATGTTATATTTACTTTTATTATTTAAAGCTATTGTTTGTGTTAGATTAAATGCGTGGCTGAGAAATGCAAGTAATAGAATAAGGATCATTAAACCATAATTGAATTATAATGTGTATTTTCCAAAAATTCACTAAACCGTGAAAGTATTTCTCTTTCACGCTTGGAGTGTTTCAAGCAGAAATTAGTTCAGTAAAAGGTCTTCAGTCTGCAGAATGTTCATCCATCCATTCATCCATCCATCCATCTTTCCTCTGCTTATACTGGTTAGCTGACCTGGAGTTTATCCCAGGTAGTTTATGGGACAAGGCTGGGACATTCCAATGGGTCAACCGGCCAAAACGATCCCCACGCACAAAACCTGACGCATTATTCTAGTACCATTTTAGGATGCAAACCACGTTATGATACTGTGAAAAACACTGGGCTTACGTGGGGCACCTATTAGAAGGTATTGGCCAGTGCACATATTAATTTTCTGAAATGAAAAATAGCCCCCGCCACTGGAAAAATCTAACAACAGTACTTTCAGTCCGGCAAAACACCCTTTCAGACGGCAGGCTGGCAGAAGCCAAATAGCTGCATGCCTGGTATAACACTGAAATTATTTCAGTACGCCATCAAGTATTGGGAAAGGGTAGAAAAATATATATCATAAGTAAATATAGTATTTTCCGTCTACTCAAGAAAAAATAGTCTCTCAAATAGGTTTATTTTTAAAGAAAATGCAGAGGACATGTGAATGGGTATTGTTCTTTCCTGTTTGTGATTTTCACAATCTTTATGTAATTATTTGAATGGTCTTTGTTTAATATCTATTCTTTACATCTTAGTTTCTTTTCAGCATGCATATGTAAACTTAACGTCAGAAGATGGAATCTATGTAATTCCTTTGCTCAGTGGAGAGTACAACACAATCTGAGAGTTTGTGATTTTCTTTTACAAAATTTCCATAGTCAGGATACAGGTTAAAACATTGCATTAGTCTTCATAAAATCAGATCTGTGACAGACGTTCACCCTGAGACTAACCATCTGCTGGAAATGGGGAATTAGGGTGGGTGGGCAGGCCAGGATGAGGTGAAATAGAAGGCAGACTCCTTTGCAGGGGCCCGGAAAACCCCAAACCAGGAACCTAAAAGGGCCAAGAACGAAATCCAAGACATGACTCCGCCTTGGATAATGAACCCCCCCCCCCCAAACCAGCCAATCAGAAGCCCAAGGACAAATGCTGGTCAACAGGGACCACAAACCCCAGCGGCTACCCACCCCACCAAGCCAGGGATGGAGGGAGACCAAACTTCTGACACAGTTACTACTGAGTCCTGTGTTCAAAGAGCAATACTGATCACCAAGGTGTGACAAAACCCATTTATATAAGAATTTTGGATAAAATATTATAATATATAATATATCTTAAATTTGGCCAATCAATCCTCCGGCGCGATACTCCCCTCCCCCAACTGGGGAGTTGTACTGACAGCAGTCCTGCCCCCGCCCAGATCAGTAAGTTTCACCGCTGGCACCCAACGCTTTAATTAGCATATTATTGATGTTCCGTCGTTTTTTGTTTTTTTTTAATTCCCTCTCATTTCTCTTTTGCCTCCAAAAAAATAGCTCAAATGACACACGTACCCCCCCCCAGAGAAATTAGTCCACCCCTGGATGTACATTATGCAACATACACATAACAAGTCAAACTTGGTCAAACTTTTGATTGTTAGACGGTTATAAGTATTGGGATTACTCCATATCTGTGCCTGTTGCACATGGATGGATGGATGTTCTTCAATGGCATATTAAGGGAGATTATTTTAGAAGTACCTAGTGACACAGGTGGATGCACTAATGGTAGTGGAATAGGGGAGGAGAAGTCCAGGAAGTACCTATGACTTGTGCACTACCTGATTGCACCAATGGAAAGTGGCGACCGCCTGGTACCCAAATCCCCCCTTCAGTCCCAAAGCCCACCCGTCCCCTCCCTGTGGACTATACTACCATCTGCTGGTCAGCACAGAAACGTTCATTTTGGTGTCAGATTAGCAACCCAACAGACTCTTTACGGTTGGGTGCGTTACCTTAACTGTAACTGTATCTATTTGAACTCCAACTACTACTTCAGATACAAAACACTGGAAATTAAACCAAACGACCATAGATGGCAATTAAAAGATTCTACGAATCCCGAAAACTCATAACCCTACTACTTTGAAACTGTTTATATACGATTGGTAACTTTATATATTTTTATAATTAAACATTGTTTGCGTTCCGGGTGTATTTCTTTCTTAAATAATGTGCATTCTTATTGAATACTTAAACATCTTAGTGTTCCCTCTCTGTATCCAAAAATGATTGTGCAAGGTTACAAGCTTAATAAAAATAGTGAGATGTGACAACAAACCTGCGCTTCTGATATATATTAGGACGCCCAAAGAATCCGCTTTTGCTCCAGCAATCGCCTTCTCCGGCTTTACAGGATATTTGAGCAAAGGAGGCGGGGAGTTTAGCAATGAGGCAGGAAGAAGGGAGAACAAAACCCGAGGAGGAATGTGGCTGAATGAGGCAGCCTGTCCGGTTGGGGGTCACATTACGGCGTAGACGCACCGGAGGTAAGGCGAGATGCACACGGCTGCGTTTTCGCAGCACTCGTCGAAGTTTGGCGAAAGCTGGGCTGTATTTTAAAAACCATCGGGCACCTTTTGGCCTTAAAGTTGGGAGTTTGCTAACTTTCCTGCCAGGAGTCAACAGGCGACTTGCGGCACTACAGTGCGCCAGAGCCGGCCAAAGTGAAGCGTCGAAGAGGCGGGGGATTGTGGACTGAATCTAAATAATTATTGCGCTTATGTTTGCAGATAATATGCTCACTCGATACATATTTAACAGGCTTTAATTTCAGGCGTGTGCCAGACTATAACTTCGACGTAAAGGTGACGTTTTTAACCATTCCTGGTGTTTACGGGAAAGGGTCGTCTGCGGCGTCTCTTCCTAAATCACATTCCCTTTAGCCTTTTATCATTAACAGCTGTCCATGTTAATTATATCTCCTTTCATATTCATTTGAGTTTTGTTCGGATCGGCGGATATAGACCCTAAACTTATATTACCTGTATGTATCTGTGAAAGTGATGAGTTCCAGTAGCTGAATACAAACACTACACAGATAGGTTAAAATCGATCTACCCATTATTAATGATTATGAATTTAATATATTTTACTTTGCCTAAATCCCATTTTCAGGCCCTACTTGCGTGTGTAATTCCGTTTTCCATGCTGAAATCAGACTCGGAAATAGTTGCGCAAACAGACGCTTTAAGCCTGTACGGACAGGCTGTGTGTAACTTTGTTATTAGCGCTTCGCCACTTCAACTGCATGTGCTTATGTTTGTTGCTGCGCCACTAAACCCCGTCGGCCTGCGCCGGACATGCAATCTGTATTTTTGGCGTTTTATATGCTAAATACCCCCCTGCCAGTCCAGCACAGGGGACATACACGGAGTTTAAAGGCGCCAGTTATAACATGTGAGATCAATATCGGAGCCAGAAATCATAGCCTGGGTGGGAGGGATGACAATCAGGTGAGCGAAATTCACTTGGAGACAAAATCGCACTACAGACTCGGCTGCGTATTTTTAAATCGGTTTTTACTGAGACCAAATGAACTATAGCACTTTTCCTCCGATTCACGGACACACGTACCTGTCAAAATCGTTTTATTATACTGTCGAATGATGTGGGCCTGAGTCCCTCCCCCGAGCTGCCGCAGCAGTGTGACATGGGTGAACATGCTAAGTCCCACTACAAGTGTCAAACCCCAAGCCCGCAGCTTGTGATGCTTCCTCGCTAATTGCTGAGCCGCCATGCTGCCCCCTCGAATTAAATAAGGGCGCAGAGGAGTGCAAGGAAATCTAATAACAAAAATACCACCATATAATCCGTGTGATAAAGCTGTCGCTCTTATCCTGTCCTGATTTCTATATGGAATAACTAGCATTAACATTTTATTATAACTAAATTGTTAGTTCACCTTGTGAAGAATTATATTGATTTAAGCTCTGTACCTCATTTTGTCTTGGTAATGAATTTAATTTTAATAGTACCAAGTTCATTAATTGGTCTGTTCATTGTAGGCTATTTGACTGTCCTACCGTCATCAAAACTCCGCCTGAGACCTGATCTGCAACCATTTATGGTTCATGTACTCAACTGCCACAATTTGTTTATTTTTATTTATTTATTTAGCATTAACAGAATCAGTGTTATGTAATAGTGAGTGTTTCACCCTCTTCCAGGTGGCAAAGACGTGCCTGACAGAGGAGGGGAGGGGCCAGTCTGATTCCTAGGGGGGCGGGGGGCCGCGATCAGCTTCAGCGGGGCAGAAATGGCCGTGTATCCCGTGGAATGTGAGTGAGTCGCCTAGCCAAGTGCCCCCGCCAGGATCGTTCGCCCCCGTTTCCCCCCCTGCCCTTCTCCTCTGGCTACGGGGACGATGGGACCCCACCCAGCTCCCCTGTCCCTGCTTCTGGGGCTCCTGGTCCCTGTCCATGTTCTTGCTCACAGCTACTTTACGTGTGAGCCAATCAGGGTGCCCCGCTGCCTGGACATGGCCTACAACATGACCTTCTTCCCTAACATGATGGAGCACTATGACCAGGACAGCGCCGCCATCAGGATGGAGGTAAGTTCTTCAGCCTGACGAGTTTGCGCATTGACTTGCCTGCTAAGACCCAACAGTCAAAAAAATATTAATCCCAGAGTGAGAGAGAGAGAGAGCCTGCTGTAAACTTTACTCTTTGCAGCTAAAATCCACACTGGTCTTGGAATAGATTAATTAGATCAATAAATATTATTCTTCAGCAGCAAGAAATGGAGGCGGTAAGTTTTGAAAACTAGCTGTAATGCAAGCATGAGGTTTAATAAGATCTTGAGATGTTTGCTTCTCCTTATACTGGGTTTCCCGTGTGATTCTCACGTTCCAAAGCCTGTGATGTGATTTGGTGTCTGTCGCAGACGCTGCCTGCTTGCAGGCTGTGCAGCTCCCAGCACAGGAGCTCAAAGTCCACAAAGGAAAATTTAACCCAAGAAAACTGCCTCTCGGAACGCATTTCTTTTCCATATTTGCTGCACGCTTCCCATTACAGTAACAGATGCCCCCCACCCCCCAGCCTTGTGCTAAATAAAATGCTGCATTCATCTGTCATCTTTCACACCACAGGGGTTATTACTCTGTCTCGACATTTATATCATAAATAGGCACCTGGGATTGATTAACCAGATAAAGTAATACTTAAGTTTAGAAGAGTCGAGTTTTCTGATACGGAAGCATTATAGAACATTGCAGCATCTAATGGCCGCTGTACGGTTTATATGTTCCGTTCGTTTTGTAGTTGTACACTAGAGCCCCTCTGCCCACCACCACTGCCTGTCTCTTTGTGGTCATTCATCATGTGACGTTCCAGTGCAGAGTCAATATTTAAGCAGTAAATTCTTTGCGGCTTACATCACAGTCTGAAGGTGCCTTTGTATCTTATTTGGGTGGTATACATGGGGGTTGTCTGGTCTGTAGGGCTTCACCTTTCAGAGCTGTCCCGGTCCTTTTTCGTGTTATTGTGCTGGGCCTTTGATTTGGGGGGGGGAAGGGGACACACCCAGCTGCACACAAAGGCTTCCCAGCATTCTTGGTGACGAGGCCCCACTCGGGGTGCTTTTTATCAGCACTGCGCCGTTTGGCCGTTATTGCCAGCGGGTTCCATTGCTCAGCAACAAGTGTGAGCAGCTAAAAAAAGTGAGTTTTAAGAGGTTTGTGGGGAAGGCCGTCCTCATCCTGTGCCGGAGACATTCCTGTCGCTGTCATGGTCACGCTTGGTTTTTAACCCGATACCCTTAGCAACAGATTTCAGATAGAATTGCGTGTGTTGTTTATTTCGGGTAAATGGACGGTTATGAATAGAATGTTAATGGAATCGGTGAACTGGCCATGTATGCTTGCAGTTTACGTGCTTGGGAACAATGCTGAGTCGTTGACTGTTAAGAAACTGATGCTGCTGATCTTTTATTTGTCACATGGAGACGGTTCTGGAATATAGTAGGAACATCATGGGCAAAGCAGACAATAACATAACTACTTGAATAGATTTAATGCTTTCGTGTTTTTGTTGTTGAAATGTGAGTGTATCAGTCTCTTGCTGAGCAAGCCCCTTCTGGGCATCAAATGCCTAACATTTAGGTTTTCAGTAAACGTCCTTAACCAGAACCACTGGAAATGCAGCTGGGGCATTGTGGGGGATACTGGTCATTCTGCTAGAATAAAGAAGAGGGACAAAATGGCGTGGGACTGAATCTCTGGGGTCCTGCTTCTCCAGGCAGGTGCAGAAATGATGTCTGTCCTTTCTGCCTTTTCACTTTTTCAGATGTACTTTTAATTATACTTGGAGAAGCTGACCATCCCTTAAAAAAATGTGGTTAGGGGCTCAGAAGCAAATGTCGTAAGCTGTTGGGTGAGACTTGTATAATAAGCACGATCTTTGTAAATGCCACATTGCCATGGCAACAGACAAGTCCTCCGCACAAAAGGTTGTTTTTTTGAAACGGCTAGGTGTCATATTGAACCCCCTCTAGGTATTTAGTGTAAGGGTGTACTGTAGCTTTATGCCCCCAGGATTGGGGGTTTGGGTCGTGTGTGTGTGTGTGTGTGTGTGTCACACATTCTGAAAATTTAGGCTCTGCAGTTCACTTAAGTTACATGTTTTTGGATATTGGAAGGAAACTGGAGGATCCACCAGAAAAGCATGTTCACACGGGATGAGTGTGCAAACTCCGTGCACACGACAGCCACAGCCACAGCCCCTTGCACTACTGTTCCGACTCGGACGATGTGTGACGTTAATATCGACAAGGCATTTTTCGGGCGCGCAGTTGACGCTTCTCAAGAATCGCACCAATAAGTTGCGCTAAAGCATTTTTACTTGGTCGTACGAAATAAAACTTGGCAAGCTTTGCGATTTTTAATGATGGTTCCTTTTCAGAATTTTCTAGTACAAGTTAGTCTAAAGCTTCCCGCCACTGCTTTTGCGATCATCATCATTCGCGTTTTTGCTGTTGGTCTGACTCGTACATTTTATTGCACGTTTGTGAGACATTACTTAACTGAAAAGGAGAAAAGTGAACTCGAACTGGTCATGAAAAGACATTTAGTCTTCTATTATCTGGAAATATTGAGCAGAAACAACTGATTCGTTGGTTCTGCTTTGTCTGCCGGTACAACTCAAGGTACTGCTAACTTTATTTGCCAGACTCTGTTCTGAGAAGTTCTATCTGGCTGTATAGTTAACTTTCAACTCCTAAATAATTGCTAAAACTTTGAATATGGCAATGTGAAGTTTTTCGAGTATCGTTCAGCCGTAACACGCAATACACTCAAAGAATAATTAATATTAGTTGGTTATTTGTGTGGGATGGTGCGAGGGTGAGCACTCACCTTGCACCGTTCGGACTTGAGTGTGACAAGCTGTTTCAGAAGAGAGCATTATTGGGTGAGTCCGTCAGACCCGATTCTCTTAAGATGCATGTGCGTTGCAGTCAAGTTGTGGTGATATTTATGCTCTGCTTTGCAATGCTGACATATTGCATTGTCATTCACTTTTAATGGGAAGTGCTTTTAAGCAAATGATGCTTCCCCACTTAATGTGGGCCCTAATACTCTATGCGGCACCTTTTCTGCCGTATTAGCTGAGTAATCAAAGTAAAATTTGAGTCAATACTTTTTAATAATCCAGTAATTCAATTTAAGAGTAATCATGACATCTTTGTATGGCTGTTATAGAGTTATGTCCGTAAAAATGAACGAACAGTCCACGTAAAGTGTGTGTGTGTGTGTGTGTGTGTGTGTGTGTGTGTGTGTTAGTGTTAGTGTTAGTGTAACAGCCAAGTTGATGCCCAAGGATATTCCTCCTTGGTTCCTCTGCTTCCTGGAAGTGTTGTAACCCAGAATGGAGGCTGAGCGGCTCTGGAAATGAATGAATGAGTGGTTTTGATTCTTGTGTTCCACGTACTAACAGTGTGGTCGGCTCTCTGTTGGAAAAATATGCACATTACAATCTATAAAAAGGATGGAAGATGAGATAATAGACTCTCATGTGGCTTGTTTTGTAATCATCTAATTGCAGGGTTTTATCACTGAGCACTGAAAGCCTTTTTGTTCTGCATCTGGGAACCTGTACTTGGGTACGGTGGGCTTGGGGTGGGGGGCGAGGTTTTTGAGGGGTGGGGGGGGGCAACTGGGTGAGCTAAACTTCTGCTAAATGGCCTTCTACTTGCTCGGACTCAAAGCTCATCTGTGACCTGCATTCGTACCCATAAAGGTGCCCCTTTCCTGTGGGCGCCTTGAGTCTGGTGTCGTGATGTAACGAAACATTCATTCAGTGTTGGAGGTGGGGGGCGAGAGACCACCGCAGTGGCAGAACAGCGATCAGTATGCGAGCTGGTTTGTCCCATGCGTTCAGCTCTCAGTGGTGCTGGGTTTGTGGGCAGGTGGGGGCAAGGAAAATAAACATGCCGTATATGAGTAGTGTACTTGTTAACATAGCCCTGCTTTTGAGTTCGGCTTGGGGGGGGGCCTTGCAGAACTAGGGTAAGACTCCTTAGGGCCTGGTGTTGCTTCACGAAGGTGGAGTAAAATTTCAGCTAGATTAATACTGAGCAATAATTTAATGTCACATCTGCAATTTTTATAAATGAATCGGTCCTAGACAGTTTGCCAGTGTTCTAGTTCAGAACCTTCTAGAATTCAACATGGTCTGTATAAGCACATGATTCGATGCTCTCTAATACAGCATTTGATGAAATAGACAGACCATGGTGGGGTCTTCTGCCAAGCAGGATTTCCCAGTTAGCTGTGTTAACTTTAGCTAGAAGTCATGATCGTGCTTAGGTATGATAAGCGTTTAGGTAAGGAGCATTCCTATTGGACAATCATGACTTCTAGCTTAAGTGAAGCCAGCTACCTGAGAGATTCTGCTTCGTGGAACACCCCCATATCCACATGGATTGTAGGGTTAGCTGTTGGAAGAAGCGTAGGTGCTCTTACTAAAAAAACACAACTTAAATATTGACAGTGAAATATTAAGTCCGGAAGCAAAGACCCAAGTTTATAAAATGTTTATTTTGTCAGTATTAACTCGATGGTTTTAAATTTATTTCTGCAGGTTTGTTTCTCCAAATTGTGTAAATATTCAGACTTAATTTCTGACATTTCTCCAAGGCCGAATAATTTTTAACTGCTCAAACTACTGACTCCAGCCAGTTCCCCTATAATCTGTTAATATGTCAGCAAGTCCAGCAGTCAGATTACTGCTGCTGCTAGTTGATCAGTTGTTTTTTTCCCCCCCTTTGTCCTCCGTGAAACATCCTCTGCCTTCTCTGTCTCCATAACTCGATTGTCCACATCTGTTTCTAAGAGGACTTGCAGTAATTTCCTGATTGCCCCCCTTCCCACACCGCTCCAATCCTGGGCTGCCCTTCCGTTTCTTCCGCTCATGCAGTCTGTGAAAGGAACCTTTTGTTGGAGATCGCCGCGTGTTCCTGGCCTGAGAAGGCTTTGGTTTTTAACCAAGTCATGTGACAGGAAATGAATTTGGGTATATTTTGGATGCCGTGTGACCTGGTAACTGACCTGTGCTGCTTTGTTGTCAAGAGAATAAAAAAAACCATGGGCTTTCAATACATAATGTCTTAGACAGAGGTGTCGGCTAATTAAAACGATAATGTGCTGTGGTTACTTCTTTGAGAGCACGAGTCTCAGCAAACAGATTAAATCTGACTCTTTCAACTTTCTTTCTGTTTTGCAGCCATTCATGCCCCTGGTTAACCTCCAGTGCTCCCCGGATGTGCACAGCTTCCTTTGTCAGGCCTTTGTTCCGGCCTGCATTGAGCCCAACAAAGTGATGATGCCCTGCCGTGCGCTATGTAAGACGGTGCACGCCGACTGCCACAAGGACATGGCCATGT
The DNA here is from genome assembly GCA_015163995.2 of Mormyrus lacerda. Taxonomy (NCBI): domain Eukaryota; kingdom Metazoa; phylum Chordata; class Actinopteri; order Osteoglossiformes; family Mormyridae; genus Mormyrus; species Mormyrus lacerda. The sequence continues at coordinate 11,083,774 of JAABNX020000151.1, forward strand.
TCGGCCTCACCTGGCCCCCAGAACTACAGTGTGACAGGTGGGCGTGGCCATAACCTGTGGGCGGGGTCTCGTACCTCAATGCCAGTGTGTGCTCGGGCATCCTGACGATATCACATCTAACAAATGAACACTCTTGCTGGTTGAGCTCTTGCAGCAAATTTTTGCTTGTTGGTAACAAACACTGTTGGTTGCCGTCATGTTTGTTGTGCAGAATGTCAGAATTAATTTGTTGGAAACGTTGTATTCTGCAGGCTAGATGAGTGCAGTACTTCTGATGATTTAGCCACTCCCCCTGCAAAGCAGGCAACCACACCAAAGACCTCTGCATCAGTGAGAAGGGATCTGGGCTTCTGGTGCCCCTTGCCTCTGAAGACCCTGCCGGACCTCGGCTCCTCCTTCCTCGGGGCGAAGGACTGTGCCCCGCCTTGCGCCAACATGTACCTCAAGCCGAACGAGGTCGAATTCGCCAAGAACTTCATCGGCGTGCTGTCCGTCGTCTGTCTATGTGCCACGCTCTTCACCTTCCTCACCTTCCTCATAGACGTCAAGCGCTTCCGCTACCCGGAGCGCCCCATCATATTCTACGCCGTCTGTTATAGTTTTGTGTCACTCATCTACTTCGTCGGCTTTCTGCTGGGCAACAACACGGCCTGCAATCGGGCGGCCGTCCCCGGCGCCGTGGAGACCGTGGTGCTTGGCTCGCAAAACAAGGGCTGCACGTTGCTCTTCATGCTGCTCTACTTCTTCTCCACCGCCGGCACCGTCTGGTGGGTCATCCTGACGATCACCTGGTTCTTGGCGGCCGGGCCCAAGTGGAGCTGTGAGGCTATCGAGAAGAAGGCCGTGTGGTTCCACTCGACGGCCTGGGGGGTGCCTGGGGCGTTGACCGTCATGCTGTTGGCGCTGAACAAGGTGGAGGGCGACAGCATCAGCGGCGTGTGCTTCGTGGGCCTCTACGACCTGCACGCCCTGCGTTACTTCGTTCTGGCTCCGCTCTGCGTGGGTGTGGCCGTGGGTTTGTCATTCCTCCTGGCTGGCATCATCTCTCTCAACAACGTGCGGCAAGTCATCCAGGACGACGAGCACAACCAGGGAAAGCTGAAGAAGTTCATGATCCGCATCGGCGTGTTCAGCGGCCTGTATCTGTTGCCGCTGGTTGTCCTGCTGGGGTGTTACATCTATGAGCAAGCCCACCGTGGGACGTGGGAGAACACCTGGATCAATGACCGCTGTCAGGAGTACAGCATCCCTTGCTCCTACAAGGTAAGGCTCATCTTACCGAGGTGGCCTAATTGTGATTCTTCCATCTTAGTTCCTGTATACATCTTGAAGGACCTTGATCTTCCGAGTAGGCGTTCACTGGTATGAGACTGTAATTAAAAAATATGAAATAGTTACACTGTTAGACCTGTTGTATGCCACAGTTTAAGTGATGTCACATTAATATCCGTGACACAAAAATATGGTAATATTCATTACATTTAATGTTCCCACTTCAATTCAGAGATGATTCCTAAAGCTGTGACAGTTTGCTGTAATTTTCACGGGGACTTGCCAATTCGTAGAGCATGTGGTGAAGCGTTTTAGCTTTGGCAAAACTGGCAACACATCAAACCTTACGCAGCATCTCAGGAAACGCCGTCCATCACATGACTCCAGAAACCGCGGGTCTGCAGGCCGGTTACCTGCTAAATCAGTGCGCAGGCTGACGGTCACACAAACCGTGTCATTGGCCCGTGATGTCGTCTTCTCTTCTATGAACATGCACAAGACGCATTTCATGCGACTAAACAAGTCAGTAAGAATTAAATGTTTATAAATGACATGAACACGCATGCAGTTTTTATTAATTGAGTATTAGGGATGGTTGTGAGGGGTGGGGATTTAAACTGTGATGTATGGAAAAACATGATTGGGCTCCATGGTTGTCGTAGAGTGAATTTTTCATACTAGTGCAGCCTGGATTCTACGTGAATTTTATGCGTAGTCCAAACAGCTTTATTAACATCTTCTTTTCCCCTCAGAAAAGGGAACTGGATCGGCCAAACCTGTCCCTGTTCCTGATCAAGTACCTGATGACGCTGGTGGTTGGAATATCGACTGTGTTTTGGGTCGGCAGCAAGAAGACGTGCTCCGAATGGGCTTTCTTCTTCAACAGGACTCGCAAGAAGGAGTGAGTGCGGTTGCCTTCGAGGTGACCTCATGTTTGTGTTTCACTGCGCGGTGAGCTCCTCGCCGAGCAGTCTGAGGGGACGCTGCGCCCCACATGTTTTACCGTCTTTGTGGGAGCAGGCAGGTCTTCTGCGTCTTTTATGGAAGATAGCAGATTATTAAATTCTCTTATAATATGCTGAGCAGAAAAAGGCTTCAATTTAGTGAGGCTGTCTGTTATATTTATGGCTAAACTTAGATTATCTTTGGAAGCGTTGCAACATTTATTTTTTTTTCCCTCTCTCTCCCTCCCCCCTGCCCTGAAACTCAGTCCCATCAGCGAGAGTCGCAGGGTTCTGCAGGAATCCTGCGAGTTCTTCCTGAAGCACAACAGTCGGGTCCAGCACAAGAAGAAGCAGTACAAGCACAGCTCCCACAAGCTTAAGGTCATCTCCAAGTCCATGGGCACCAGCACGGGAGCGGCCACCGCCTTGGGGGACGGCCCAGGCCGAGTCTCCGCCTCCGGAGAGGTCCTGGGCACCTCCGAGACCCCTCCCGTGGAGCTGGTGGAGTCTAGAGCCGCGAGCCGAGGGCCCAAGTCTGAGGGGAAAGAGTTGGCTGGGGTGGAGAGGCGCAGCAAAGGCGGGAGCTCCGGAAAGGTCAGCAGCCACTCTGACAGTTTCCAGAGGGTCCCAGATGGAAGGTAACTCCATCATTGTCTTGCTGATGCATGTACAGGGGTTAAGGGAATTAAGTACCAAATTAGCAGACACTAAAAGAACCTAATTTTAAACAAACTGACAGACAATCCCGTTCATTCAGGTAGTTCTGACCTCCATCAGCAGGTTAAATTTGTAAAGACCCTGTCTCTTGCTCTTTGAGGACAACGTCATGTGATGTGAGTGACGGTAAGCAGCTGACCAGCGGCCAGCTTCTCAACCCCACCCACCATGGCAGCTTGAAAGGCTCTGCCCCAGTTCTGGCCCGCCTGGAATCTAAGGAAATCGATGCCTGAGGCTGGAGCGGTCTGCAGTGCCCTCACTTAGCCAGAAGGGGGCACTCGTCCTAGCTGGAAAGGGACTTGGCAACCAAACATCTGAAAGGAGACTGCCTTGTGAGCCTGTCTGAGTCCTAGGTCACTGGCAGTAGACCTTCACTGCCGCGTGTAGTCGTCGTGAAGCTGAAGTATCCGTCATGTGGTTTTAAGGAGATCTGTAGCATATCTGCGATGGTAAACTAGTATCATGAGGGATACTTAGGAATGATTTAAGAATTGATTTTAAAAACCACTGGAGTGATATTTGGATGATGTGGCAACACTGGAATCTAGTCTGTGCACTGTTTTGGTGGGATGTGAGTGTAGATGGGTAAAAAGCACAATGGTTTCAGACTACTTTGTAACGTCAGATTCATGGGAAATGATATGGCCGCCCTGTGTCATGTAGGAAACCAAATAGACATTATTTTACTTTACATAGCGTTTTGTTCGGCTTATTCAGAATATTCCAAACGAGGCCGTATCTGTTTGTATGGTTTTCCATGCCTTTTCTCCAAGTCTTTGGATATTATGCTTTGTTGGTATAGATGTACATGACAGTATGTACCTGTGGTTATATTTTATCCAGACATGTGTAGTTGTCTTCAGTATTATTGTGTGTGATATTATATTTAAGTGTAACGTCAGTGTCTTTGTGCAATTTTTTTATTTTAAATCATACTTGGTATGTACAAGGACACCCAAGAAACAAAATTTTACATCTAATATTTGTATTTCTTCACACCACAACACAATCCTTTGTTTTTATAGTAACACTTAAAAAATTGTCGACCCCTCTCTGATATTTCAGATGCATAATGGGGGAAAAACATTAAAAATGATTAACAGTTCCGGAATTCTGAAGCACTTCTGTTTGTGGCTAATGTGGAATCCATTATACCTTGAGAAATGGGGTCTTATCTCTTACTTTAAAAATACTTTGTGTTTAATTACGCCTCCTAGACTTGTATGTCTATGTCTACCATTGTGGCATTAAGCTGCATTAAGGTGGAAGAAAGATTATCATCGTATCTAAAAGGAAACCGTAATTTAAATGTAATTACCAGAGCATAAACGGGTATGAGGTATCCGAAACATGCTTTGGGACAATCAGAGGTGTTTCTGTTTATAATCAAAAATTACATTTTTTGTTATTTGTTGTTGGACGTTTATACAGAGTAGTATTCTGCAACAAAGGTTTTTATCTAGTGATTTCTTGTGGTAAACTTTTTTGTGATTTGCATTTATGTTTTCGCTTGATGTTTTGCTATGAAATGATTCTTTGTCAGGGCAGGTGGAGACTCTATGGAAAAATACGCTAAAGAATGTGCCATTTTATCCAAAAGGGAATTAAAATCACAGCAGCTGGAGGATTTAATGAAAGCTGTTTCTAGATCTCTATCTATAGAATGCATGCCACAAAAATAGCTTTTATTTTTTGATGACAAATTGATTGTGTTAGTTTCTCGAGTAAACACAAAGCACCAAAAATGTCACTTTTATAGAATTTAAGCATTTTTTTGTTTCTGACAGTGAATTAATGGACGCTGATGGGTGTTTTCAAAACCCACATATTGCAAAGTAAATGCATCCTAGTAATTTCCTGCACCTTCATCTATTTCTGTGTGGTGCTTACAGAAGGCTGATGGGGGGAATGATTGATCAGAGATGGTTGGCAATGTTTCCGTTTGGAGGGAATATTGCCTTGTGATTTCCCTGACAAATCAAGGGCTTATTACTGATGTCATAACCTGCCCCTTTCTTTTGGCTTTCTGGGGATGATATCTTCCCTTTATGTGTGCTTGTGTATCTTGAGGCTGATCTTGGGCGTCTCCTGAAACTATTGGGTTGGTTTTAATGGTAATTCAAAAAAAAAAACGTGCAAATGGAAACTGCCCTTTTAAAACTTTTTTTTTTTTTTAAAGTTCTGAATTTTGAACAAGTCCTTAAGTGCTACTCATGTATTTTTTTTTTTTTTTATATCAGTGTTTCAACTATTACTTTGAATAATATTCTGTACCTCTAATAAACATCTTTGAAATTAACCTTGTTTCCAGTACGTTGCTTATTGATGTCACTAGTCTGAAATCATTGCAGCATGTTTGTTTTATATTTTTCAAAATTTTTGTGCTTCAACATTATTTGCCGTAAGGTACCGCTTGTTTTTTTTTTTTTTCTTGACTCTCATTACCTGCTTATGCAGCTGCACGTTATTGGAGCTTCTTACCGTTAAGTATCCTGAGCAGCAAAATGCCTCTGCGACTGCTAATCGACAACCTTCTGAGCCCTTGATCTGTGATGCTTCTGTGAAAAAGCTTGAACCATCGTGTGATCATTATGTGCGTTTGGCCAATATAATACAGACCTGAGATTTCAACTCCTTGGTATTTAAAATGACTTTCATTGGCTTTCATTCAGTCGGCAGTGGTGGCTTAGTGGTTAGGAAAGTGCACTCGTAATTGAGAGGTTGCAGGTTTGAATCCTCGACCAGCAAGGCACCGCTGAGGTACCCCGGGCGCTGAATTAGCTGCCCCCTGCTATGTCACAGCGTCACACATGGGTTAAATGCAGAGGACACATTTCGTTGTTGTGCGCTGTGTGCTGTGGTGTGTCAACTAATTCAATCATTGTTTTTGTTTTATGAACATCCGAGACACAAAAGCTTGCTTTTTGCTCAGCGCCCCTTACACAGTGATTGATATGAACAACGTAGACTAAATCATTTCGGATGGATTCTCTTTGATCATGTTATGCGTGGGAACCAGGCCAGGTATAAGTGTGAAGAGAAGACCTCTTTATAATCTTGTGTGTACAGTTCTGATCGAAGAAACCCACCCCACGGGCATTGCCGATGGGTTAATTGGCATGTATGTAAAAATTGTGTAGGATGTTCAGTAAATTGCTTCGAGCTTCATTTGCTCTCCATAGGTTCCCTTTACATCAAGACCAACCCTGAGTGCTCTGGAGCACAGTTGGAACCATTCTGCTGAGTGTCCTACCAGGAGCAGCAGAAAAAAAATCTGGTGACTTCATTTATACTTCTTAGAAACATTTCAGTATATGAGGCATCTAAGTTATATAAAGTAGCGAAATATTAGAGCTAGTGCAAATAACTAATGTCACGGTACGCAACCAGCGGCCTGTACAATGAAGCAGGGTTACTGGTTTATCGGGTTAACTTGTCGGATTTAAGGTACCACAATTTAAATGAACTTCATATTCGTTCACTAACATTTTGCCCAGACTACCTTAAATCCGACAAGTTACCCCGATAAGCCAGTAACCCCGCTTCGCAGTACAGGCCACAGAGCTATTCTGATTTTTTTTAACTCGCTCTTTCGCGCCCCCATATTAAATCACGTCGATTAGTAGGCGATAGTAGGAAGGAGGTACAGACTATATACGTGTACAACTGTGTTAAGTCGCTTTGAACATGAGCGCAATATACGGGTGGTCATTGTCTTCTGCTTCTCTCTTAATTTTGAAAGGCTTTAAGTCAATGACGCTGTGAGGCAGCTGGAGTCGGCTGCCGTGACGATGCAGTAAAATGATATATTGTGTGACTCATGATTGATTACATGCTTCCAGACCTGGGAGATGCCGGCGTTTCTTATGAGACGCACCGGCAGCGATTTCACTCTTATATTACATTGCCAGTACAGTTAAGCTTTAATCTCTGGGACAAACTAGAATCTGTATTATATTGAATTTCATTTGTTTTATTTATTCGGCATTAAAAATAGGCTTATCAGTCTATTGCTTGAGGGCACCTTTGCCTCAGTCAGACAGGGTGGATTTTGGAGTGGGTAACTTTTAGACGTCTTTTGGAGCAGATTCCTAAATTCCCAAGGGCTTCTTTGGTGCTGGGGCTCGTGGTGGAGGAGGGGGCGGCCGGTCACTCAGAATTTGTCAGAAACGCACGTTTGCGCAGCAGACCGAACGCATTTCATGCTGCCAAGGTTCTGCCCCGGGCACTAAATACGTCTGAAAAGTAGCACCGTGAAACTGCAGTGGCTGCTGCATGAATATGGTTTCCTTGCCGGCTCGACTGTTGCTTCTCAGCGGGTTGATCCTGCCTCTCTGCGGGACGGAGAAGGCTCGACAGCGTGGACTCCGCCAGAGGGATGCTGAGATCGTGGACAGAGTAAGATTTAATTTGATTCTAATACTTGATCACTCGTTCAATTACAGAAACAAGGTTTTTGCTGCTTTTGTATTACAATGATGCATTACGAAAATATACCGAGGGACAATCAACTGAACGATTATAACTTTATGCAGGATGTTGTCGAATGGACCGGTTGTGGCTTAACTTTTAGTCATTTTGCGTTTTTTAAATTTATATTGAACGTTTATAATATTCATATTACTCTTGGATATAACAATACGAAGATGTTTTAAGATTTCTTTAAGCATTGCTGAAGTCCATATTAGAGGTAGCGTCTCCCTGCTTACCATACAAAGTCTGCTTTTCCAGTCTGGATGCTCCAAAAGCCAAGAATTAACAAGAAAAAACGATTCTTAGTGGTTTGACATTAATCCGTAAATATACTTTTGCAGCACGCTGAGGCGTTTCGGTGTGGAACTAAAGAGTAACATTGGCACAAAAGGGAATTTGGAGTTGAAAGTAAATGCTTCACGCTATTTAAAGTATAAGTTAGTAATTTCATTTGAATGCGTTTAAAGAAGTAATCTGGGGAGCCGCAAAGGGGGGAGAGATTGGGGGGGGCTTACAAAATTTGAAAAAAAATTGGATTGGTCTGGGTTGAGGGCCCAATATGATATGCTTTCATGGGGCCAAAATTTTAGCAACACCCAAAGAGAAACGCGGTTCTGCAAACCCCTACTTAAGGCACGCCGTAGCGCACGGGAGCGATACAGACCGCCTGCAGTTCACCAGGGAGCGTCTACAGGATGTCCCTGCGGGTGCACTGAGACTGGGGACGCTGTGTGCGCGTTACCGCGTCAAGCTGCTTTCTGGTGCTTTGCCAGGTGTAATTTCCACTTAGTCTTTTAGTTCCTCCCCCCCCCAAGAATGGCATCCATGAGAAACAAAATCAGATTTTCAACAGTCTCTGCGATCTCTTCAGAATTCCAAGATGGAGGAGCTATGCTTATTTATTCCCATGTCAACCAAATTCCATTTCTCAGGTCCCCGCAAAGATCTGTGAATGCAATCAAAAAATTAAAAATGCCAAAAGCCTCGTATTTAGTTTGGTTACTTTGGGTTAAGGTTAGGGCTGGGTGGGGGTTAAGGGCATCAGGGTGGGATTAGAGTTTTCCCCAAGGAAATGAATGGAGAGTCTCCACAAAGATATAATTACAAACCTGTGTGTGGGGGTAAAATTCCATAAAGGAACATTCTGGATGTTATTTCAAATTTAGCGTAACCCAAAAGAATACGTTAGTAATCATTTAAACCTAAGTTTGCACAAAATGTTACTCTCGCAACACGGGAGCTAAATCTGTCTTTACGCACAGGTGGCACTTTGACAACATGTGGAAACCGCACACAATAGAGACCAAATTGACGGTTATGTGCATGTTGTCTTAAAATATGTTTTGCTTCCAGAGAAAGTGGTGAGGCCAGACAAAACTTGGAGAGTTTGGAAAACGAAGCGCCATTTAAGAATAATGTGGTCCGATCAGACAGCTGAGAGTTTACTTTTAGCTTTTTTTCCTCCTTCCTGTAATATACCTGAGTCTAGAAGAAAAGCCCTCTGTTTCTCCACCATTCCGCGTGTTCCCACCGGCTCCATCGCTTGCTGGACTTCGGTGCGGCGCCAGAACCCCCCCCGCCTGCAGCCAGCCCTCTTCCTAGAGAGCCATCGGGGCGCCGGACCTCCACGCATGCCTTCGGTACGCGGCCATGGAGGTGGACGTCATTTCAGTCTGAGATCGATGCGATCTGGTTTTGCTGGAACGTAAATCGAATGAAACCGCAATACAATTATACTGTATGGGAAGACCAGGGAGTTCCAGCGGCGACTACAAAGCACAACTATGTATCCTACTATTTATTATAATCTATATTCCCGTTGACCGCTGTTGCAGTTCCCTTTGAATTCTACGCCAACCTGGTTTTTGAATTGCTCTTCTGGGCACCATTTCCAAAGGCTTCTCGGGTTTTAATGGATCATCATTGTGATATTAACGAATTTAACGTAGTGAGTCTGGCTTGTAGCTTTAACTAATTTTTATTTTTATTTTTTAAAAAACAGTACAACAATATAACGTGTGGTGCAGAACCCAAACCTAACGGCCCTTGGTTGGAAATGTGACAAAGAACCAATTAAACTCACACCCCTAACTCGTAACAGTCATGGTATTCTGTATGGCAATAACAGAGACCAGGCTTTTTGGCTGAAACCAAGTCGGCGTCTAGACAGCAGTAACCCAGACGTAATAATCTTGTAAATTTTAACTCTGCCCCGCTGTTAATATAACGTGGCCTGGTGCTGGTTCCCTCTTATATGAAAACGTTGGCATCTAAAAATAGCCTTGGAATTACTAAATCGCTGTGTGCCTCGCACCCGTTTGAAAGTCTCCGGCTGCGATGCCAGCGCCGCTGGCTTTTCCCCTTTCCTCCGAGCTCTACCGTTCGCCGACACAGAGCCACCCAGACAAGCGGGTCCTTGTGTCTGTGGCACCTACAGCACAACACAGAGAAGGGGGCTTTGTATTCTGCTGGAGCCGTTCATCTTCTTTCTAAAGGGTACAGGATACATTCCTCTTCAGGGATTTGAGTGGCATTGTTTTGTTGTTCAGTCCAATTTCACAGTCATCATGCAGCCCAGCTGCAGACTTTAGAATGGGGTTTTTAAATTGCCTTTTTATGAATCTAAACAAGTTTGAATGTTAATAATGGAATCTGTAGTGGGAAATTTGAAATGAAAGGTCAAGTTTTTGAACCAGACTAATCCTGTTGGTGTTATCACCATGGAACATGCGATGTGATGTTTCACTGAGGAAGGCAGAACTGTTTCTCTTTTATTCCAGCATCTGTGTAAACGGTGACAAAGTGGAAGTGAATCACTCTGCGAAGTCATCTGGCAGCGGCCATAGGCGTGGGATGACTCAGCGTAAATCTCGGCGAGGGATTTTCAATCCGGACATGAAAAGTGGTCGTGCCCTTTTTCAAAGGCTACAGTTCATTATTACCTTTCATACTTGAGTCACTGTGGATAGTTCATCTAGTGGCCTGATCTGTAGCGACAGTTCAACACCCACAATTCACCAAATTATATTTTTTTGTTCTTCTGATTCCCAAAATTAGCTCTAAGTGTGTCACTGACACTGAGCTTGTGTGATTCTCTGTGTGAACAAGAATCGTGTGTCATTGCAGTAAATTTTGCACATATTTTTTGTTTATGCTAGTCTCTGTGTTCTACGGCAGTAACGGTTTCGCAATAACGGGGCCGTCCAGCTTTTTGAGCCTATATAGGGTAAAAGCAATGGATTTTCCAGCACTGGTAGAGGTGGTATTGATTTGCACCATTAACAAACCCAGATGGTTCCATGACCAGGAGAAGAATTTCACCGCTGATGTCACTGTTGAGTCCACATTGAGTCACAGCTGGGTGAAGTTAGAGGCCTCCTGTGGGAGATCCCCCAATCCCCTGCCTCCTCTCCCTGCTCTTTCAGTACACCAGCTGCCTGCAGGGACCTCCGGGGATCCCGGGCCGTGAGGGAAACCCCGGCGTCAACGGCATTCCCGGCACACCCGGCATCCCGGGCCGCGACGGCCTGAAGGGCGCGAAGGGCGAGTGTGAGAGGGAGATCTTTGAAGAGCCCTGGAAGCCCAACTACAAACAGTGCGCCTGGAACTCGCTCAACTACGGGATCGACCTGGGCAAAATCACGGTGGGGCCCGGAGCCTGCTAGCCTTTAAACACTATAAGTGATGCTTAACTTCATATATACAGTGTATGCATATATATAAACACTATACATTTTATATATACCACATGTAATAAACTTATGGTTTATGGTGTATGTTTCTGTGGGTTAGAACTGGAAGGTCACCAGTTCAAATCCCGCATCTGGTAGCGTGCTTTCACCATTAGGTTGTTGAGTAACAGGGCCACATTTAAGGTTTTGTAGATGTCGGTGCAAGAATTTGTAATAGGCAAATCTTTAGCTAAACAACTATCAACTTGCGACTCGCTGCAGGGGCCCGCGGTACGTTGCACCTGTGTTAAAAGCGGCCCTGTTGAGCAAGGCCCTTAATCCCAGTTGCTGCACTGTCTGACCCTGCTCTCTGATCCTCACTTATATGTCGCTTTGGACAAATAAATAAATGCAACTTTTAAAAATGTGCTATTTTGTTCAATAAACAGAATTACCCTTGAACCCAGATGTGATGTGTCACATTTGGCTAGTAGCCTGATGATGTGCAGACTTTGTGTCATGTGACCGTCTCCTTAGCCACGCCCCCTTACTTTATCTCCACCCGCAGGAATGCACGTTCACCAAGATGCGCTCGGACAGCTCTCTGAGGGTGCTCTTCAGTGGTTCCCTGCGGCTCAAGTGCAAGACGGCTTGCTGCCAGCGCTGGTACTTCACGTTTAACGGGGCCGAGTGCTCAGCGCCACTACCCATAGAGTCCATCATCTACCTGGACCAGGGGAGCCCTGAACTCAACTCCACTATCAACATTCACCGCACCTCTGCAGGTGGGAGCAAACTCTGCCCTACTCTCCCCTGAGCGCCAGAACACATTCCCCAAACTCCGCCCCTCTCTCCCCTGAGCACACGAGCACATTCCCCAAACTCTGCCCCCCTGAGTGCCAGAGCACATTCCCCAGTGATTTAGAAAATAATCCAGTTCATCTAGATTTCAGTTAGGAAATAGACAATTAAAATGTGCATTTATGTGGGTAACATGTAAATATTTAAGGCAAACATTAACCTTGCTAATTAATGGGATCTGATGCTATATTACTCAAGGACAGTAATCGTGTAAATATTTAAGTACTTGCATTTGCATTTAATTGTTCAGCTTACCTGATGCTTCTGTCTGGTTTAATGTCTAATATGCTTTGAAATTATTTCATAGGGCGATATACGTCCTGCAGTTGAGCCTGGATAAGCCTAACAGGTGTAACCACCCGAGATTTGTGGTGTTTATGTTAACCCTAGCATCATGTGACACACCGGTCCAATCAGAGCTCATGAGGCAACGTGTTGATGTCACATTCGCTGTTGTGTGTCCAGTGGAGGGCCTTTGCGATGGGATCCAGGCTGGCCTGGTGGATGTGGCCATTTGGGTCGGCACCTGTGCTGACTACCCACGCGGTGATGCCTCCACCGGCTGGAACTCCGTGTCCCGTGTCATCATCGAGGAGCTGCCCAAATGAGGGCGGGCCCCCCATGAGGAATCCCCTGGAGGGGGAGCAGCCCCACACCACTGCCAATCCGTGTGCTAGCACCGGTTCAGGAATAGTGGAGTAAATCTGTCACTGGTAGGAAATTTTTTGTAAAGCTCAAATGTTGTAGGAAAAAAAAAAAAAACATAGTTTTGAATTTGCAAATTTTAGCCTGAGCTATTTTATGTCCTGGAACATCAGATGCCAGTATCACTTTTTATATATCAAAACATGCAAATAAAAAAATGACCTTTTTTTAAGAAATACATTTTACCTAGTCATATCAGTTCTTGTCAAATCAGTTGATTTTTGTAATACATGATACTTTGCTTTGTACTAAAAACACACAAAACCATAACTGTTACGTCATTTTAAAGCACCGTATCACCAAAAACGTTACTGGATATCATTTATCATGTAAGGGATCGTTCAGTTTCATTTTAGCACAGGAGAATGAGAATTTTCTCAGATTACACATATAAAAACACACTTATATGTACAACTGCAGAAACACAGTATTTCAGAAATATCAAAAGGGAAGTAATCACAAACTTTACATGTAAAGAAACTTTGTTCTGGACATTATTTTTGCAACATTTATTCAACTGGGAACAGGAAAAATGGAATTTAATTCCCGAACACTCTCACAGTCGAGGTCCGTTTAATTAAACAGTGTTATATGTATCTTTGTGGCAGACGTGTGGCCCTGCTGAAGCTACAAAAGTAGACTAGAGAAGCTGAATGTGTTTCCAAATCTGTACGCACAAAAATATGACTCAACACTTAACACCATTCCATCAAAATTCAGTAGATAAAAACAGAGCAAAGAGACATTCACAAGTTTCACACTACTGGCCTGAGGGGAGTGAGGGGGGGGGGTCGGGTGGGGTGGGGTGCCCTAGTGAGTCAGATCTGCCTTCGGTTGTGGGCCGTCCAGATGTTCAGAGATTCTGATGATGTCACTCCCCCCTCGTCTGATCCAGGGAGCGGCGCTTCGTTTGGGAAAACCACATTATGTGCATAAAAATGTTTTACATTTCCTGACAACAAACTAAAAATAAGTTTGATTTCATTCCACATTAAAACTCGGGAGGATGGGCTGAGGGATGGAACCCTAAGATAGCTGAGCTTGCGTTGACATTTTTATTTAGTGTCTGTTATAACCAGACTATAATATGCTTTCAGACCAAGATTATTTAGGGCTGTTCCTTGTCCAATCCAAGGCCGTTTCCTTGGGACTAGATAACCAACCATGCACTCAGGTTTTCCTTCAGGAGTCTCGGGCTGGGCGGAGATCCTCCCCCGGGTCTGTTTCTTCTGTTCACGCCTGCTGGTCCAGCAGGAGGTGGGACATGTTCTCATACACGACGAAGGTGATGCAGCATGCAGGGGTCACCCTGACCAGGTTGGCCAACATGCCTTTGTAGAAGCCCCTCACGCCCTCATTTCTGGCAGGGAAGGAGACGTGCGTCATGTGACACATCAGCTCTACCATGTGACCACGTGAAAATTAACAAGTGGATCTGCAGAAGAGCAGTCGTCACCTCCATGTCTTTCGAATGACGTCCAGCGCTCCGCCGTATGCGGTGTGCTGATCCTGTAACCGGGCACGGACCACCTGGTATGGGTATGTAGTGGCGACGGCAAAGATTTTGGACAGGGCGGCCATGGAAAGATATTCTAATGGATTCTGTGAAGAAATAAATTGCCGTGCTGTGATTCTCTGGGAAGCAAAGTAATTAGATTCACAATGTTCTCTCTCTTTTCTATTGCGTTCTTGTGGAGGCCAGTTGTGACCAGTAATTTTGTTTTTGCACAGGTCACATTTCCATTGCATCAAGCATAAACACTTTGTTAGGTATCAAAGGATGTACACACACAGGTTTGTAATTATGTCTTGGTTGGGTCCGTCCATTCATTTCCATGGGTAAAACCTTAAAGGCAACCTCAACCCCCACCCGGCCCTAGACTTAATTATAAGTCACCACCAAGTTTTCTTATTACAGTCACAGATTTTTTATTAAACCGAGTTACCAAATATGGAGACTTAAATACATCCCCCTTCAGAGAACGATAACAGGATAACATTGTGGGGAGTTCGGTCCTCACAATGCAATAATTGCAAACACACACACAGGCACGCAAAGGTTCATGTTGTTCATTCAACGCATTCGGTCTCACCAGTTTCGCTTCCGAAGCTCTGCTCCTGTACTTGTTGTAATCCCTCTTCAGCTCCTCATATGCCATGAACTGCAGTGCACCATGGGACGTACCGAACAACCCCGGCACAAAACCCTGGAACCACACCGAATGGCACATTACTGTTGATCAGCTTTGAAAACAACACAACTTCCCATTCATTAAAAGTACTTCTGTTGCTGGTAAATCTGGTTTAACACTCTTTAAGCCCAAGACACCTTATGTCTTTAGGATGCTCACTTATTTGGTTTTAAAGCACCCCCTAGTGGTGAACTTCTAAAAATTCAACACTAAAGACTAACCAAGACTCATGCTATGGCCTCTAAAGCATGAGTCCGGTCCAACTCCCGTCCTGGAGAGCTAAGCTCAGGTAAATACCAGGAGCAGGTGTGGCTCATCGGAAGCCAGGCAAGATAGGAAACTTCCTGGATAGTAGCTCTCCGGGACTGGAGTTGGAGACCCCTGCTCTAAAGCACTGTTCTTAATGTCTTTGGGTTGTGCCTTAATGACCAAGGAAAACAGAACCACTGCTCTAAAGAGTATGGCTTTCCCAGGGAGGCAGAGCAAGCTTTACCCTGTACAGTCCTGCTACACCCTCCTGCTGGTATATTTTCACCAAGGCATCCAGCATGCCTCTGTACTGCTTCCCAGAGTGGTCGGTGTTGTACTGCAGAACTAGGCGGGTTTTGGTAACCCAGATCGGGTTGGTCAGGCAGAGCGTCATTGCACCTGGAAGGAAAGTTTGGGCTGGTTAGAAGTGGGACAGCACAGACTCGGATGGTGAGTCACCATTTCAAAAACACATTATTCGAGAATTGTAGAGGAGGTGGGACCCAGGCAACTAGAGGGGGACAAAGGAATCTGATTGGTTGGCCCTACCTCCATGAGTCACTTGACCCACCTCCAGTACAATTTGATTGGTTATTACTCTGAACCAAAAATTTTTCATTCTGCCCTCAGAACATTTTTGTGTAAGTATAACTCCCATGAGTGAAAAGCACACCCCAAATTAAAGGCTGCCAGTGGTACATCCTACCACCAATCCGGGCAGCTCATTTTGGGAACATAGACGTTATGATGAAAGGTTCCAGATCATTCATTTTTCCCCCCCTTCTGATGAGTCTGACATGGATAGCCCAGCAACCCAAACTTTATTCTGGTACTTGAAAGATCAGTGACAGTCTGAGAAAGTAAAGATGTACAGACTGTGTCCAGTGTCCATTTTTGTTATTTTAATTTTGGGTGTCTTTGGCACATTTTAATTTTGAGTATTTTGACAATGTCTCCCATTTTCTCAGTCCCTGACAAAGTGGCAGAATATAAGCACCGGTACACTGATCCTGTATGACCAGAAAGGTTGCATGGAAACTGCAGATGTACCATGTTGCACAATGTGGATCAGAACCCCCTGGGAAGACAGAAGACTGGGACACGTCCAGACAGCACCCACCTGCCTGAGCGGCTGCTATCAAGTGCTCCAAAGCGCTGAGTTCAGAGCGGCGGTCTTCCCGAGCCGAGGCCTTGATTGCATTATAGCTGCAAGGGGTGATGTAACACTTAGCCAGCCCAATTAATAGCAAAGATGTGTTTTATGTATACATTCACTTTGACACTTTACACTTTTGCAGTTTTTGTAAGATTAATTAATGTTTTTAAAATGAAAGCACTAGCTTTTCCATGGTTGGTTTTTCTGCTGCTGGTAATGACTCTTTGTAGTTAATTGGTAAAAATCTGAGTCGCACGTGTCAATATACGCACAAGAAGAAGTACAATCCCCAGGACGCTCCGGCGCCCCAGACGTTGGGAGTCACTCCTTGGTAGAGTCCCCGAAGTCCCTCCGCCCGCCAGATACTCCGAATGCAGTGCAGCATTCCATTGTACTTGGGCCTCAGCTCCAGTCCATCGCTCACTGATAATGAGAATGTAACTGATGTGTCACAAAGTCTGGCTGCTATGCGACGGGCATCCTGTGCATTTGGCCGCATCAAACCCGAAATACACGAATACCCCCCTTTAGCTGTCCTACCAGGAATTAAAATTGTCACTCTGGTTACGATCAGGCCCCCCATAAGACAGATTTACATTTAGACTATCAGTTTCCAGACTGGGTCCATGATTACAATAATTAAGCGTCTTCCTACATCTCCTTCTGGTCATTACCGAAAACGGGAATACGCACCTGCAAATCGGATCTTGACCAGATCGAGAGGATGCAGCACCATGGTGGAGATGACCCCTCCACTCACACCAGCCACTAAATTTTCGTATCTGACATGAGAAAAGAAGCGCCGGAGTCTAGCTGTCAGCGACACCGGGGTGCCTTCGCGTTCCGGTGACACTGACAGCGGCGTCGGGGATCCCACGGGACTCATGTTCACTGATAGCAGGTCAGTACCCAGGCGCAGGGTTAACTGACATCTAAACTAGACCCCTTGTCCGACGAACATGTCTCCTACACACCCACACTGCATACTAGTGTTCCACCTCTTCAGGCGCTCGTTCCAAAGTCGCGCGTTTATGACGCAATAAAAGTGCTCCAAATCCCGACATATCTATCCCATAATGCAACGAACTAAAACTAGACAAACCACATGGACGCTTTGTAATTTTAAGACCCTGGGAGGCGTTGGTACTTTCCCGTACTTTAAGACATTAACGACGATTTAGTTCTGGGAACATGAAATCATAATTCTTTAAAATATACGCCATAATTTTAAATATATGCAGTGTATTCTCCGATACAAAAGGTGGCAGCAAACCCAAGACACTCGGGTCAAAAGTTGACCATAAAATTCTAAATCTAGGTAAACTCCATAGATATGGGTTCATTGTAAACAGTTCGTAAAAAAAATTGTAATGCTGCGGTATGGAAAATTGTATTTAATTAACTGAAGTATTTAGAAGAACAATATTTTTGTATGGGCACATTGTAGATTATACAATCGGTAAATCTTGTTTCAAGTAGTTGCACGTTTATTATAGGCCATGTGCTCAAGTTGTATTATTTTATGAGAAGTCAGGAAAACATAGGAGTTGGTATCTATAAACTATAGGAGTGTATGTATCTCACACGAAATGCAGCCAACATTATCCAAAACATAGGTACATTTATTAGGTGTATTGCCACTTGCCACTGATATAACAAACATAGCTCAACAGAAAACAGCAGAACACAAGAACAATATCTACTTTTATTACTGAATTCCACGATAAAAATAAAAATACAAATTTAAGAATTAGTAGTTTGCTGAGCAAATGAAGTCCTACAGGTCGTACTCCAGTCCGGTAGGGGGCAGAATAGCCAACAAATGACCCGAGTTCCGAGACTCATTTAAAGATGGATTCCTGAACAGAACACATGCTTACTTTGTAATTTTTTTGTATAATTGAATTTGGAATCGGTGTAGTAACATACGAAGAAGCCGAATAACCAAGCGTGATAAAAGATGAAAGTGAAGGTCCTGTGCCGAAACCCGGATGATTATGTCCGCGAAACGACGAAAGATGTGCAACGTGGTGGGTTTCAGGTTACCGAGCAATTCCTGCTCTTCTTAAATCATTTACACACCATCGTAGGTTGTGGTTTATACGGACAGTCAAAGCAGTTACAGTTTGTCGTTTTGTTGGCTTGAGCTGCTTTTTATGCTATCTACTATTGCTTAACACAATAAGAATACCTCAAGCCTTACCATATAGGTATATTTTAAAATACGAGTGTCCTGTTAAGATGTTAATTCTCGTGTCTATGGCGTCTTATCTGTAGTGAATCAGACATTTACTTATTTGTGCTGTTAAAAAGCTACCTTTCTTCGTCTGAAATGATTGATTATGGTAACAGTATTCAAAACCATTTCTAACAACGTTGCGTTTTAGTTCCCAGGAATTATGACCCGTCGCTGCACCCTTTCGAGGTGCCGAGGGAGTACACACGGGCTCTGAACGCCACCAAGCTGGAGCGTGTGTTCGCCAAACCCTTCGTAGCCTCGCTGGATGGCCACAGGGATGGGGTCAACTGCATGGCCAAGCACCCCGGCAGCCTGTCCACGCTGCTCTCTGGATCCTGCGATGGCGAGGTATCAGGCAGCCAGCCCCTTACACCAGCAAAGCAGGGTTGCCAACCTCAGTCAGCTGAATGAGATTTTAAATTTGAGACGATTTACATGAATGTAAGGGTTTTATTACCTTGTAAATAGTCTTCAGATGTACCTAATTTTAGGTATATAATGGAGTAATATAGGTTTTTCGTTAGATTTTTTGCGTGAGTGTCACGCCAGAATTGGTGAGAGTTGGCAACCCTGGTAAAGGAAGTAAAGGAACCTCTCTGCAGATGCTCCATTTCATGAGGCTGTTTCTTTTTCTACAGTATTTTTGGATAAATATTATTTTGATGGGAATTGTATTGAAAAGATGTCAGTTAAGGGTTTAAAAGGTGAATGTCATTCCAATCCAGCAATTTCATCTTGAACTTGCACCAGAGAAGCAGTTGTTCTTTTGCCTGTATCTGTCAAGGTTCAATAACAGCGCGCATGATTTTAGCCTTGATTGTCGTAAAAGCCTCGATCATTCTTCCGTAAACCGTTAAGGTTGGTATTTTGTTTTCTCTTCCACCTGACGAGGGGTTTCTGTGCCACAGGTCAAAGTGTGGAACCTGCCAACACGCAAGTGTGTGCGAACACTGCAGGCACATGAGGGCTTTGTGCGGGGGGTGTGCGTACGCTTCTGTGGGGCGTCTTTTTTCACGGTGAGCGCCCCCTTTGGCCACCTGCGGCTGTGGGTAACAGGAGTATTACACACACTTGAGTGGTTCCTAACTTTGCCAGTTTGTAGGTGGGTGATGACAGGACCGTCAAGCAGTGGAAGATGGACACCCCTGGATACGGAGAGGAAGAGGAACCTCTGAACACCATCCTGGGAAAGGTAGAGTGTCACAGCATCTCGTAAGGCGCATCCAAAATTTATGAGGAAAGAGTCTGCAAAATGAATTAACATAGTAAATTTGCAAAAATAAAAGCAGAATAGACAGAAGAAACTTGACACACTGGCATCGTGCAAGGCCTTAATTTAACATGGATCTGATGTTTTTAGGGCTGTATGTGCACAGAAATTTGATAATTTCAAATCAGATTTGAGTCACTGTCAAATGTGGTCATAGATTGGATCCATATCTGATTTGCGGCTATACAACATGAATGAGATCTGAATGTGGGTTTTTTGCCTTTATACATGCGGCGAGTATTTTTTTGATGTCGTTACACAGATGACTCCTGCAAACGCATATCAATGTGCACATGCGGGCCATTTTGGAAGAGCGATGTGTTAACCTTACTGTTAGATACAGGTCATTAGTAATTGTAAATGTGAACAGTCAAGATAGGCAGACCCGATCTGAGCAAACAGATCAGAGTTGAACCATGAGGATTGTAATGTGAACGTAGCTTGCGTTGCGTTCCTCAGACGGTGTTAACCGGCATCGACCACCACCAGAAGGAGAGCGTGTTTGCTACATGCGGCCAGCAGGTGGACATCTGGGATGAGCAGAGGAGCAGCCCCGTCCGCACCTTCACCTGGGGGGTGGACAGCTTCAGCTGCGTCCGCTTTAACCCCGTGGAGGTTTGTCTCTGTCCGGGGGAGGCTGGTGTTGCGTGTTTCCCTGAATCCGCAGCTCCACCTATAGTGGCATGTAATGAAATGTCAGTGATTCTGTGAGCGGCGCGGTGGTTCAGTGGGTCGACATGCTGCTTTGTGCCTCCAGGGTTGCAGGTGCACCTTCATAATGCATTAAAAGAACATTCATAAGCAGCATGCAAGTACACTTTAACATCCTAACATCCCTTAACAGCTTTAATATACATCAATAACATACATTACATGATTATAATGTCTGTCGATATTGTATAATGTTTGTTATTAATGTATATTACAGTTAAGGGATGTTAGGATATAATGTATGACGATTTTTTTTAAATTTTGATTTGGGTTTTTTTTTTTTTTTTAAACAGTATTTTATTATTTCAGTTGCACTGTTAAGAAGAGGACACATTTTGCACAGTTTAGAAAGATAAGGGAATATTCTTGAATAAATTTGTCTTCTGTAAAAAAAAAAAAAATCGTGAGGGAATCGTATCGTGAATGATATCGAATCGCGAGTTGAGTGTATTGTTACATCCTTGCTAAGCATCTGCGAAGATGACCGGCTGCCATGTCAGGCGATTCGTCCTGACCCACCTCTGATCTCTGCCACGTCGCGCCGTGCTCAGCTCCTGCTGAAACCGCTGCTTGACCACGGCTGTCCTCACACAGACCGAGCTCCTGGCCAGCTGCGCTTCAGATCGCAGCATCGTGCTCTACGACATGAGGGAGGCCAACCCCCTGAAGAAGGTGGGCTCCCGTCGCCTGTCACACCGCACGCGGGGAGCCGCGTGTCCCCGCCGCGGCCATGGCGTGTTCATTTCTGATTTTAATTGTCCCCTCAGGTGATTATGAGTCTGCGGAGTAACACGCTGTGCTGGAATCCCATGGAAGCGTACTACTTCACCTGTTCAAATGAAGATTATAAGTAAGTGGGCTTTCCTCCTCAAAGTTAGTTTTGGATTTCGGGGTGCAGTGTGTTTTCTGCTTGAACTTTTACTTCTGCTTGGTGCCTGTATGCTTAGCTGAGTAGCATTTAAAAACGTTTGACTTTTTGGTGTCTTTGCTGAAATGACATGCCGGATTCTGCATGGAGCTGCCCTGTCAGTGTTTGACATTAAGTGATTCACTGTTCGCGGCATGGTTCCC
Organism: Mormyrus lacerda; assembly: GCA_015163995.2. NCBI lineage: Eukaryota > Metazoa > Chordata > Actinopteri > Osteoglossiformes > Mormyridae > Mormyrus > Mormyrus lacerda. The sequence goes on from JAABNX020000151.1 coordinate 11,105,305, forward strand.
TTTTGCGGGATTTATTCGCATTTATGAATTCCGTCTGCTGTTACCCTCTTG
>JAABNX020000151.1:11146935-11161544 GCA_015163995.2 Mormyrus lacerda
CTCTGAGGTATAGGTGAGCTTTCCTCTGAGGTATAGGTGGGTTTTCCTCTGAGGCATAAGTGGGGTTACCTCTAAGGTATAAGTGGGGTTACCTCTGAGGTATAGGTGGGGTTTCCTCTGAGGTATAAGTGGGGTTACCTCTGAGGTATAGGTGGGCTTTCTTCTGAGGTATAGGTGGGCTTTCCTCTGAGGTAAAGGTGGGCTTTCCTGGAAATTGCACCAGGCCTGGGAGGAGGACACATATAACTAAAATATAAAAATGTGATATGGGGATACATTAGAGGTGTGGATTTTCAGTTACAGAAGATGGATGATGGATGGTTGGATGGACGGATGGGTGTGGATTTGCAATTGGGGTGGAGTTTGAGCGCGATCGCTTCAGAGTGCCCCCCCCCCCATGGGAACATGGCCGCTTCTCCTAACTGACCTTTCACTGACCCTTCGCAGGAAGTTGCACCAGCAGTTTGAGGTGTACAAGGACCAGGTGAAGAAGATGGGGGAGGAGGCTCAGCAGACACAGGAGCAAAAGGGCGGCTCGCCCACCTGCGGAATATGCCAGAAAACCAAGTTTGCCGATGGCTGTGGCCATATTTGTTCTTATTGCCAAACTAAGTTCTGTGCGCGGTGTGGTGGACGTGTGTCCCTGCGCTCAAACAAGGTAGGACTCTGCCCTCTGCCCATGGCGGACGCCTACCCAACACTGTCCCTTATGCTAGGGCTGAAATTAAACAAAACTCAGACCGATTTCTTTAACTCCAAACATCATATCACAGCTAGACCTACTAACCTAAAAATGTGGTCAACGCAGATTTGCATTGGAGATGTAGATAAATGTAGAAAACATATGAATGTATGATAGTTACTTAACTGAATGCCTGAAAACTGATCACAACAGTAGAAAATGAAAAGTAGTAATGTCTCAATTGTCTCGAAGGAACGTATAACAAGATCTGCTTGTTTGGTTGCTAACTGGTCAGAGTTTTTGTTTAACTTCATAAATAAGCAATTTGTTTTGAAGACGTGGCTCAACAGAACTCCGTTTAAAGCAATTTAATCATTGAAACTTTATGAGTTTCTCTTAAGAAATAGTGTTTTTTTCCAAGAAATACAGTTTTGTTACACAGTTCTTAACCTTTGCAATTTATATATGTTGGTTAAATTAACGCAGGGTTTATTTTGATTGGTCTGTTTGAAAGTTCTCTCAAAGGAACATTTGTTTCCAAGGACTGTTGTTGCTGGTGGGAATTATATATTTTCGTAGAAAACGGTCACAAACAGTCTGAACAACTTCTTCATTTTTATTTTACATTCAAAGTTGCGAGGGCTGGACGACTTTTGTAGAGAGACCTCAAGCGTCCTGCAGTTTTTAAAGTATCTCTTTATTTATTAAGTAATATAAATAATACCTGTGACGCCTTAGTGATATCGAGTTTCTTTCGCTGCACCCTCTGTGGTCACCCCCTCAAACCAGACACGAGACAGTCTATACTTAGCAATCACACGAGGGCGCCTGTCAACTTTCACACAAACCGGAGTTACACTTGGCTGGCTGGTTACGCCAAATGACCTTTTCGTTCTTTCTCACAGGTTTAGTTACTGCTCGTAAATGTTTTACCACCGAAGAGCGCACTCGATATGGGTCATAAGTTTAGAGATGTTCTGTCTGCCATTGTCTGGTCTCTCCTGTAGCCATGTGACACATTTAACTCTGATGTCATTCTCTTATCTTCCTCTCCCCCTCTCTCTCTGTTCTGCATTCCTGCTTTCCCGGAATTGCAACAGGAGGACAAAGTGGTTAGCATCTTTCCTTATTTTGCTTGCTAAATATTTATGAAGTATGTCATTTAACCGTTTAAGGTGCTGTGTGATGCAAAACCCAATATGGTTACCCCAGAAAAGAAAAATATTTGATTTGCAGTGGGTTAAAATGTGGGATATTAAGAAAACAACTAGTTCAGCAAAGGAATTCATTCCATTAGTAGGATATCGTCAGAGTAATAGAACAAGGGGATTGGTTTCATCTGTGTGTGATTAGTCAGACTAGTAGAATAAGGGGATTGGATTCATCTGTGAGTGATTAGTCAGACTAGTAGAAGAAGGGGATTGGTTTCATCCATGTGTGATTTGTCAAACCAGAAAAGGAATAGGATTATTTAATCTGTGTGTGATTTAGTTAGACTAGTAAAAGAAGGGGACTGGTTTCTTTGGTATGATAATAGGCAGAGCAGTAAAAATTAACACCAATTCATGTGGAAATAAAGGCACCAGCATGTCTGAACTCCCAGGAATGTCAAATGGGAAAATGGTGCTGAAACAGCCCACATCTGTTTGTTCACACACCCTGCAGAGCAACTTGGGTTAATCTGCGCACTGGATTTGGTCAATACTGCTGTTACTTTTTCAGTTTATTGGTTTTGTTTCCTGGTTTGCTACCTTACAGCAGGAAACTTTCCTCCATGCAGAGAAACCCTCAACGGGACAGATGGATTTGCAGTTACAGCTCAGTCTAAACTGAGTACATTTAAAAGTGTGTTTGTAAGACATGTGAGAAGCTTTTTTAGGGTTAGTAGGAAGTTTGCTGAAGTGATTAAACCTCGCTGCCATAATGAATGCTGGGCCCTAAACTGCAGTTTGCAGATGAGGTCGATGAGGAGCATCCCAGATTGGCCAAGTTCCCCTTGGCGCCGCTGTACGGGGTGACCCAGAGACCGCTGCCCCGTCTGCGGGAGGAGGGGGGTAGAGGCAGGGAGCTGTCGCTGTGCCCTGGGCCTCCTTTTGTGGTGCCAGGAGAATGGGCAGGGGATCGGTTTTCGGGATCCTGCGATCAGCGCTGTTACAGAATCCACAGCAGGTGCAGGGCTGGCACCCAGGACCCGAGCTCAGCTCCGGAACCAGGGCAGGGCTGCCCTCGGATGAGCCTGTTCGGTGTCTTCGGGTCCTGCTGATGCCAAACTGTCCACCCGGCAAATTTGTAGATCTTTGCATCATTTCCCTGAATTGCCCCCCTTAGTCTTATTCCTATAGGGGCAAAAATTTCCCCTGTTCCGCTTATTTTTACAGTGGTTGTCCTGGAAACGTGCTGCACTGTACTTGCAAAGTTGAGATTTAAGCAGAATCTAATTGTAATGAGGTGTAATTTGGGGAGATCGATCACTAAGCTTCAGCTTTTATGATTGACTGCTAGGATCTGGGACGCATTCAGGCCATTGGTTGTCAAGGCTGGGAAGGGCAGCAAGGTGTGGGTTCGACCTGGGTGGGCAGCGCCAACACAGTGGGCCCCGTGTCTGTTTGCTGTGTATGTGGCCTCCGTCCAGCTGTGTTGAGGATCAGGTTCCCTGGACCCTGAAGACGTTCAGGTGACCGGATTCACTTTCTAGACCTGGGCAGCGGGATGGAGCTGTGTCCCCGAAAGGCTTGGCAAAGGATGGTTTCAAACAGAACTCAAGGGCAGCCGGCCGAATAGCGGTTAAGGATCCGATAGGTCACAAGTTCAGATGCCAGGATGTAGGTTTTGTATTTGCGACACAAAGCTATATGATAGGATGCTATATGACGGTGAGATGTGTGTAGTTCATTCAAAAAGGCCACTGGTGCCTTTCCGATTGTCTTACTTCCTCTCACAGGAGTGGCAAGAGAGATATTGTTTTCTGTGGCAGCGTCACTCTTTCCAGTTAACTGTGTCTCAGGCAGCCAGAAAAACCACTGGATGTCATATGTTAGATGCAGGGAAATGTTAAAGGACATAAAGAAATCTGGGTGGTTTTCTCGACTCCAATTGGCCGGCTTGCGCTTTAATACAGCTTTTTGCCGGCCTCTCCTCCTATAAGGCGGGCTGGCCGGCCGGACGCAGCGGCTCCCTCCCGGCGCTGCACTTTGCGCTCTTTGAACACAGTTGGGCTGCACGGCACCGCGCGGGGACACTCTGCATTCTTAATAAGCCGCAATCAGCTCCGGTGTCCGGAGAATCGCGCCTGCATCCATTAATAATGAAGACATAACTAGTATCAGAGTGATGGCAAAAACATGATTAAGCTCTTCCAGCTCACGCCCGCAAGTCCTTTTTCGGCGAGCCGCCGCGTCTCCCGCGGTCTGACTTGCGAATGTCTGTCAGCAGTTTGCCTTTGTTTTGCTTACTCGTGCAGTCATTTAATAGTGAAGTATCCCCCTTTTACACTTCTCATGAGGAATTAAGGATCTTTACAGGATTTTAAATGCTAAATATTTTTTATTCTGACTTTGAACTACCATTTCTTTGGGGTAGAGTCGGGGGTGGGGCTGGAGCGGGGACTGAGTGGATCGCTACGGCGCGTAAAGGCGAGTGGCTGCATCAGACTGCAGTCAGTCTGAGCTGTCGGTGTCGCCGGTGCTGCTGAGGGACCCTGCGAGCCGAAAAACACGTGCTGTCAGAGTCGCAGCTCCGTCGGGATTATTAGTTGCTTCGGTTCTGTCACCGCGCATCTGACCGGCACCATGGGTAAGGCACCGTGCACCCTCCGTGTGATTCATTCGTCCCGATTTAATCCAACAGGTTAGCTTAATTGGTCGTGTCAGGTCCGGGATAAAATTACATAACTGTCTTGGTAGAAATGCAAGAAGCGCAGCTATATGTTTGAGAGTGATAGCATGCAGTTTTGGATCATTATTTGAAGGACTGCTGTCTCGATGTTTTTCATGGCACGTTTTTGTTACAGCCACATTTATTTATACGTACGACTGAGTGCAAAACGCAATTATAACGTTATTAATATCGTTTTTAATCTTACATTTATCTTGAGGTATTTACATAATGGTTGCATATGAAGGGTTTACTAAGTCATCCGGGTATTGTTATTTGAACAGGTATCGAAAGCAACACAATAGATGGTTAGATAACTGGTATTTGCAAATCCTTGAGGGCTTAAATGAAATAGATGGCGTTTTTTATTATTACGTATGTTTTTGAACGCTGTTATTCAGTAATAAAAAAAGATGCACAAATGTTGAGCATGTCTCATCAGCTGTAGGCTAAAATTAGAAACTAATTAATTTTTTATGTCCCGCGCGTGTTGCTGAATTGTGGCATGTGAGTCGAAGATCTCACTAATAACAAGTCGTGTTTCAACGCAGTGCCTTGGTGTGTTTATGCAGAATCGGACATTATTACAGAAATTATCACACATTTAAATGAACTACACTCATAATTGAATAAGTATCGTTCGTTTGAGAACTTCCTACATGATATTAAAGTATATCATGAAGATATTATCTTATATATGACATTTCTATAAACGTTAATTTAGGTTTACGTGTTAATTTCCATAGAAACCATACAGGTTAAATAAGTTAATGTTTATTTATTTTTAGTTTCGTTTATTCTTCGTCAGATGGATATTTATTGTGCGGTTAATCAGTATGCAGTTAAAATCTATATTCTGTCCCAGCTAGATTTCACTCCTTTTAAGAGCAGAGGGTGTTAATGGGCTTTTTAATGAGCTGTGAAAAGCAGAACTGAAAGTGGAGAAACAAGCTAAAGCTATTGAATCGTTTGCACATTAGTATGTGCTATGAATCGCCGTGAGCGAAATATTTTGTTTTTACTGTGATCATAAATAATGTATGGAATTATTGTAATATATCTAGTATATTACCCCCCTTTCCCCGGTCTATTAAAAACATCAGTTTTGTTGCGTATTACACATTTAAATATCCATCCATACATCCATCCATTACCATCCGCTTATCCGGGTTCGGGTCGCGGGGGTAGCAACTTCAGGATAGATACCCAGACCTCCCTCTCCCGAGCTACCTCTACCAGCTCTTCGGGGGAGATGCCGAGGCGTTCCCAGGCCAACCAAGAGATATGTCTTGGGGCCACCTCCCTGTAGGGTAGCCGCCCAGGAGGCATCCGCGAGAAGCAGCGTTTCTACTCTCCCGGATATCCGAACTTCTCACTCTAAGGGAGAGAAACCTCATTTCCGCCTGTATCCGTATCATTCTTTCGGTCATTACCCATATGACCACAGGTGAGGGTTTGGGACGAAGATGGACCAATCGATCGAGAGCTTTGCTTTTCGGCTCAGTTCTTTCTTAGCCACGACGAACCGCTTAAGCGCCTGCAAACGCCGCTCAGATCCGCCTGTCCAGCTCTCGATCTCGCCTACCCTTAGTCGTGAACGAGACCCCGAGATACTTGAACTCCTCCACTTGGGGCAGTACCTCCTCCCTGACCTGAAGAGGGCAATCCACCCGTTTCCGACTGAGAACCATGGTCTCGGACTTGGCGGTGCCTCATTCCCGCCACTTCACACTCGGCTGCGTACCGCCCCAGTGCACGCTGGAGGTTCCCAGTAGATGAAGCCAACAGGACATTTAAATATCATAATCTTAATTTATTTATAATATTTATATTAATATTACTCTACTAAGCCTCCTTCTTCACTTTACTGCACTAAATTTTGCAAGATTACATAGGAGATAATAACCGGAAGGCGTTTTTTGCCCACAAGAGGGCGATCTGCGAACAGGCTCATCATTGCCGAATGAAGGTTTTCCGGGAACCTCCCTGTCGGGCGGCTGTGATATAAATTCACGAGCTAAAATGACAGCCAAGAATATATATCATGGCTGTAGGGTGTTTTCTCTCTGAAGTGACTTAAAACATGTGTTAGGAAAAATAAATGAAACATCCCATGAGCCATTTACATGAAGCGAAATAAACCCCAGACGAAAAACTACTTTATTGCTTATTATTATTTATTTTATTATATAAGTCCGGGAGGTATTAAGGCATTATGTAATGTTAGAAAATGGGCTGTTTTCCAATAGCATCAGCACAAAAATAACTCTTGGTATTTTAAACATCCTGTAAGATGATACAGGCGTTTAGCCTTTGCACCTGCACCTGGACCCGACCCGGGTACGAGACCCCAGCGGGTGACTGAGCCGGGTGTTAATCATCCCGCGGGTTGGACATTCGGGTCATCGTCCAGCTCCTGCATCCCCATCATTCACTTTGTCACTGCGTTTCCTGTTCACTTAAGCGGATGTGAATATAAAAGGTCTCAGCGCCGGCATTCAGCTGATACTCTGGAAATTTCTGCCGATGAACCCTGACTCGTGCCTAGCAGGGCGACATTGCGCTTTATATTAATCCTCATACTGATCCCTTTAATGGCGTTTGCAGGGCTCATCGCGTGTTTTGTGTTTTAATATATCTGGTTATATATAGTTATAGATATAGATCTGGATTGGAGATCATGCTTTGAGAAAAAAAAATCCTGAAGACAAATTATTTTGATGATAGGAGAAGCTGTTTGTAAATCACTGGCAGCATCCAAAAAAAAAAACAAAAACGTAAGGAAACTAGGTTAACATGCAGCCGTGCACCAGGCGCTTAATAAGTGGGGCATCCGGAGGGACCTTGACTCAACCCTTTCACATCTTATTGCTCCGTGCGCGTCTTTCTTTCCCGTCTTGGGGCTTCGCTCTCAGTCCTACGGCCGCAGCGAGAGCAGGTTTTCAGTCTGAACTGAGCACAAAGGCGCTCAATTGAATTAATTATTACCTTAATTGAATCAGTGATGCAGGCTTCACTCTCAGTACTGAAGGTGCAAGTGATCTACAGGGGGCTGTGAAATTGCGAACATAGCATCTTGGGGTGTACGCTGTGTCTGTATCTGGGATTAAAAGGCAGTTGCATGTGCTGTGGGGTTGCGTATTTGTGCCTTGGATGTGCGAGTGCCCAAGCTCCCTCTCTCCCCCATCTCTCTGCCACATAAGAGTGCATGGATGCTTTTTACTTTTTAAAAAAAGAACATTCCCGAAACATATAGATCATTCCTGGCCCATATGCGTACGGGGGGGCTGTGAGGTGTGCTCCGGAATAGCGGGCGCTATATTCAGACATGCTGGGCTTAAGCGATTCGTCTTGCTGGTAGCTGTGCTTACCTGGACTGCCGTAATAAAAACCCATATGAGAAAGTGGGTTACATGCGACATGCAGGTGATTTCATGGGATTGAATAAAGTCGAACTTTCATTCGTGATCATTGTTTTAGAATCAAACTATTTGGGTCTTGTGTATGTTAGGGGACAGGTTGATATGTTAGCCCATATTCCAGGGCTGCAGACTTGACGTAGACCCCCCCTCGCCATTTTTCGTGGAACTTGCCGGGTGCCCCCAAGTCCTCCAGCACTTAATGCTGGATTCGTGTCTTTGATTCGTGTGTTTTCCTGGCAGTGAAAGCCACCCCCCGACTGAGCTCCACCTTACACCCAAAATGCAAGGCAAGATTGTGATCCTAATTGGCCAATAAAATGAATGAATGACATAATGACATTCGGGCACATTGCGTTACGCGAGGCAAACCTTGAGTTCCTATCAAATTGTTCCCTTCGATCAGAGACTGCAGTGTCGCCCATTTAAGTTCAGGCGAAGCAGGTTTAGGCTAATAAATAACACCAAAAAGGGGAAAACATAGCAGCTGATAATGTTTTGCCGCCCTGCTAATATTTGTGTCGTTTGCTGTACTTTTACAAAAAGAAAAAAATTGAGCTGTCATTGTGGATCGATGATTCCAGCGTATTGGCAGTTCTGCTTTTGGTCTGGCTGTGGAAGCACACATCGCTTATGAGTGTAGCCTATATGTAGGTGTGTGTGCTGGGGGGGGGGGGCACCAAGATGCATTGTTAATCGACGGTAAGCCCCGACTGTTACAAGTCCATGTCTACACGCAGCCGCTCCAGAGGCTAATATCTAGGCGGGATGGGAGACCTGGATACCCGGGAATCTGCGATTGGCGGCGACCAGCTGGGGCGCCGCGCTGCGGCTTGACATTATGCTAATCGCGCTTGGGAGGTGTAAATAAGTAGGTCAGTTCTGATGTGTTATTCGCAACCCGTCCGTGACGGAACTGGGATAGAAAAAGGGAGGAAAATATGTAAATGAGCAGCTGGTCCGGAAACGCCGCTTCCTTAGCGCGGCCTCGGACCCGGATCCGTCCGTGATGGCAGGAACGACTTGTTTTTTTTAATCGTTTTTATGCGGTGTGCTCTGTTTCAGTAGGTCACTAATTCTTCCGAGCGGTTTTCGTAGTAGCGTTTTCTAACGTGCGCTCCAAAAGTGAAGGTTCCCGCTGTTGTACCTTTGAGTGGGATGCCAGACATGTTCAAGTGGATTATTCCATTGAGGACCTGTAAATGTAAATTTCTGTCCTCTTAACTTCAAAATGCGTGACGCTGAGAAAAAAAGATGTTTTTGGAGATAAAGGCAGTATACCAGTCAATGAAGTTTATCTAAGGAAAGCTTGGCAGCTCAGGAATTGGGGGAATCCTTCTGTTATACCCTTGAGTAAATGGGGCGTAACCCCAATTACCTCAGAAAAATACCCTTGTGAAGATCCATTAGTTTACTATTTTACAATTGTGATATAGCGCTCAATCGGAACTGCTTCAGTAGCTGCTTATCCATCATTTTTTATTAACCTTGTTTTTTAAATAACCAATATATTATTAGGGCATTAAGGACCTGAACCAGTGAGGTACAGTGTAGGATTGTTGTGCTGTTTGGCATGTTCTGGGTAAAACCTTTGTATTGTTGTCATGGTTCGTCCTGTTGTGGAGCAGGAGAGCAAGCGAGCGAGGCCAGAAAGTCAGGCAGAACAGGGTTTATTGGCAGGGCAGACATCCACTGACAGCACTGACTTAACATGTAACCACACTCCACAATGACCGATCTGGGGAATACAGACTGAGACACGGACTAAATACACATGACAGGCTAAACTGAACAAGCAACAGGTGAGCATAATCAGGAATCAGCACAAGATAACGAGTTGGGCGTAGCACAGACGAGGATCGGACGGAGCTGTTCGTGACAGAACCCCCCCCAAAGGCGCACACACTGGGCATGCCTGAGGAGAGGCGACAGACGAGGAGAGGGAACAGGACCTGAAAGACAAAACCAAGGCATCAACGAGGCACAGGAAACAGAACGGAAACAAAAAATGGGCACAAGGGCAAAAGCCACGACAGGACCTGACAAAGGACAGGGAATGTGGACAGACAGATCAAGAAGGGAGACACTGGGGGAACACAGGCAGGCAGAACAAAAGGGCCAGGAGTAAATGAAGGACTCAGAGGAGGAGGAGCATAAACAGGAGGGATGAACGGACGAGGAGCCGACAAGGGAGACCAGACAGGAACGGACGGGGGACCAAGGGGAGTCCGAGGGAGCACAGGCGGGTGAAAGGCAGCGGTCAGAGGGGCCGCAGGCGACAGGGAGAAGGGAGCCGGAGGGGACCATGACAGGAGCAAGGAGACAGGACGAGGGACAGATGGAGGGGACAAGGAAGGAGTCGGAGGGCCCCCCAGCAAACGAAAGGAGAAGGGGGAAGTCGCAGCCAGCCGTCCGGCGATATGCCGGCACAAGGGGAACCGCAGGCGACTGCCGCGGAGTTGGAGGCGGGACCGAGGCCGGGTGACGAGGTAGCGGAGGGAGACCCGCAGGTGACCGCTGACCTGGAGCTGCAGGCACCGTAGCTGCGGCCCGAGCCCCAGCCGAAGCCAACAAGGGCGAGCCAGGGGGAGGGGCGGGCGGGACCACAGCCCGACGTCTATGTCCCCTCTCCTTCTTGGACACCGATAGGCATGGCGCTGGTCGGGTGAGGGAGAAAAAGTCATAAGGAAAGTCCCTGAGGGGTCCCATTCAAGCTCCTCCTCCATGGAGGTAGGAGCATCAGTCAGATTGTCCGGGTCCTCCTCAGGGACTAGTACCTGGGCTGGGGGGACAGTAGTCAGTGTCGCAGGCGAGGTAGCTAGTGAAGGCGCGGCCGTGATAGCCAGAGCCGCAGGCGGGGCGGCCGGAGCCGCGGGTGTGGCCACAGGCAGTGCAGCCAGAGCCGAGACAGGCAGGACAGGCTGGACCGGCAAGACAGGGGGCGCCTCAGCAGGCACCTCGGGTGTGTGGCCAGCAGGGGGCACCTCAGTGGGCACCTCGGGCATGCGGCCAACAGGGGGCACCTCGGGCGTGCGGCCAACAGGGGGCACCTTAGCGGGCACCTCGGGCAGAGAGGCGGCAGCGGCGGGCAATGCTGTGGGTAGAGCGGCGGCAGTAGCAACGGGTGGTGGCGGAGGAAGCGGGCGGAACCGTGGGAGTGGTAGAGGAAGCGGGCGGAGCCGTGGGCATGGAGGAGGAAGCGGGCAGTGCCGCGGGCAGAGCTGCAGCAGCGGGCGGAGGAGTGGCAGCTGGCAGAAGGTCGGGCGCCTCGACCAACGCATCCAAGGTCGGCGCCTCCTGGCTCTGTGTGGTCCCTTTAAAAGATTTAGGGACCTGGGGAATAACGTCCCTCACTGGACTGATCCCCTTACTGGCCAGGCGCATCGGCCGGTAGTGGTACGCCTCTAAGGGAGGCGGCATCTCCCTCCGGCTGGTCTGGCAGGCAGCAGCGGCGTCTTCCCAGAGTAGCAGGGAGCTTCCTCACTCCATGGCTGACTCCCAAGCTTCTCCTTTACTTAGCCGACAAGCTGCTGCAGGAGGGCGTGCATTTCCGCCGTAGCGTGTGCCTCCGTACGTTGGTTAACCCTCTGTAGGAGGTCCCAACTCAGTGAGGGCGAACAAGCCGGGATCCTTGTGGATCTCCGGCGGCTCTCGCCAGTACGCCTCTTTGTGCAGCAGGACGAGCCAGAGGTCTACATCCTGCTGCGGTGCGTCTTTAGCGAGATCGGTCATTCTGTCATGGTTTGTCCCGTTGTGGAGCAGGCGAGCAGGAGAGAAAGCGAGCGAGGCCAGAAAGTCAGGCAGAACGAGGTTTATTGGCAGGGCAGACATCCACTGACAGCACGGGCTTAACACGTAACCACACTTCACAATGACCGATCTGGGGAATACAGACAGAGACATGGACTAAATACACATGACAGGCTAAACTGAACAAGCAACAGGTGAGTACAATCAGGAATCAACACCGCAAGGTAACGAGGTGGGCGTGGCACAGACGAGGATTGGACGGAGCTGGGCATGACAATTGTGGGGATTTTAACAGTTATTAGTAGCCAAATGAGAACAGCCTGACAGTCTGGATTTTTTTTGGGTGGGCGGGGTGGAGATAAAGCTGGGGGGGAGAATGGGAGAGAGTGGTCCTCAGTGACTCAGGACATCGGCAGCACCCTTGTCCCCTTCGCCGTGTTTGCCTTGCAGTGCGTTGATGTAGTGAGTCAGTGCTTGGGAGGTTGGACGAGGGGTGGGGTGGGGCAACCGTTGTGGGAGACTGGGGGAGGGGCTTGAGGGCTGGGCTGTCACTTTCCACTGGGCCCTCCAGACACAGCAGTGCAGGGAGCCATGCACTCGACTCACGGCTGTTCTTCCTCGCTGTCTCTCTTTCTGTGCGGTGATGGACGGGCTCGGAGGTGCTGCAGCCATCAAACAGGTGTCTGAGGCTTCTTGGGGTCTGTCTTGGATCCCGCGGAGGGAGCACATACTGCCCAGACCAGAGGTGTGCACGGGAAGGATGGAGGTCTTTAGGAAGGGGAATGTCACAGCGGCAGTTCTTATCCTTCCATTATGCTCCGTTTATTTAATTGGATCGGAACCGAAGCCATATCGACCGGAGTCCCAGCATCCGGCATGGTCCTGAGGTCTACCATCTCATGCTCTCCTCTGTCCGTGACCATGGGGTGCTGTGCTGTTGGGGGAGGGGGGGCAGTGGCTGCAGTGGCTGCCCAGAGTGATCAGAGTCCCCTCCCTCTCCTCCCCACCCTTCTGGAGATTTATGGTGCTAATGTGTTCTGCGGCGGTGTGCGAGCATGGTGGGGGGGGGGCGTGTGGTCCTGCTCTTTGTCCTTGTAGATCTTTCAGTACTTAGAGTGACGCTGGCTTGGTAGAGGAGTACCTAGGTGGACCCCATCCCCCTCCTCGATTGTGCAGTGTTTATCTTATAAGGTACCAGCTTGAGAGTGAGTGGCTGGGGGCTGGTTTTTGCATCAGTTCTTGCGGTTCTGCGGTTTTCTCAGAAATCCTATCTCACTAACATTATTAGCCATTAGCAATAGTAGCTTCAGATAGCTGGAGTGCCTCTGAAAATGGAATTAAAATCCGTGAGCTACACATGTAGCAGCGATAAATTATTATGGACACTTCTTCATGGGACCAGCTGTAGTTTATGACAGTTTTTGTTTGAGTTTTTTTTGCCAGTTTGACAGCTATTGTTTCCCAGTGACACAACTAGACAATATGAAAGACTTCATCAGTCATTGCCAGGAATCGGTTGTATTGTTTAGTTATATCTGTTTGTGGGGTTTGAGGGCATAGGCAATTATTAAGGTCTGCTGTGTTGGGCTGCATTAAATTACTCTAAGTAATCTGGATTATAGTTTATGTTATGATCTGCCCTAACCAGCATGTGTCCTCCCCCCAGGTTATGTGGGTATGCAACCTGTGCCGAAAACAACAGGAAATCCTCACTAAGTCCGGGGAATGGCTGTGCAGCGGGATCCCCACTGCGGCCCAGCGGGCAGCCTCCACTGAGGGGCCCCGGGGACCACGGCTGGAGGAGGCCCCCCGCGAGAAGAAGGCCAAGCTCCAGGGTGCAGCCCCATCCCAGGGAGCCGCGGGGGACGTCGCCGCATCCACGCCAGACCGGAGCAGACCTCACGGGCTCCAGCGCCAGCAGTCGCTCCGGAACGGCTCGGGGCTGCAGCGTCCTGAACCAGGCGACGTGCTTGTTGACAGGTGAGCCAAGCTCCGCCCCCTCTGCAGACTCCACCCCATTTTAATCTTATATCTTGTGGTGTGGAGGCAGAATTTTCCATTAAAGTGGGGTGGGGGTTGGTATCTACATTTTCTAGAATTTTCCTGATTTTGGATACAGAACATGGAGGAAAAGGCACATATGGCGGGGGGTTGTTGAATTGGGCAGCAAGCCAACAGGAGACAAAAAATAATGTTCCTGGCAAATGATCTCACCCCCCAAGACCATCTCGCTGAGGTTCAATCCAGAGGGGTTCCCCTAAAACAGCTGAACTGAAGAAGCGGTGACAGTTGATGGCCCCCCCATATCTGCTGAGTTCCTGGTGTTACTTGGCCGGTTCCCTGTTTCGGCTCCCTAATGCTCCCATGCTGAGAAGTAGGATGAGGGCTTGGTGTTACCATCACAGGAAATCATTTCCAGGTTCCTGAATTTGCTTTTCTTGTGCTTTTGCGCCGAAAACAAAATTACACACATTAAGGTTGTGTCGTCGTTGTGCTAGCGATAAGTATGGGCTGTACTTTCAAGTGAATTCTGTTTTAGTTGTATTCGCGGTGATGCTGTGTACTTGGAGTTGGTGCACTAACAAATTCGACCACAGGGAGGTGTCCGTCTTCCTTGTTTGGCTTGAGGAGAGGATGCTGGAGCACTGATCGCAGTGATGTCGGATATTAAAGTCACTTGATTCCTGAGCTGCTTCCTTTCCCACGAGTTCAGACGTGGGCTTTTAACTGTATTGATTGTCCATCTGCTGGACAGCAATCCTCCTGATGGCAGAGCCGCCGCGCTGGCAAGAGAAGATGCTGCCTTCCCGTAGGCATCCCTGAGAGAATGTTTCACGGGCCCCTATTCGGGAGGTGGCAGGCGGAGGCGGGGGGGGGGGGGGGGT
>JAABNX020000151.1:11181334-11218729 GCA_015163995.2 Mormyrus lacerda
ACTGCCTTGTGTCTGCACTGCCTCGTGTCAGCACTGCCTCGTGTTTGCACTGCCTTGTGTCTGCACTGCCTCGTGTCTGCGCTGTCTCGTGTTTGCACTGCCTTGTGTCTGCACTGCCTCGTGTCTGCGCTGTCTCGTGTTTGCACTGCCTCGTGTCTGCACTGCCTCGTGTCTGCACTGCCTCGTATTAGCACTGTCTCGTGTCTGCACTGCCTCGTGTTTGCACTGCCTCGTGTCTGCACTGCCTCGTGTCTGCACTGCCTCGTGTCTGCACTGCCTCGTATTAGCACTGTCTCGTGTCTGCGCTGTCTCGTGTTTGCACTGCCTTGTGTCAGCACTGCCTCGTGTTTGCACTGCCTCGTGTTTGCACTGCCTTGTGTCTGCACTGCCTCGTGTCAGCACTGCCTCGTGTTTGCACTGCCTTGTGTCTGCACTGCCTCGTGTCAGCACTGCCTCGTATTAGCACTGTCTCGTGTCTGCGCTGTCTCGTATTTTCACAGCCTCATGTTGACACTGTCTCATTGTTTGTAATGTTTGCACGTTTTGCACACTTGCACTTTATGTAGTTCTGTCTAGTGTCATACGGAGCATCATGGTTGTGTAGGACCGTCTCGTTTCACTATGTACTGTATCACCGTATATGGTTGAAACGACAATACAAGCTACTTGACTTGACTTAACCCATACATCCATTCAACTATAAAACTAAAAAAACTAAACTAAAAACTAAAAAAGCATAAACCTCTGAGGTTGGTGTTTCGCGTTTCGCTTTGGTACCCGGTTGCTGGGCGCTATAACTCTGGTGTAGCATAGCCCCTGCTGAATTTTAGGGGGAAAAGGGGAGATAACCGTTTCACCCTGGAGGCATAGCAGTCACCGGAGAGCAGGTTGCGGTACCCCTGCCCTCCTGTGGCATGAATCTGACCAGTATACGCGGAAGGGGCGTCACTCCTGGTATGAATGCAGATTGGCTGTCAGTGGATTGTGCCACAGAGCCACAGAGGTAAGCCTCTTTTTCTTACCTCTTACCCCTGTCCCCCCAAGACAGGAGGACAGTAACATCTGCTGGGAGATGATAATACTGGCAATAGCAAACAGGGAGGCAATGCCAGAAAACACACATGCTCTCAGCCCTGGTCTTCTGGGTCGAACATCACAGTGAAAGCCTGGTCCCTCCACCCCGGATCACCACCGCCCGCTTTGCCAAAGTCTTCCTCAGCCTTACTGGTAAAAGTCAGCTGCTGCTGCCCCATCAGGCTGGGCCGCTCCTTAGCTGACAGACGTTGGGTCACATAAAGTGTCTCTTTAACGGTCCGCCAAAGGTTCGTCAGGCACCGACGGGGGTAGCCAGACTGGAGGCCCTGTGAAGGAGCAACCATTGCAAGGAGTCTTTACTGAAGGACCTGTACGAGTTTGTATTGAAGGACTGTGGAGGGTTAGTGGAGGACCTCTACCAGTTTATACTGAAGGATTGTGGTGGATTAGTGAAGAACCCCTGTGAGTTTCTACTGAAAGACTGCAATAGGTTAGTGAAGTGAAAGATCTCTACGAATTTATACTGAAGCACCATGGTGGGTTAGTGAAGGACCTCTGTGAACTTGCACTGTGGCATTGTGGTGGGTTAGTGAAGGACCTCTAGAGGTTTGTACTGAAGGACCATGGTGGATTAGTGAAGCATCAATGAGTTTATACTGAAGCACTATGGTGGGTTGGTGAAGGACCTCTATGAGTTTGTATTGAAGGATCACAGTGGGTTAGTGAAGGAGCTTTACAAATTTCTATTGAAAGACCGCCATAGATTAATAAAGGACCTTTACAAGTTTGTACTGAAGCACAGTGGTATATCCTCGATGAAGGACTACAGTGAGTTTTCAGTGAGAAATCATCCTGAGTTCTGACTGTCTGCTAGTCTTTCGTATTGAATGGGGTGAAAGCCTTGCTGGATGACTGATACCGAGGAAAGTCTCATGGGTGTGTGACGCCCTAATGCCGCATGACTCTGTCACATGCCTTGGTGGCCCGTGGGACTGCGCAGTTCCCAGGGTTCCCCCTGGCCTCCCACCCTGGCGCCTCTGCACTTCGTCTTGCTGTTTTTTCTTTCTGATCGATTCCTTTCTTCGATGTCTGGCCATCCATGAATTATGCATTGCCACACGCCCTCCACTCCAGACATGTGCGGCTGATGCACCGGATGCTTGAGGCGGGAATGACTGGAAGACGCTCTGAGCTCCGAACACTGGGGAAGCACCGTGGAGGGGGGGCACTCCTTGATACTCGTCGCCCCTCCCTGATTGCAATGGTCCAAAGGGAGTTTCACAGTGAAGAAGCTCATTAGCCACTGTCAGACCCCTTGTCCCTCCTTTTGCCCCCTATTAGGGTCAGGATGCCAGCCTGTGGATGCTGTGTGGCATCTGACTGTAGAGTGGACAAGATCTTGCAGGGAATCCTCTTTTCTCCATTAGTTTTTGGCCATTAAAATCTTTCCTCACGTCCTTTTCTAGTGGCACTGAGTATTTGTCTTGAGTTTATTGCCGGCTTTCACTGACGCACTGTGGTTTTGTCGCTCCGCCTGAAAACAACAGCCGGGTGGGTGAGAAGGGTGCGGCACGCTACAACACCGTGTGGCCTTGCTTGGAAACAAACCACTGACTGTGTGCTAGACCATGTGGGTTGACTGTGAAGCACTTTTCCCTGGTGGGATTGGAACATTGTGGTTGTATGGATGCTTGAAAGGTCTGGTATGCACCACTTAGTGTTACATCCTATCCATTGGCTCTGATAAACCACGCCCAGGAAGGGGTGGGGCATGGTCTCTCTTAAAGGGACAGGAGCCTTGGTTTTTCAGTTCAGACTTCTGCAGCTTCTGGGCTTGTGATACCGAGGGTGTGTGTTTGGATATGAGGCAAAGTTGAAATTGGAGAAGTTACCCAGAGGGCAGGGAGGGAATCCTGTTAACAGCCCACTGAGCTAGCCAATAGAAAGAGGCATGAAGCAGAGAACGGCGAGGAACAGCACTGTACGCGATTAATGAGCCGCATGGAAATTTATGCAAGGTTGTCATGTATAAAATTAAGGCGACGCTTCAAAAACTTTTTTGTCAAAAAACGCTATTACTGTTTTCACTTTTTTTTTTACTCCCATGGCACAATTGGCTGAAAATGACGGGTGTCAGGTCAGCATTCGCACATGCGGCCCATGTGGGGTTTGTGATTGTGATGGATCGTGCACATACGCACACCCCACGTGCCATCTATTCTGTCCAACCTGGCGGAAGTTCACTTCCTCCGTGCTGGACTGCCACTCAACAGTCCTTTGATTTATAAGTCGGTCATATTTATTGCGTCTTTTGATTCAGGATCAAGTATCATGACATAAATCATGTGACCAAGTGTCGCATGTCCTACTCTTTTCCTAGCTGAGAAATTTATGTAACCGACACTTGAACTGTAAAAATTTTAATGTAATATTTGAGTACCTTTATTTTAATTTTTTTGTCATTTCTGGATTTGCGTCCAAGTTGTGGAGGCCACTCTGATTTGCAGCCGTGCAGGTTGATTTTCTCAGGCGCATCGCAAATCAGGCCCAGGTATGAACCAGCAGCATATCCCAGGTAGGCCGCTGGCAACCTGACACACCAGAAGAAGGTGCCAAGTTCTCTCTCTGCTGAAGTCATCGACACGATGGCTGTAAGTTAATTATCGACCCACAAAAAAAGCACAAGCAGACTTGTGTTTCGGTTTACTAATAGTGTGTGAAATTTGCCATAATGTTAGTTATCACTTGATACGATATCAAGGAGAGGAGTTTCAGTGCTCCTCTCTCTGATTATTGCATTCCTGATGATTTGGCTTTTGCATTGATGCTTCAGATGAGGCGGGCATGGAATGGACACGGCTGGGAGGGAGGGGTGGGACAGGTGGCTGTGTGAAAGAGGCCAAATTAGGTGGACCTCCCCTCATCTGCGGAGTAGTGAAACAAGCTCATTGATAATGTTTTTCCTAATGTGTTCAAGCTTAGGGACATCACTCACAACAAGACATGGACTTCCGATGTGACTCAAATCCACCTACCCCCCCGGGCAGAAAATGTCCATTATGACTGGTATTTGTCATTGCTGACACGTGAGAAAACACCCCGCAGAATCTTTCAAACACAAACAGACTGACCCCTACACGCACATATGCAACTAGATTGACATTTATACTATGTGCAATTATTAGGATATATGTAGCAGTTAACACATATAAACTGACTTAAGTGGCATCAGAAGGATTCATGTCCATGTTGTCTTCCTGGTGTAATGTACAGGATGGTTCTGCGGGCTTCTGCGTTATTCTATATTTTTGTGTTAAACGACAAAGGTCTCTTTTACAGATTAGTGATATATTGTCTGGTTGTATTATATTGATCCATTTCGGTCTTGGGTCTTGCCACAATTCCGAGCGACTATCCTAGATTCAACCAATGTCTGCACCCCAGTCCTGTAAGGGATATAGGTGGTTGCCTAGGATGTCACCATCTGAGGGGGGTGCTGACTGGCCAGCCACTTTCACTTTGCCTCAGACAGGGGGGGCTGGTGGTGAAGCTCACTCGGGGCACCACATCAGCCAGGACCAGTACTGTGCTGAGAGCAACTTTGCAATCCATGCCTCTGAAGGTTAAAGATGTCAGCGGTGAAATGCAAATGTTGAACCTTAGGAGACTGCTGCTGCTGGAGCCGCTTCAGGCGCTGAATGGGAAGTACCTGGGTCGGACTCAAGTTTGATGGGCGAGGAAGGAGGCCTCTAGATACAAGAAGAGGCAGCTCCGAGTCCCTTGGGTGTGACTTGCTGGATACATCTTACCGTTGCTCTGTATGTGTCAGGGTTGCTGAGGGGTGGGGGAGGATGGGATGGCCACCCACACAGCCGATTGGTTCTCGGTAATGAATTGACTGCCCCATGGTTTCCATTGCAACGAGGAGCAACCAAATCTACAGTACCAAGAAGTCAATAAGTAAACCACAGTTTTGGCATTTTCTTGTAAGTGGAGTGTGGCCTTTAATTTTCAGTGGGATTTATCACTGCTGGTGAGGCCATTCTTCTGTTCCTTCCCATTGCTGTCACCACCCTGTAGGCCAGTTCGGTCTGTTTCGACAGAGTGTGTCATGGTCCTTCCTCTGAGCAGGAGGGGAGGCTTCTGTTGCTCTCCCCATTCACCCTAAATTCCAGTAAAATCCAGATCCCCTGAACTCTCTAAACACAGCCAAACATTTCTCCATGTAGAAGTTTTGTGAAAGATGCCAAAATTAATTAAATAATTATTTTATTTAAAAATCTAGTTTAACCGAACATCAAAGAGAATGAAATATTTTATTCTTGTTCCACTTCTTGTTACTAACCTCCCCAGAGAAAAAGTTTTTCTTTAATTCCTTTTACCTGTATGAAAATGAAAGAATCTTAAATCTTAAATTATTACGAATATGTTCTTATACTCTGACTTTTTCCTGTTGCTGCCAATGGCTCTTTTTTTTAATCAAGCTGAGTACTGATTGGCTGCCTCTCTTTGATTGACAGGAAAAGAAGCCCATCAGCATCCAGGGATTCAAACCAAAAATACGACCAAAGGGAGGAGAGGGGGGACCACTCACAGTATGCCCCAGTGGACGGCGGGATGCCCAGATCGCCGTCTGACTATGGGGACCGGGACCCCCACCGGGGACCACGGGGCTCGTGGCCGTACGAGGATTCCGAGGACGGCCGCTTGGAGTACCAGGAGCGGCGGGGACGGTGGCAGGACTACCCACCGGAGGAGGAGGTAGAGAGGTCACACGGTGAGCGGGAGGAAGAGTACCAGGCACGTTACCGTAGTGACCCCAACCTGGCACGCTACCCGGTAAAGCCGCAGCTATACGAGGAGCAGATGCGCATGCATGCCGAGGTGTCACGGGCACGGCACGAGCGTCGTCATAGCGACGTGTCACTGGCCTACACTGAAATGGACGAGCCGTCAGGCCGGCTGCACCCGGCTGAGAGAACGCGCTCGTATTCGGTGGAGAGGACGTCCCCCGTGCCTGGGCGCCACAGCCCGCCCACACCCCACCGGAGCCCTGTTCTGGGGGGGGATCGGCGGGGGCTGGGGGGCCCTGCTCGCCGGCCCCCACCACAGCACCACCACCTGGACCCCGGCTCCGCCATGCGTAAGAGCAAGCGGGAGAAAATGGAGAGCATGCTCCGCAACGACTCACTCAGTTCCGACCAGTCCGAGTCGGTGCGGCCGCCACCGCCCCGGCCTCACAAGGCCAAACGGGGTGGCAAGATGCGGCAGCTGTCCTTCAGCAGCTCGGAGGAAGAGCTGGCCACCACGCCGGAGTACACCAGCTGCGAGGACGTGGAGATTGAGAGCGAATCAGTGAGCGAGAAAGGTACGAAAGCTCTGTCCCCCCGCCGCTGATCTGAGTGTGTATACATTTCTGCAAACTGGAGTAGTGGGTATGTCAAAAGGTTTATGGGCGCGTTGAAATGTTTGTGGGTGTGTCGAAAGGTTTGTGGGTATGTTGAATGGTTTGTGGGCGTGTTGAATGCTTTGTAGGCGTGTCAAAAGGTCTGTGGGTATGGTGAAAGGTGGGCGTGTTGACAGGAATAGAGGCGAAGTGGGTCGAACCACATATGTAGTTGTACTTATTAGAAATATGGCAGTAATATAGATGCCTATTATTGTCGTTAGCTGACCTATATGTCTAGGCTTTCTGAAATAATGTTTATTGACAGCATTTTCGGCCAATAAAAATGACCTTTCGACATGCCCACCTTTTGATATGACCCGCCCACCTTTTGATATGACCCGCCCACCTTCCGATATGACCCGCCCACCTTTCAATACATCCACTACTCCATCCTGCAGAGATATCTCAGTCTGAGAGATAATTGAACCTGTATGTATTGCCTGTAAGACAAACCCTGCAGGCAGACAACTCCCTTGATGTGAATTAAATCAGCTTTGTTTCAGTTCGGTTTTGTAATTAAAATATCATTAATCCAATTTAATAACTAAAATGTCTTTGATCCAGATTGGTGTTTTGAGTTGGATACTTCTGTCTGCGATAATATAGTGTGTGTATGTTTGCCCATAGATCAGGGGTGTCAGGCTTACGTGTGTCAGGACAGACCGGATTCGCTTCCAGCCAGGCTCTTAACTAATTAATGAATGAAGCTTTTCACTTTGATTGAGCTGTGGATTGATCAAATTGCATAGTTAAATTAAGTTAAGGCTCAGTAAAATGTCCTTCAGTAGAACCCATTTTGTGCTTTCTGAGAATGCTTTATAATGAAGAAATTAAAGGTAAGGAAGATTTTTTTTTAATTTTGTGAATAGTAGTGCAGTAATGTTTTTCTTATAATTGACTTTCCTTATTCGAATTAAGTAATTAAAAAGGCTACAAATAATTAACCAAAATAAGTTCAATACTAATTTATTCAGGTTTGTTTGAATTCCACAAAGAATCAGATAAAGGAAGTTTATCTCATTAAGAACACAGCCCCTGTCCCTCATTACAGATTTAACACCTTTGAAAAATTACATTAATTTAAATTGCATGACTGTGTAGCTCTATCAACAGCAAAAAAGTTCAATCATTAAGTAAATTAAGTTTTAGAAAAACAGTGTACCCAAGACAGGAGCCTGACACCCTTCTTTCAGATACTGTTGCTTTTGTTTAAGAAAAAAACGTTTTATGTGTAACTGTTACTGCCTCGCTGTTGTTTCAAATAGCCTGGGATCTAGCTGTACTGTGTGTGTAACAATGTCTGTATGAACCGCTGTATCATCCTGAGATAATTCATCCTCTTTCTCCTGGTGTCTGAAGGACTGTCCGTGTCTTTTTTCATCACTCCACTTCAGTATTTCCCCCGCTGTTCATAGCTCCTCCCCTTTGGCTAGATGTGTGCGGACGGGCGTATGCAGACAAGCATGTGTGGATGAATGCCTGCAAAGTGAGAGCGCATAAAGAGTGTGTGTAAACCTGGTCATGAATGTGTGTTCATGATTGCCCTCTTGTGTAAGCCTGCTTCTTTCCGTACCCTGCAGGGGGCGCCCTTGGCAGGGGTCGGATCTCTCCCATGACCGCACAGTCCGCTCTGATAGACTTTGTTACGTAACCTGGCTGCGGGCCTGTTTCGAATGCGGGAGGTCGGGATTTGCAGCAGTGTTGTGCAAGTGCGGACATCAGACGTTAATTAACGGAACGTTTGGAAGGAACATATATGTACCCCTGCTGTGTCGTCTTTGGGGTGCAGGCAGGCTAGTCCAGCCCCACCTTAAAGTGCTGATGCTAGATATTCATAATCATTAGCATACAGGGCCCTGCCCCACCTCGCACTTACTGGCAGTCAACTAACCAGTTTTGTCCAGAGCATGTAAGATATCCTTTAAATCCCTGGCCCAATTACAATCCTGCTAGTAAGCTCAGTTCTGAGACATTCTGGTGCTGAGAGGGTTAACCTGTGTGAGTACAGTGTTCTGGTGCTGAGAGGGTTAACCTGTGTGAGTACAGTGGCTTCCTAGAGCGTGTCACGAATGTCACCAAGCATACGCAGCGTCCCTCCCTGCCACCTGCATGGTGCGTTAGCCCCAGCAGTGAGGTGAGATGCTGGAAGATGACTTTCTGTTTATATGCTGAATTCTTCGAGATTCCCATCAGGACGCCTGGAGAGCAGGTTCTGCAGCTGTATGCTAGTGCCTCTGCTATATGAAGGAAGTTTTGTTAGCGGTCTGTTCATGTGTGGGGAAAATTCTTCACATTCACGGTCGCTTGTTGTTGATGGGATTAGTGAAATCTCCCCCTTCCCCCCCACTGTTCACGATCTGTTCCTCAGAGAAAATGGTTATGGGACATGCAAGCATGTGTGAGTGTGCACACACACACACACACACACACACGCATGCACACACGGACACACACACGCACACACACATGCGCACAAACATACACACGGGCAAGCATTGCTACAGAAAGGCGGCAGACAAGAGCAGGTTTCCTGCAGAATTAACGTGCGTGCGGGTCCCGTGAGCTGTGTGCGGGCTGACAGCTTAATGCTGCCGCTGTTTGTTGTAAGTGCAAATTGATTTTGCTGTCAAAGCCGCGAGTGCAGCCTCCCACCTGGCTGAGTGAAGCACGGCTGACAGAACGGAGACAGGAGAGAGGGAGGAAGAGACAGGGTGGAGGGAGAGAGAGAGAGAGAGAGAGAGAGAGAGGAGTAAAAATGGAGGCAGGGGAGTGGAGGAAGGCGGTAATGTTGGGAGAAGAGGGGAGGAATAAGGCTCAAAGAGAGGATTTAGGGGAAAAGAGATGAAGGAGGGAAGAGAGGAAGGAGGGAGAAGCAAAGCAGGAAAAAGATAAGGGGGTAGGAAGAACAAATACAGCAGGGAAAAGGAGAGATAAGGGATGGAGATAGGAGGAAGGGGAGAGGATAGAGGCTGGCAGTAAGGAGAGGAATAATACTGGAAGAAGGGAAGATGGGGAAAGGAAGTAGACAGATAAGGAGTGCCGAGGTGAAGGCAAAGTAGGATGGGGGAGGAAGTAGGTCCTGGGGGGGTTTGGTGAGGAGAAACAGAGGAGGCTCATGGGACCATCCCTGACTGCCATCATTACATAACCATCCCTGTACTCCTGCAAAAGGGAAGAGGTCTTTTTAATTATTAATACCTGGGCTTTCCTTGTTTTAAACACTGCTATGAACCAAATCTCAGGGGAATATGTGACAGGCAGAAAGCCGGGAGTCTGGGTGCTCTGGTGTTACTGGGCTGCTGTGTGAACGGGCTGTCAGGAAGCTGGAGTGGGAATACCAATTCGCTTCACGTCATGCGTGATTCTCAGCGACATGTATGCACGCAGGCCCCTCTTTGGGAAGTGATGGAGATGTCGTACACTTCGCAGGATTTAAAATCCCCCCTCCCAGTACTTGCCACATTTCTGGGGAGGCTGTGTCCCAGTTGGTTTTCTAAACAATTTATGAACCCCTGTTCACATGATGTAGGGTGCCTTTGGAGCCTCTGCACAGACAGCTATAGTGCGTGACACATTTGACCCCCGTCACTATAGTTACACCCCATGTACACCCAAAGGCCGTGTGCATGTTTGATGGGATTGACCCAGTGCTGTAAGTATCGGTGATCTCAAAATCGCATTGGCTATATGTCAGGTAGTACTACTGGGATTGGGAGGTGAGGGGGGACAGGCTGAGTTACTGTCAAAGCTACCGCAAACAGCGTAGTCCAATATGGAGAAAGTATTATTTAATCAAAGTTGTATTGTTAGCAGGAAACATCCATATAGATCTTTCGTTTTATTCTGGGGGGGGTGTTAATCATTTTTGTCTTTCAAAATACAATTTATTATTTTTTATACGTTTTGAATTTTAATTTATTAACTGTTATCTAATGTGATTCTTGCATTATTCAAGAAGAATTTCAGTGAACGGTCTTATATGCGATTCCTGTCTGCCTTTTATAAATGAAAAGCAATGCTATACTATCTGGAAGATGGAGATGTATAAATATATATGTGGCTGATGTTGTGTTGAAGGTCAGGCATGTGGGGGGTGGGGGGGCTCCTTTAATATGTCATAGGCTTTGAGTACCTGCCACTAAAAAAGTCTGCATGGTACCGTTGAAGGTTGCTGTGTGAGCATGCCCAGCTGTCAGGCAGCTGAGTAAAAGGCTCATTTTGTGAATGAAGGTTGCGACTCCAGACCGCATATCAAACGTGATGTCCGACGCTCCTCTGTAAAGATCAGCATGTGCCAGGTCAGCCGGGGTAGTGGCCAACCCCTGCGGGGGCGTCATGTGACGCAAGCAGCTGACATAGAGGAAACGGTTGGACATGCCACGCAATCCGCACCTCTAGAGGAGAAAGAAGGGGAAAAAACGGAGGTTAAAGCACCTTTCCGCCATATGTGACTCGTCAGCGAGTTGCAGTTTTAAGTAGATGGTTGAGTGGCTAGGCGCTTTGGGGTGGGCGTGAATAATGGCCATTTATTGGCAGGGCAAGAAGGCATCGTGTTGTGCTCTCTAAACCATGTGGAGGTGGATTGGGGGCGGGGGAGCATAGGTGTGAAAGGTCTGTTGGCCTAATGGGCACTGATCCTCTTTCCAGGGTCCACAGCCCCCCCTCAGAGAGACTTTCCGTCTGTTCACCACGTCAGATCCCACGTGTGTGGTCACGTGACAGCGTTTCTCAGCAGTGGGAGCTGATCTTGTGGGTCGGGTGGATATGTATGCGCCCATCTTGCCTCCCCTTCTGCTGCATCTACATGCTGAATCGTTTCATACCTGAGAAGCTGCGTTTCAGCTGGAGAGGAAACAGTTCACATCAGAACTGGGCAGAGTACTAGATCTGACTGCTTCAGTCTAGACATGCTGCTCTGTAACTGCTTAAAGGGTAAACCAAATGTGTGAAAAGCAGAAAGCCAGATGAGCTTTATTTATTTATTTTTTATGAAAATAAGGTCCATTTAGTCCCCGATTTCACAGACTTCTCTGAAATCCTGCAGAAACAGATGGAGCGATGCAGATTTTTTGTCAGGTGGGAGGAACATCTCTAAGAGAACGTCTGGAGCAGCAAGATCACAGACTGTCAGAGATCAGATCTCGCTCCTCCGCCCTCCCCACAGTCTCTGATTCTGTAGTTCAAACGAAAACCAGGAGACCTAGAGCTTCCACGACATTGGTTCGAGGGCCTGAAAGGGATTCTGCTCCTTAACCCTTGAGGCGCACATGTTAATGAAGGAAAAGCTGCAAGCTCAGCGGAAATCCACTGATCGTGGCCGGTATGGTGCAGGGAGAAATGGGGCTGGTCTTCTGGTAGCTGAGATAGAGGTGGACAGGTAGCAAAGGATTACTGAGTGGGTCCAGCTGCTGTACACTGAAGTAATGTAACTGAAATTGTAGTAAAAGCGATCAATTCGACTTCTTTTACTATTTTACTGAATGTAAAAGGTAAAAATAGACTCGTGAAGGCATGCAATAATCATGTTGGGGTCACGTTATGTGGACACTTTATACCAGAGTGCGTTTTCAAGATTTTACGTACTAGCAGGGTATTGCTTTTATTCAAAATGATTACTGGTGACAGTGGTAAATGAGCAATCAAAATGGGGCATAGCCTTTTATTTATACTTTACATATTTGACCCACATGTTCATGATTCTTATTAAATCTGGCCAGCAAATCATTTTCAACTGAGTAAAAAACAATGTGAAGTTATCTCGCTAATAGTGCTGGCAAGTTTCACCACTGGCACCCATGAATACTTATATTAGACCAAAGTATATTGGTTAGCAATCAGTCCAATGCAGAAATGGATTGTTGCTTCATTACATCTTTTTCTACACTTCTACGTATTTTCTATGTTAGCGCTTATGTTTGTGGTAAACTAATGAGCAAACTATCGTTTTAAGTGCCTCCGCAGTCGTTTGTATTTGAACGAAAAGTACCTAGTCTGGAGTTGATACTCAAAAGGGTTCTGGACCTGCCTCAGAGGAACTACAATCGAGCCAAGTTCCTGCAGTGTGAACATGATGGAAGTCCCTGGTTCTGGAAAAAGGTTTTGGGTCCAGAAAAGACTTCCTTTTGTGTGAAAATACCTGTTGTCTAACCTTAACTTCCTGTTCCTTAGCAAGGAATGATATATTACATGGGTATGCTTTTAACTAAACCAAAAGCATTCATAGGGAAAAGTTAAATACTCCAAAGGGCCTATTGACTTCGGTGGACAACAGGAATCAGATGGCAAACTGAAACCAAAGCGAGAAATGTCCTAGGCTAGTGGGTCATGGCAGAAGGCAGTGTAAGGTATCGCCTAGCTCCGCCCAGGATGCTTGCCCTAACCCACTCAGCCCCTTGGAATGACAGGGAGGCGGGTCTTCATGATTCTGTGTCTAAACACATGTGCCGTTGCCCCCAGTCTTTCCCCACATCTCTTACCTGGGTCCCCAAAATCTCAGTGAGAAAAAAACAAAAGTGTCAATAATTAATGATCCAATTAATAGTTTACATGGATTTTTATTGAGTTGTCAGAGTGATGGAAGGGTGGTAGACCATGAGGCCCGGCCTGGATGTGGTCGCTTGCTGTCAGCGTTTTACACCATCAGTGGCCCCAGCCCACAGCGCGCAAGTTCCCCGAGACTGCTGACGCCTGCAATCCGTCGCCTTGATGAGTTTCCTGCTCCGGAAAGCCACAGAGCCTCTTGGAAGGTGGTGGGAGACAGTGGAGGGGGGGAATGCGGAGGTGGTCTGGAGCCCATTTTGTGGTCTCTTGCTTTCACTAAACCAGGAGGCAACATGTTTTGTGTTGGCATTCAGAGAATCTGTCTGGCCCTATCAGAAGAGGAGCTCGGGGGTTGGGTTGAACAGTAGACAAACTGGACAACAGCTGCGGAAAGATGGCAAGCAGCTTAAAAATCCACAGGAGTGATTAAAAGCAGGGCTTTCATTCATGTAAACATGACTCATTTTTGCCATTAAATTATCTACTTCCCAACAGTGAAATGCGTTTTTTTTCCATATTTAAACAGCCCAACCCATTTATTTTAATTCAATTCAAGCACATTCTTCAAAGGTAGGTCAGCAGGGTAAAAACGATGGAGAGAAAGGGTCCATCTTCCAATCTAACAGCCTACTTCCTTTACTGCTTTGTGGGGTACTGTACTGCAAGGGGTGCCTTATTGAAATTACATGATAAATAATACACTTGCAGTATAAGGATTTTCATCCTCTTCAAATGCTGTGTCAGTTCCCATCTCTTTGTTTGACCACTGTGTTTCCCAGAATTCTCAGCTGTGTGCCAGCAAATGGTTTAGAACAAGGTTCCATCGCGGCCCATAGCTGCATCGTGTAGGCAGTTTTTTATGTGTTACCATGAGATATTTTGGCTCAGGGAAATGCTTACAGTGTGGGGGGTGGGGGGGACGCACATTGACAATCCATGTCTGACGTCAAGGAAGGACTTCAGAGGCAAATAAGCAAATCAGGAAAATGCTTTTCCAAGTGTGTTTGTACAAGACAGCCTCGCTTTGCGTAAATAGACGAGGGGAGGTTTTCCAATTAAAAGCAGAGTTAGTAAACCCCACTGACATTAACATGGGCATATTTTTCAAGTAATTGTGGTTACATTTATGTAGGAAAAAGGAGTGCTATTCTTACAGAAACTGGCTTCGTGGTTAGTGGCACAATAATATAAACGGGAACAATTAGTTTTTTGACAGCAGTGACTTGTGTATGTCTTAAAAGATAGATCAAACAGAATTTCCATGGTTTTTTAAGACTAATCGTGAAGAAACCAAGGTTTAAGTTTGCGGATGCATGAATTGCAGTGCATGGATAGTCTGTTTTTTCACAAACCAGTGCTTTCCTTAGCTCCTGGTTGGTAGTAGGTAAACCGGATTTGGCTCTGGTCTTTTGATAAAAAATAATTTATTCAAGGAAAATGGTTCATTTCATGCATAAATAATAAATCAGATTTTTCTTCATTTTAGTTGACTCTGCCAGAGGATTTGAAATGTTCTGCTGTATGCATATTGATCAATCAACTGCCCACTTTACAGATCTATCCAATTTTTAAAAATTGAACTGAGAACATTTTATTTTAAATTAAATCAGTCCCAAATAGCAGTTATAATCGGAGCTTATGGGATCTCAACAAGCAGGAAAAGCCAAACGGTTTTTTTCCTCTCAGAGTTTGTCTTGCCCACAGCAGCATCCCCTCCTGGGTGACATCTTGCCCCACCTCCAGTTTGGCGTAAGTATGCCAGCTCAGGATGCCTGGCCCCATTCTCTGTCATACTCTTAGAGCAGGGCTTCCTCGTGGCGTTGAGCACTCATTTACCACTGTCGCCCTAGTGCTCTGGACAGCAGGGCTGTCGACGTCCTTGTTAGAAACCTTGTAGGATTGTATGATTCCCTTCCGATGTTCTTCCTTCAGAGACTCTGTAATAGACTCGGAGCACTTAAAGTTATGTAGGACGCAGGCTTACCTCGGACACCCATTCACTTCCTCTGTCCGCCCCCTCTGCCTTGTTCTCTTTTCCCCTCACATTGCTTCCATCTGTCAAGTTGATACCTATTATATTTTTAATAAAATGAATAACATGCATTCCTCGTTCTGTTTGCTATCTTGCCTCTTTTCTTTCACTCAAATCGTTTTCTCTTGTTCTTCCTTCTGTTTCTGTATCCCTTACCTTCTTCTCTCCTTTTCATCTCGCTACTTCTTTCTCTCTCCATCTCTCACTTTGCTCTGTTTCTTTGCTTCTCTTGCTCTCTCTGTCTCCTCACCCCCAATTAGCTTGAGCAGCAGAGGTTAGATTTATGTTCCCTCTCCAGGGTTTGATCGCCGTGACTTTGAGGTGTCAGGTCAGTGCTGGGTGTTGCTTTCAGGGATTCTTGGCTTCGTGCAGCTTACAGTTTATCACCTCCAAAAAAGGAATTGGTGTTTGGATGGGTGCTGGGGGGGGAGGGGGGCAGCTCTGTGGTGTCGAGAACTTGCATTTTTCACCTGTGCCAGTGACATATAGTTTGGCTCAACTCCTCTCCCTGGGGCCTGGTTAAATTTAAACAGTCCATTTTGAGCACTGCTGCATTTTCACCTGTGTTTGGATGTTTGCATCTGCTGGAATGCAACCTCCTTAAGTAACATGTATGTCCTATTCTTGTGGTTGCTCACCCTGTTAGGCACAAGTTTTAAGGTTATTTCCCCTTGTAGGTTTGTTTCATGAAACAAATTTTTGCCTCTGGATTTACGTCCCCAGACACTTCTCTGTTCTACATGATTAGTGTACTTTTCATCTAGCTTGTTTTGGTTGCCATCATAGGCATAGATTTTGGAGGGACACGTCCCCCCAAAGGTTTAGAAGAGGGGAGACTATCCCCCTCAATACTATCAGATATAACATAATGCTTGATTTACAAAAATAATTCACTGACGACCTAGTATCATAACCAACAATTAGTCAATAAAAGATTTGTGATGTGCGAAATAGTGGAATTTAATCATCCCTTGTCCATCAATTTTCATGAAGATTATCTTATTTGTAAACTGCAACTAGCTTAGTTACTTGACAGCGTACCACAAATAGCAATGCTGATAACATAGCGGTGAATTGCGTTTATGTGTCACAATTCTCATCCCACTGTGTTTGCTGTTAAGACATGGGAATGAGTAAGATGTCCATCAAAAATGGGGCCAAACCTGGCATTTATTTGGAAAATGACATAAGGTAAGCAACTCAGTTACCAAAAACTCAGAATCATTTTGTTCATAAACAGTGCTGACATAACATCCAGCACTGTTTATTTGAGTTTTAAAGAGTTTGGTCTTCCAAAAATTAAAATGATGTTGTCATTTGGTTTTAAGATGTGCTAACTCTGACGTTAGCATCCGCACGGGATTAGTTTTATCTCTGCTATCTCTGGTAATTTGCGGAGATTACACACGTTTCTTCTCCCGTCCGAATCAGTCAGACTAATCACTTTACAAACTATACACCGAACCTCCTTAGGTAAAACTAATCTCCTGCGAATTAGGTTACGCAAGTTGAGATTCTGATCTGAATCTCATAAATATGACTCAGGTATAATATACGTATAAAGTTTACAAAAAGTCCGGTATATGTTCATAGGAATGCGGGGTCTCGGCATCTCTCCTCATGGGCTTGAGGCCTCTTGTATTCACTTCGTATAGCTCATTAAAAAAAAAAATATAAAACGCTACCTATCCAGAAGTACTCGTTTCCTCCTAAATGCTTTGTCTTTCCTCACGACCTTACGGACAGACGCACCAGAACATGATCAGACCTTGGTTTCACGGTTATTTGTTATTCTGGGGTCGAGTCAGCGTTAGCTGAACTGCTGTCTGCCGAATAACTGCAGGTCCGGCGCGCGCGGCTGCCTGTTCTAATAGAACCGATGGAAATTTGGCGGGAAAATGTTTCGTGGCCGTTCATTTTTTGGGGGAAAAAAAGCATTTTTTTTTTATTTAGCTTGTATACGGTCTGCGGTGTTTATCTACCCCACTAAGCGTTTATTTAAATCAAACTGAGATCTTACAAAATGACATTTTTAAACGGTGATTTGTATCTGTATTAGAAATTATTTTAGTTTGAGAGGATTAATGGTCAGCTTATTTAATAGTTTCTAGTTATCAGACCGTACAGTGCTTGTGTTTTGCCCCGATATTTATTTAAATAGGGAGCTCCTTAATCTCTTAAACATGGACTGATGTACTGCTTATTTAAAAGATTTAATAATTTAATAGATTGTTCTGTTTGATTCTCCAGTATAAATTAACCCAGAGTGAAAACAACACGAATTAAATATTTACACTACCTCTATGCCAAATTCGGGTGTTTTGCAGAGTATGCCACAGGTAACTGCAGTCTTTCTAGTCACTATATATGGTAAATTAAAGTGTAATTTTTGTTGTGAATAAGAAGACATTTTTAAATTAGAATAGAATACCTTTGTCATTGCACAGTACAACTGTCACTGCACAGGTACAACAAGATTTAGTTTACAGCTTCCGTACTCGATTTTATTACAGATAATAAATTAACTAAAAGTAGATGTTATGCAGATATGCAGTAGACTATATATTTATATCCTATGATATATAACGCTGTCACACCACTGTGGATTTGCGTAGATCAGACTTGTGTGTTTTTGGACAAATGTTTTAATTAAACGAAATAATCTAGGTTACTGCACCGATTCGTTCATTTGGTTCAATGAGTAGTTCCCGATTCGATCTGTGCGCTGAATGATTGGTCGTTTCGGTCAGGAGTAAAGCTAGCCTATATCATAACGTTCAAACGACCGAAAAACACTATGGCAAGTATTTAATTAAATTGATGTACAGTATCAGGGTTGCCAACTTTAGTCAGACTGTTAGCGTGAGATTTCCAGTTCGAGGCAAGTCACTGAAGTCAGCACACGCATTTACACGTATGTAATAGTTTTATTACTTTGTAAATAGTCTGTAGAGTTTGCAAACTGGCCCAAAGCTTTTTATGTAATTTTTGGTTTGTAGTGGATGGAATAATATAAATTTACGGTAAGATGTTTTGCTGGAGCGCGAGAGTCTGAAGGCGTGAGTGTCATGCCAAATGCCTGAGAGCTGGCAACAATGCAAGTTGTGCCCCTGTTGTTGTATATTTCTAAATTAGGCTTATATTTAAATATGCAATAAGCTTAATTAGGAGAAGGAGACCCATATGCTGAAAAAATTCCTAGAGAGACCTCCCCATGTCTGAAGAGAACGAATCGTTAAAGCAGATTCCTATTTCCTATCTCTATAGTGTACTGTAGATCCTGAAACGTCTGCATGTTCAGAAATCACGAGTTATTAGGTTCTTCTCATATTCCTTCAAAACACCGGCTTTTTATGTGCTCCAAAAGCCTAATGCTCCCAGACACATCCCGTTGTCGAGTTTTAAAGGTGAGAAATGAGTGTTTACAGCGAGCGGGTCAGGGTTTCACCCGGGGACCTGCCCTCTATTGATCCCGTCTTGCTGGTATCGGAGCGATCGCTTTTATACAGTGAACTGCAGAGGAGATGAACTCCGTGCGCAGGATTGGCTGCCAAACAAGCGTGTCTCTCTGCCGTTTTATTTCTGTGCCGATTCTCCCGGTGCTGGGGTTATAACAGAAGCAACCTGGACGTGATCTGGACAGGCCGCGTCTCCCTGACTAACGACGGGGATCAGTATAGGATGCGGGTGTCTACGTTTTATTCATTTGAAGAAGTCGGTGCGTCATTCCCTGTAGACAGCATCAGACTCTAACTTTTCGATTGTGTTTTTCCTCTAAGTGTGTATGGGAGCGTGTGCGTGCGTATGTGTCGTCAGCATACAGTTTTCTGAGTGCTTTTCAGCCCAACGGCGTTTTTTAAGTACTTATCTATTTTTAGATCTAGTAGGTATCGTTTTTGATTAAAATACAATTGTCAACATTTGAATCTTCCGTCTGTTAGCCTTAACCTAACATAAAACAGTATCCCAAAATGATGGGGATGTATGTGAGATGTCTGCATTTAAAATATAACACTCTTTAAATGTTAGTAATGTTTCGAAGCTTGTACTGAACTCTCCAAGGTTACAATGGTCTTATCTCAGCCTGCACAGATACTTAAAATATAACGGGAAAGGAACTAAAACAATATGAAATGAATGCGGTCCCTTATCTTCCATCAAACATAAAAAATACTATGCAAATATGCTAATTCGATTTCCTATTTCAGAAACATAATGGGATTGTTTGTGCTTTGTAAAAACATTTGTACTGTATATAATAAAACAGGACACCCCGCTAAAACATAGTAAAGTGTGATTGGAGGACAGCTGTTGGTTTTGATCTTTATAGTTATATAGCCAGTGTTCTTTCTCTTCCCCTTTCCTGGATAAAATTCTCTTTGTGTGTAGTTAAACTGAACAGCTTAGATAGAGGCAAGGGCATTTTTCTACATCTAAAGCGTGGGCTGCTCTTGCATCCATGGGGGGTTTGCACCACACACACTGCCATTAAAGTTGCTGAATGCCAGCTATAAGACTCTCTGCTTTGTTTGCAGTTTTTATTTATTTTTTGCTACTGAAAGGCAGCTGTTTTGGTGCATGGCTTTGTAAAGCCATGTTTAAATGCTCTGCTACACAGAATATGGTCTTACTTGTTTTAATTTACTTTTTAAATTAAAGGATGGGGAGCTTTAGAGGTGGGAAGCTGCTGGCTTCTTGTCATTTTATTTGATCTTTTTTCCTAGTAGACGTGCATGCATGTGCGTGGGTGTGTGTGTGTGGCTGCTGTACGTCAGCTCGTCATCGACGGACGTGTCCTGTCCTCCTCACATGCCCTCTGCTGTCCTCTCTTGTGTGTCTGACCCCCCCCACCCCCCCGCCCGCAGGAGATATGGATGGCCACTGGTGGGACCACGCTTGGTGGCATGGCAGCGAGGCCTCCACAATGTCTTTGGTGAGACATGCGGAGTCCTGCTCTGTCCGGAGTCCTTCGCCATTTCATGTTTCCTTTGTTTTATTTACACTTCTGCATGTTTTTTTTCTGTTTTTTTCTTTCTTTGTTTTATCCCACACCTGTAGGGGGCAGTCAAAGGGGAAAAAGAAACAGTCATGAGCAGGCAATTTTGTCGGACTCGGCTTACACCTTATCTGAGAGGCAAAAGAAAACGGTGCGTTTTGGGGGCCGTTCGTTCGAAGAGGACTTGGAATTGTGCGAACCCCAAGTTAAAGACTCTGGCGTTGATACATGCAGTAGCACAACGCTAAATGAGGAGCATAGCCATAGTGAGAAGGTACTTGGACCATTTAGCCTGCATTTTGTTTATTTATCTTTTTTTATTTATCTATTCGTCTGGTCTTTGTTTGCTCTCTGTCACTAACTGTATATAGGTGAGCTGTTTAAACCTATTATTCTTTCTCTTCTTTGATTTATAAAATATATATATTTTGAGCTTTTGTTTGATTTCAGGGTTAATCTTCGGCAGCACCCCCAGGGGCGTTGCCGAAAGAGAAAGTGGGGGACCCTCTTGCTCGCTTGACTTTTTGCTCTGCAGTGGAAATTTGCTTTGAGAAACCGAAGACAATTTTAACATGCATTTTTTTAAATGACTATCACAACGACTACACAAAATTTAGAGACATGTCACGTTTGTCGTGGCACACAGGGACGTGGGGTACCCCAGCTGCATGTCTGTCTCTTTGAGTAGTTTTGTGTTGTTGTCGTGGAGATGACATCCCGAGTCCCTATGGGGAACACTTCTCACCCGGGCCGTTGTCCCATTACTGTTATGAAATCCCCCCCCTCCCTTACCTACAACCCCACTCAAGTCGTCGTTTCCCCCCAAAGAGCCACCCAGGTTCAGAACTAAATCAAAACAAAGCACACTGTTTTATTTACATTTTTTATGAGGGAAACACTGGATTTTGTTTTGCATAGATAGAATTATGTTTTTCTTTTTTCCCTTCCACTGTCATTTCTGTGAGTTTTATTTACTGTTCTGTGACCATTTTACAGTTTATTTTTTCGTTCCTTTTTTTTTGTTCTGATTCTTCTTCCTGCTTTTATGGTTTTTGTTTCTGTGTCTTTTTGTCTGTGCTCCACCTGCCTCTGAGCTGTTTGGCGGGGGTGCGGATTTTGGGCCGGCTCCCCTCCGCTTGCCAGTCTGCATGGACTGTTGCATGCCTCCGTCACCCTCCCCCATATGTGAGGTCACTGTGACAAACTCTGAGCCTAAACATTGACCAAAAAAACGTGCAGCACCGTCAAACATCCTTGATTCTCCCAGTACTCATTCTGCAAAGCAGTAAAGCATAAACACTATACCTTCCACACCCAGTTATTAGCTCAATTAAAAATTAACATAGACAATGTGGATATGAACAGCAGAGGGAACCAACAATTCGCAGAAGCTTTTAAATCCATATATATATATAATATATATATATATATATATATGGAATTGTTTATGGCTATAAATATATAATCTTTTCATTCACTTAACATGAAAATGCTGCCTTTCTTGTATAATTGCAAGTTTTTCTAATTTCATAATTATAAAGTACATGTTAATGATTATTTGTGTCTTGGAAATACTGTGCTGAAGGTTCAATGGTAGAGTCACACTGAAGCCAATGCTCTTGCTTAGCCGCAAGGATGCATGTGCTGTCCATTTGATTTGGACAGTCGTGTTCAGTCGATTTGGAAGCAACCAAATCGGATAGAATGCTTATTTTTTTAAATGTAATTATAAAACCATAAATCACAGAGAAACAGTCATCTCTTCTAGTTTTAAGTAATATAACAGTCAAGGAGGCTGTTGTGTGATCATAGCCTGCAAATGCCACATGCTGTTGCGAAATCACGAGGGTAGTAGAATCTCATTGACAGGAACAACAAAGCGCAAGATGGCGTGTAAATGGCAGAGTTTGTGTGGTCACTGTGTATCTCAGTATGGCAAACAGAATCCCTGTCCCGAATTTGCCCCCTGGTTTTATTTGTTCTTAAATGCTCCAGCTGGGGACGCTGTAAAACACAGGGTGTGCTGTGCCCCCCCTCCCCCAGCACCCGGTGACTTGGCAGCCGTCCAAAGATGGGGATCGACTGATTGGACGGATCTTGCTAAACAAGCGGATGAAGGACGGGAGCGTGCCTCGAGACTCAGGTGCACTTCTAGGGCTGAAGGTGAGTCTCGTGATTCACTGAATGAGGGGGCGGGACCTTGCTGCTCACCCAGTGGGTAATCTTCATTTTTTTTGTTGTTATGACAATAAGTTGGAAAATACTGTCGTTTTTTTTTTTTTAATAATTCACATTCATAAATCTTGCTCGTGGAGTAGATTATTATCATATTTTAAGATTTTTTTCTTTTACTTTTAGTTACTTTAGTCCTGTTAGTTCGCATATTTGTATTTAGGAATATACACTGCATATAGTTTTTCTTTTAACATTTTTAATATTTGTCAACAGTAGCAGTGCTCTATTTTTATGGTAATATACTGGATATTTTTGGTATAGTTTATAAGCTGTTTCTGTGAGCTGTCTTCTGATGTAAAATCTGTACTTTGAAACTGCACTGTAAATCACGATACTCCAGGAAAACCCATTTTATATTTCCACATGACAGATGATTTTGAGTGTCTTGTAGGGAATACCCTTTCAGAAGTGCTGCACCTGCACACGCAGTTTGAAAATGAGCCTTCAAAAATATGTTTAGCAGGAATTTTATAATCTAATTATAAAAGAGGAAAATATCAGGGAATGAAAGAGCTTTATGGAAGCCGCCATTCAGCTACAGTAAAGTCCTGTGAATCGTTTATGTTCAGATCTGGCAGCACGTTGTTTTGAGAGCTATCTAAATGCCACAGACAGTCAGAGGTGATTCAGTGAGGCATGCTGGGAAAGCTCCTGCTGCTCCCAAGCAATCCCTGAATGGGCCGGGCCTCTTCCCCGCGCGCGTGTCCAGTCGGATGCTCGGGTTTCGCCCCACTGCTCCTTTTTCCTGTTATCTGTTCAGCACCATGGACAGTTCCCACAGATCCCACGTTCCCCCCCCACTGTGGTGAATCTGACACATTGGCCAAAATTAAATTTTCTTTTTACTTCATGTCATATTTGCTTAAAGAAAGGTGAAAACATATAACAAATGTTTTGTTATATGGTGCTATTAGGTATCTGTATATATAGTGTGTGTGTGTGCGTGCGCGCGTGCGTGTGTGTGTGTGTGCGTGCGTGTGTGTGTGTGTGTGAGTGTGCATTTGATTTGTTTTGTTGTTTGCCTGTGACCACCAGACCGGTTGCCGCACTGTGTCCTCAAATATGTGTGTTCGCCACCAGGTGGTTGGAGGAAAGATGACAGAATCTGGTAGACTTTGTGCTTTCATCACAAAAGTGAAAAAAGGAAGCCTAGCAGATACTGTTGGACACCTTCGACCAGGTATTATAAAAAAATAAGAATAAAATAGTACTTTTTCATAGAAAAACATATATTTTAATGTAATCACACACTGTATCTTTTGTTGTGATTTTCTCTGTTATTTGCTGTTGCCTCAGTAATGTCTGTGCCGGTCAATGCCTGTCTTCTGAGCTGGCCCCTCCCCCCACGTGTCATCCCATAGGCGATCAGGTCCTGGAGTGGAACGGGAGGCTCCTGGAAGGGGCCACCTTCAAAGAAGTTTACAATATCATTTTAGATTCAAAGCCTGAGCCCCAGGTGGAGCTGGTGGTGTCTCGCCCCATTGGGTAGGTTATTATTATGATTATTATTATTATTATAATTAGTTTCTTTCCTCATGCCATTATCCTCATAAACAGGTGACCAGTATCAGCTGCTGTGTTGCAGCCACTCTTGTCTTCACACCTGGCCTCACATGTACAGATACTGAATCATACCTTCATTCTCATATGTAATTCTCATTATTGCTGTTGAGACTTTATGTATATTACTTGTCTTGCATTTAATCAGTGTACAGCTTGTATATTGTCTGTAAATGATATGTTCATTGCCTGTATATTGTCTGTCTAACTTGAGAGACACCATTAGCCAGAATCAAATTCCTTGTGTGAGTTAATATACTTGGCCAATAAATCTGATTCTAATTATAATAATCCAGGGTGTATCCCAGCCTTGCAGCCAGAGATAGTTTCCAGCCCCCCACATGACACTGAACAGTGTTTAGAAGACGGATGGATAGAAAGATGGATGGGTGGATGAATTTTCATTGACATTGTTTTAATCATTATTTTGTACAACATGGTGGACGTGTACAGGATCTAATCAGGTGAATTGCTTTGCTAAATGGTGAAATAGTGCATCTATAGTTGAACCTGTGTACTGCACTTTCCTAAATGAAAGCAGAGGACCTAGGGTCTACCTGATGAACTAGAAAGTGGAAAACCTTCCATTTGCATATTCGACCAGCTTCGTATCGCATAGGAAGCTGATTGGACAATGAAGACAAATGGAGTGCTGTGAGTCATTAAAACACCGTGTGCTGAGTTGCAGTCTAACACCTCCCTTCTCCTTTCCTTTCAGAGATATTCCCCGGATACCAGATAGCACACACGCACAATTGGAATCAAGTGAGTAAGGCTGGCCAAAAAAAATCACATGAATTATTATGGGAAAATACTAAAAAGTTACTTTACAAATATTTATGAATGTTTATGCTTATGCTATAAAGGTATACCCCACCCCTGGATAAAACTTCAGTTCACATTGAACATCTCATAATCATGTAACTCAAACTGACCTCAGCATCAATAGGTAAAGGTGAGGATGCCCAACACCCCTCATATTCGTTGCAGGTTCGAGTTCCTTTGAATCCCAGAAGATGGAGCGGCCCTCCATTGCGGTCACGTCTCCCATGAGCCCCAGCATGCTCCGGGACGCCCCTCAGTACCTGTCCGGACAGCTCTCAGTAGGTACCCACAATGCCTGCCTTGGGGCATTGAGCTAACACAGGCGACAGGGCAGCTGGGCTACTTAAGTTGAAGGCCGGGAAGTGTGGCGTGAAAGTTCTTACACAAAGAACAGTTTTTGCAATGAAAAATGGCTGTAAAACGTTCCAGCTGGTGAATAACCAGATTTAACCTAGAGGGCTCATACCTATACGCCTCCATCCATGATGGGGGGCAATCTCTGCTGAAAGCCTGGCTACCAGTGCAGCTCATGCCCTGACTCGAGGCCCAACGAAGCCCTGTCCATGTTTACAGCTGCCCCTAGTGCAGTGGAGGCCTGTACGTTTTTTCCAGTCCCGGGGGATGTCACGAATCCTTCCCGAGGTCAGGACTGGTACTTGCTGAAACTATTGGCCTTGGAACGTTTTACAACCAGCCGGATAACGGATACTAGCATGACATTCACAGCTCAACTCCAGTCTCCAGGAAACAGGAAGTGCAGATGTAGAGAAAGCAAAGCACGTTCTGTTATTGACGACATCAGATCAATACCAGTAGTTTAAGAGAAACAAAACAAAAAAAAGCCACAGAGTAAATCTCTTTTCCGCTAGACTTGATTTTTTTTGTTTGTGTGTTTGATTGTGGGTTTTTGTCATTTGGATTTTGTTTTATTGCATTTTTTTCTTTGTTTCTTTGTTCTTTTCTTTGTTTAATTGTGCCTTTACCCAGAGCCAAAGCCTTAGTAGGAGAACTACGCCTTTTGTCCCTAGGGTCCAGGTAACGACCCCTGTCCAAGCGACAGACGTCTCTGTATGGTCTCTCTTTCCCCACACCGTCTTTCCATCTCCTTTTCATTTCTGCATTTTTTTTGCAAAATGCGCAGGAATATGGCTGAGCTCAGTGTGTCTTCCCTGAGTTTATGCATAAAAGTGTGGTGCTTTTGGTCATTATTATCGTTCTGATTATGATTGTTATTATCGCTGCCATCTTCGTGATACATTCACATCCATGTTGCCGGGAGCCTGGAAGTGTCTGCATGAGTAAAGACCTCATTAAAAGAGTTTAAAGAGACGTTCTGTCATGGCGAGGGACAG
This sequence comes from Mormyrus lacerda, assembly GCA_015163995.2. Classification (NCBI taxonomy): domain Eukaryota; kingdom Metazoa; phylum Chordata; class Actinopteri; order Osteoglossiformes; family Mormyridae; genus Mormyrus; species Mormyrus lacerda. The sequence continues at coordinate 11,207,359 of JAABNX020000151.1, forward strand.
TAGGGTGACGAGGTCCCCCAAAGACCCGATCTATGTGGAAGTCACATGGGCTTTCACATTGTTTCCTTTAAAGATAATAAAAAAAGATGTATTTACATATACACAAAAAAATAACAAAACGGCCATAGAATACTGAGTCTCTTTAAATGCCCTGGTATTCTTTGAAGATCCTTGGGATAAACAGATGGGATGCTTTTCCACGGGCCATGACACATCTCAGCAGAAGACGTTACGCTTCCTCTTTCACTCGGGCACGCTTGTCCTCCGCTCCATCCCTTTCAGCGGCATGTCTGGCAGCAGGCACATGCTTGGGCCCCAGAAATTTGCGCCACATGTCGTGAGCGGGCATCCCTCCCGCCGTAAATATGCAAGCCACCCCCTAGTTGCCGTCACTATTTCCAAGGTCTATCTCCATGCTGTGCTGCACAGTGTTAGACACTGGGAAGTTCATGAAGGAAAGTGACTTTTCTAGAAATGTATCCTGTTTGAAGCTGATGCTAAGGGGCAATGCCCTTAAAACTCATATGAAATGACCAGAAGGTAAAGTAGCACAGGTTTCACATTATATTAAAGGTGTTACAGTCCATCATGGTTTTGAAAGGATTGCCCAATTTGGGAAGCAGTAATTATTAGGGGTTGGAGAAGCTCATGGAGACAAGATGGACCAAGCGATGGCATCCCTCTGGAGGAGCAGCCCAGGCAGTAGGCAGAACCATAACCGCGGGAGATCAGAACATGAGGCTTCGAGAGCATTGTAGGAGATGGATGGTTTGTATGCCTTAACAGGAGGTCACTACAGATCACCCTATGGCAGCTACACCCCCCCCCCCCCCAAGCAGAAACACATATACACAGATGCACACACATGTCTGTATTCATATCTTTGTGGGGACTCTCCATTCATTCCTATGGGAAAAACAATATTCCCACCAATGACAACCCCTACCCAGCGCTAACCTTAACCATTCGTAACCAAACATTGTAGTATAAACCCAATTCACACACACACACACACTTTCTTAGGTTAGACTATTTAACAGCTGAGGTCAGGTTTACTTTAATACTCTAGCCATACATCACATTTTATAGTTTGTACCGTTTTCACAGTACAACAACTGCTTGACAAAGAAGGAGACATAGCTAATGATTTAAGTGACAAATGGAATCTTCTCTCCGTTACATGTCTGACTTGTTTCACATGCCACAGCCTCTGCACACTCACCATTGAATTCATCTTGCCATCAAGGATGTCTCCGGTGACAGATATGGTGACAGAAATGTCTCCCTGTATGCTTGTCGTCATGGAAATGGATAGACGGAGCACTTCAGATCGTACCCGAATTTCAGATAGCCTGGCCAATGTATTGGCAACACTCTGAAAGCTTACATAACAGGCTTCGGGTTGACATGTACTTTGGTACAATTTGTTTGACCTTTAGACCTTCCTAAAGTCTGTGGTCCCTGGTTGTGGTCTGTTTTGAATGCTTTGCTGTGTTGCATGTTTTGGATATCGGCTGCTGTTGAAGTGTTCAAACCCCTCCCCCCCCCGCACCACCTCTACCTCGGTGAGTTGTAAGCACGTCCCGCTGGTCGCTTACAATTCCCCTTCTTACGGCAGAAGTGAACGAGGTCAGCTTGCGGTGTGACGGGCCCGCGCTGGGCTTCGAGGTGACCTGCTGCTCAGTCCTTACTTACCCCCTGTCTACCTTCTCAGTCTCTGGAGCATGAACACCGTCCACACACACGGCCATCGGTATAGGTGTTAGGCACCCTGGAGTCTTCCTGAAAAATCAGGAAAAGGAAAAAGAAAAACCTGATTCTTGTAAATACGCTAATTTGGAAGGGGGTGCCTGATACTTTTGGATGAGATTGGTTTGTCCTCCGTTGTCATGTCAGGTCTGTGTCCAGCGCATGTGACCTTCTCAGATTTTCGTCCCCATGACTTCTCCTGTAGGTTTTTTTCCCCCCCATAGCCTCGTTTGCCCATGCCGTTTGAGATGGTCTTGATCCCACCGCATGCGTCGTTTAAAAGCTCATCACTGAAGCAAAAGACCATGAGTCAGACGAGGTGATCTCTAGGGAGCAATGTCTACCACTCCCCACCCTTATCCAACCCAGAAGATGAGTACCACCGGGAATACCATCTCTCTGTTACCTGTGGGGGCAATGTGAAAATTCCTCTATAATCCTCCCCCCAAAATTAACAAGATGATTAGTATTAATGACTTTAAAAAGGGTGATTAAGTAATTGTAAAATTATAACGTGTAAAACTTTTTTTTTTTATTGAATTGATGATATATGTGAATTATTAAGAATAAGGTGACACTGCCTTCCTTTAATTAGTTACTAGGGAGTTATTTTGATGTTAGTTATTTTATACAAAAATAAATTACACTTGAGTAAGAATCAGAACTGGTAGGAAACGAATACTGTTGAGGTAAGTACTTTGAAAAATGGATCTGTAATAGCCTAGGAAGCATATAGATCCATTGACATTTCCTGAAACTTTCTGCTATCAAAAATCCGACGCTTGTTCCAGCTCTTGGTTCTGAATGCTAATCTGTGCCCTGCTAATGTCATCGGCGTCACATCATATTTCATCAAACATGCGCTTCGGAGAGGCTGCGCTAAGCATGTGACACGACAGGCTGGTGTCAGGCAGCCCCAGGCCATCTGTGCCCCCCTCCACCTCCACCCTCCCACCAACACTCACGCACCCCCTGGCACTCAGCGCAGAACCGGTGTCTCCCCCCGCAGGTAAAACTCTGGTACGACAAAGTGGGCCACCAGCTCATTGTCACAATTTTGGGAGCAAAGGACCTGCCTTCCAGGGACGACGGGCGGCCGAGGAATCCCTACGTAAAAATCTACTTCCTGCCCGACAGAAGGTAAGAGTATAAATAGTTTGGGCCTCTTCGTTCCTGAAGTTAGAATCTAAGAATAGATCCAGACTGATTGTATACTTCCTAGTGTGTTTATGTAATTGAATATGACGCAGTTTCGATGCTTTGTTGATGTTTTAAGTTCCAGTTTTATGGTCTTCATGCTTCATAGGGTATTCATGTGGGTTTTTTTTTAAGCAAACGTGCCTCTCATCCATGCCTTTGTTTTTGCTCTTTAGGGAAGGGAACTGTTAATTGGCTTGATTAACAGCTGCTGTAGAGGAATGATTGGACAGGGAGCACAGTCTCCGCCCCTCTTTTATCTTTCAGTGATTCTTGTTGCTGGCACCCTCAGAATCTCATACCTCGGTGGTAAATAAAAACAGTTTGAATTATTGTTCCTCCAGTGATAAGAGCAAGAGAAGAACAAAAACAGTAAAGAAATCATTAGAGCCCAAATGGAACCAGACGTTTATGTACTCACCGGTCCACCGGCGGGAGTTCCGCGAGAGAATGCTGGAGATCACACTCTGGGACCAAGCACGGGTTCGAGAAGAGGAGAGCGAGTTCCTGGGAGAGGTAAGGAGACAGTGGATGTCACTGGTGTGAAGGTCCTGCAACAATATTGGTTCTGTGTTCAAGAATACCATGATACTTGGATTATGAGAGCATGAAATTTGGAATCTGACTCGGGGCAGTGAGGACTGAGATGGATGAATTACCCTTAGGGATCTAGTCAAAAGGGATAGGATTATGGAGCTGGTGGAGTAAGTGGGTTAGGGAAAATGAAAGAGGAAATAAAGTACATTATTATTTGTACATTGTTGTATGGGAATATTTATACGAGACTTCAGGGAATATTTAATTTGAAGGAAATTAAATGATTAGATAACTGATACAATAGATAGACCAAAAATTCTCCAAGATCAAATGAAGGAACTGAATTGATCAAATTTCAGAAAGATAAAGAATAAATTCATTTAAATAATTAGAATAATAAAGGACTCTTACTTTTGGAATGTGCAATCAAAATACTCCTGTACAGTACAGAAATGCACTTGGTAGTGAGCATTTCCCAAAATGCCAAGCTGCAGTGGGAGGCGTCAGTGTTGTCCAGTTCATTTGCTGCTGGACTGCTTTTCCCTGGCTCACTGCCTTGTTTTTCTTGGCTGTCAACCAGCCAGAGAACATTTCATCTTATTCACATCTTCAAGGGTCCACATTGAGTGTTTAAAATATATTCCTGCACAGTTTTACAGTATTTTACCACCTGACCCAGTAAGAGCAAATCAAATGGCCAGGACAGCGTGTGAGTCATATGGACAGCGAAACAGTGGAATATTTCCAAACACTCCCAAGTTCTTGAAAGTGACCCTAGTAAACCTATGGAATAGTCTTCACAGGATGCAAGCAAGATCTGATCTGAGATTTTTTTTTTTGTAAAACATGTAATGTTCCTGGTACTGGTGACTAAAATACCCCACTGGCTCATTCATGCTTTTAATAAAAGCATCAGTACAGCCATACTACAGTGAAGAAGAGCGCCACCTGTATGAGGGCTTTGCGTAAACAATGTTTTTGGGTTGTGGTTCTCTATTTGGATCCTTCTGTGTTGGGGCTTTGTTCTGGTGTCCCCCGCACGGCCTAGGGCTCGGGGTGTGTCTTGCCTGCCTGGGGATGGACAGAGAGCGGGCCTTGATGTCCAGTGCCCCCCCTTGCAGATCCTGATCGAGCTGGAGACGGCGTTGCTGGACGACGAGCCGCACTGGTATAAGCTACAGACACACGAAGTGTCCTCCATGCCACTGCCCCGCCCCTCACCCCAGCTGCAGCGCAGGACGCCCGTCGGGGGGAGTCCCACACCCAAGCTGCAGAGTAGGTCCCCTCCCTGCCGCTTCGCCGTCGCCGTGGCGACCTGCGGCGGAACATCTGCCTCCGCTGCCGTCATTAGCCTTGCTGTTAACCCCCCACCCGGATTAATGGCCCCCCTATGGCGATCGCTCACTGCCTACATTACACTCGGCATCACCGTGGAGACACATCGGTATCCAGCGTTGTGTGGCCTTCTCTTTCAGCCGTTACCTGTGCCGTGAGGTAGCAGCCATTCTGTTTTTGTTCTCTTCATGTCTGTGATCATTATTGTGTTTCTTTTTTTGTCAAATTATGTGCCAAAGCTACATTGTGAACTAAGGTGGATTAAATGCAGAGCTTGAGATCACGGGTCTCTGATAAGGCTCTGTAGGTAAGGGAATCAACCTTCTTTGTTGCTGTTTAACCACTCAGTCCACTGACTTCCTATTTACCCAGGTAACTATTTTGTTAGAAACTATGTTTTAGCTCAGTGGTACAGTTAAATCCTCCTGGGTCTTCGAGTGTCTTTTACCATCATGCTTCTTTTTACCTAATCTTTGATTAGGCTGAGGGGGAGTAAAACATTGGTATATTTTACTTTGTGTATTTGTGTGAACGTTGAACATGAGTCTGATATCTTTGGTTGTTCTCTAAGTATCTCTAAGTGTGTTTTGTTAGGGAGTGTGCTGCACTCCATTATAATCACAGATTTTTTCAATGCTTTGTTCTGGTGGGGCAGAGTTCTACCGCGGCACTGAAACGGAAAGCCCAGGAAAGCAAGGGACTTGCCGGAAATAACCAAACGAAATGGGAACGAGGTGTATTTAAGAATCGCCGCTAAAGCGTCACTTCAAAACTAACAAAAGAAATCCCTGCAACGCGCAGAGACACAGCAGACTAAACACCCTTCCAGCCCCCCTGTGACCATAATGCCCTAAATATCCAGCAGCATCTCCCTCATCCTCCCAGCTGACCCTGTTTACACCATAATGAGGACAGCATCTCTAATCAGGATCAGCTGGGCTGTTTTTGGCACAGGGCTGCTGATTAGCTCCCCGGCCTAACGACGGCAGGTTGTGGCATTCAGCCTCACCATTGCCTGCTTTCTGTTTCCTGTGTGCCTTACATTAAACTAAATGACTGAAAGGGAGCTATTTTGTACCTTTCCCCATCTACCCTGCGCTCACGCCCCTACAAAGAGGATGGACTTCCACGGCTGCTAGTGTTTGACCCATTTTCCCGTGTTTCATCTTTTCTCAACCTGCTCTGTCCACCACCTGAAAAAGACCCACACCTGTACAACTCAGGTAATCGCGCAGTGTATAGATCAGCGACATCAGCGTACCGTTCAGCTGGACTTCGCCCTCTTTCACTTCACGCCCCCCAACATTTACATCTTATCCACATGCCCCCTCTAATCCCTTTCAGCCATCCTGTTGCCCCCTCTGATTTTCCCTGTCTTTCGCACCATAGCTCGCGTCAGTACGGCGTGCCATAAAGCCCCCACCCCTTCCTATTGTTACGATCGGTCTGGGCTCCTCTTTTTTACTGACGAAACATTAATAATTTCTTTTGTTGACCGGATGTACCTGTCGTGACTCTGACAGTGACACCGTTTCCCTTCAAGCGCTTACAGTATGTGTCAATTGTGTTCTGTGCCCATGGCTCACGTCTGTTGGTTTCACTAGTTGAGCAGTTTATTGAGGCAGTGGTCTGGAAGGCTGGTATGTTTGGGCAACTGTAATAACAAAAACAAACAATCTTAATATTTAATCGAGCCCTTTAATTCATTCCTCTTCTGTCTGCTGTCTGGGGTCCAGCCATGCGAGCCGAGTTGGTCGCCTCTGTACCTGAGAGGGTCACATGTGGAGGTCGGTGGATTTAAAGTGACCGGATGAGATCAGAGCCAGAAAGCTGCCAACTGAGAGCGCAGATCAGTCTGGGAAACCGTCACATGCTTTTTAAACGTGCGACTGCAGATTCCTTCTCAGTCAAAGATAAACTTAAGTATATAAAACAAAAGTATTTAAAAATTGCTTCCGGAAACGTTTTAGCGCTTGACCGAATATCCACATGTGTCAAGAGAATACTTCTGGAATGTTTCTGTCACGCGGCTTCTGTTGACCTGTTACCTGGGAAATATGACACCGTTCTGTCATCCAGTTTTCGCACCAGCTGCCGAAGACTCAGAAGTTTCCAGACCTAATATTTTCTAAAAATGTCACACTGAAATTTTCTGAAGAATAGTACATTATGTGGAGGTGTTTTTTCCTAATTGGCCCATAGTACTATTTTATTTTAAAAAGGCCTTCTGCTGCCTTTGTGACCGATTCAGTCTAGCTTTTCCTGTATGCGATTTCCAGAAGCTGATGGTCTGTCTTCCACATCAGTGTGCACTCGCTGTCCATCTGCCCCTGGTGAACTGTTAGTCCTGTCCTTTGGAGGTCTTGTTTTGGTGATTTCCGTTGTTGCACGGTCTGGGGGGGGGATCGGCCCTTGATGACTCCTCCCGGTCCAGGCTGTTGACATGGACATCACTAAACAACCCTCCCCCCCTTCCTCCCTCCCTCCTCCCCTCTCTCTCCACCCAGGATCCCAGAGAATCAGTGACAGTGAAATCTCTGACTACGACTGTGAGGACGGAATTGGAGTAGTATCAGGTAAAGAGACGGCGATCACGCCGAGTACGTAACCCGCACACACCTGGCCGTGCCCCCCCAGCGAATCCAGACTGGAATATACAGGCTCTCTTTCCGGTCATCCTCCTTGCCGGTTATGTGTCCTCATCCCGTCCGTGTCTCGCCTTTCAGGTTTCCTTTACGCACCGCGCCGCGATCCGTCTCAGCGACGACCTCCTCGGTTACCTGCCGTGCGTCAATCCCGTTGGACCATAAAGTGTCGGGTTCACTGCGGAAACTGGGCCTGTCCGGATCCCTCATAACGCCTCTGTGATCCCCCCCTTATTTGTAACCCACCAAATCTGCTCCCGTTCCCTGTTATCTAACTTTGCAGCCGACATGTTTGCGCGCCCTATTCGCAATGAGAGCGTGAACTTGTAGAGGAGTGGGAGGAATGTGGTGAGTTTCAAAATGAATTTGGTATTTGGAGTTTGTCCTGAACTGCGATATCACTTAGTGCTGTTTTTTGAATGGGGGAGCATCAATCAGAAACTGGGGAAGAGAGAAATTCCCTCCCACCCCTCCACGTCTCCCATTACCACCCCTTCTGTCTTTTTAGAATTTCCTTCAACTGCTTCTTACTTCCTGGGGCTTGGCTCTGGGGATGCCCCCTCCCCCCCATTCCATTTACTGCTACTCTGTTTCAGTATTCTCATGGCCCCACCTTCCACCTGACTCTGGAGACCCCGTTTCTGTCTGCTGAGGCAAAGCTCTGGCGGGGGGTCGATTAGCATTCAGGGGGGGTTATAGATTTCTCCTGTGTGAGTCACGCCGTTTTTGGAATTTAAAAAGAAAAGGAAAAAGTCTCACCGCTGACGGCTGACAGACTCGACTGTCCATCTGTAAAAGTGTGTCTCCCTTCTGGGGGGGGAGCCCTGGACTCCAGTTAACTGAAACATGCAATGCTCTAGCACGGCGGGGGGGCCCTGACGACTGGCTGGCCGCCCACCTTCCTCCCACGTGTCAGCCTGACAGTGCAGGATGGCGTCTCATGGGACGCGAGAAGGGAAACCTCCGCTTTGGATTTTGGACTCACACAATCACTGGCTTGTTAATGGTTTTGCAAATTTTCATAGTTTTAGAGTGATATAGACAGCTGGTTACAAATACTTGAAACGCCATTTCAAATAATTTTGGTGTATTGCTGCAAACGGGTGTATAATTTGTATTTTAAATAACATTATGTGCAAAATACTTTATTTACAAGTTATTATTATTATTATTATTATTATTGTTAGATATGTAGGAAGACAGGATTACAGCTGTATCCCATTTTTAGAGTAAACTTTTCTGGTTTTGGGTTCAGCAGACTCACAGGCGTAGTAATTTAATGTCAAACAAATGACACCAGAGGTGTCACACCTAAATCTTTAAGTAAACCATCTTGGTTATATTTGGATTTGATGGTAATTACACCTGTGACCCTGGATAGGATAGGTTGTTACAGAAGATGGATGGATGGATGCATGGTAATTCTGATTATCATTTTAACAGGTTGTGAGACATTTGTAGTTACAAGAAGGACTATAAAATGCTCAGTTTTTCAGTCCCTTGCAGTAGTCCAGATGATTCAGAAAAGGCGGTTCTCTAACTTTACATTTGTTCTTTCCCTTCCTTACTGCGGACTCTGAGTGCCACCCTCTAACCCTGTTTTTGGTCCATTCGTAAGCCTTTTAAAGTCCTGTACAACAGCCTGCATGTCACTGGCACTGGACCCACCGAGGCCGTGACCTTGGCGACGGTTGCCGCCGCCACAGATTACTAGATAATGGACTCTTTCAGGCCCACTGGACTGATAAGTCCCCCAGGAAAAAGTCATTACCGAGACTAATCCCTGCTAGCAGTATTTTTTTTCTCTCGCAGGCTTTGAAATGTAGAAGCGTTAGCCGGCGATTGGCAGCACCCAGTCCCGCAAAAAGCATGACCCCCAGCTCTGTCTCCCCCATCCCCTTTTCCAGATTACAGACAGAACAGCAGGGATCTCCAGAGCTCCACGCTCTCCGTTCCTGAGCAGGTGATGTCATCCAACCACTGCTCACGGTCAGCGGACGTGAGCCGGGCACGGTCGCGCTCGCCCAGCGTCCCACCTCCGCAGAGGTAACCCAGCTCGCCCCCCTGGCCCACAATGCATGATGGGTAGAGCGGTAGAAACCTGATGCATGTTGGGTGGAGTGGCGGATGGCCTGATTTGGCCATAGGTAAAAAAGCAAGTCTGAAAGCAAAGGTTTAGCAAACAGACCATGCATTTAAATAATCATAATAATATTCAACAGAGATAGGAAAATCAAGTTATTATTTTGGGATTATCATGTGTTTATTTATTGCCTGGTTTAGCCCACTTTTTGTTGGTTATCCCCTTGCTTCCCATTGGTTAACCAAGGCAGTGATTGACACCTCGCTGTAAATCCCGCCCGCCATCTGTTCACAAGCCTTGTTCTTCTCGTCACTGCCATTAAGGTTATTTGTTGGTTGGTCATTGTTGCAAGCTGTTTGTGCTGTCTGTGAGTGTTTAATGCGTGCCTGACCATACGTGCCCCTGCAAAGGCGTCCTGTGGGAATTTGCACCCTGCCGATGAGAGTATGAGCCTGTGCCGATCGGTCCGTCTGCGGCTCGTCATGCCGGAGCAGTGTGACAGCCAGCGCTGTTCTGAGCTGGCATTGATTGAGCAGCATGGGTACGAGTGACGGGGCTCCCGCTCTGTGCCCGCAGTCGGAGCCTGGACCACGGTGACCATGGGCCGCCCTCGCAGTACCACACCACTGGTAGGATGGAACGGCATCACATGTCAGAAGACCGCTACTCCCCCGACAGGTACGGCAGACCCCTCCTGCCTGTGACCCGCCTTGAAGCTCCTGTCCCGTGGTTTTATCGGCGTGCCTCCATCTGCTGGCCAGCTGAGTGCACTGATCTGTGAAGACCTTTATTTCCTAACATATATCTTTTTTTATAAAGCTGACATCCCGTATATTTACAAACCCCTTCTGAAATTATATGCTGTTCAGTGTCTGTGGTTCTGGTCCCAAAGGCACTGTATCACATCCAGAACCAGATCCAAGCCTCGTCTTCACTGTCCTCCCCATCTCTACTGTAGGTCAGTGGGTCAGCACCCGTTCACTGGAGAACGGTGTTTTTTTGTGTGTGTGTGTGAAGGTTTATCAGTGGGGAAAATAAATAAAAGCATAAGCTAGGTACTAAAAAATAATAATTTTTGTTGGGTATATCCCAGTTTATATTACAGGGCATTAAATATTACCTTGCATTAAATCAAAGAGTTCACCTTCATCGGTTTGAATGTTATGCGGTTTATAATCATAGTCCTATGAGTGTTGGTGGTTTAGACTATTTATTAATAGACTATATATTCGTTAAGTTGTTTAAAACACTTTTGTAAGCGTAAATCTGGGACCCTTCACTTGAAAGTGGCTGCCGTTTTATATTCCAGAAAAAAAACAATTAGCAGCTTAATTAAGGCTAATTGATTAGCTGATGAAGTAAGCACAAGCATTCAGGTCCACCACGCTCCACAGGAAATGGAGTCAAGCCGCTGTTTTAAACATTCAGCTGGTTTTTGTGCCTCTTAAAAAAATGAGTACAGTTTACAGTTGGTAATGTTTTGTTGATAAAACCATCGATATCAAAATCGACACAGATGAATGGTAATAAGAAATGTGTTAAAGCTAATAGATACATTCTGAATCATAGGGTTCACTCCTGCTCACCATTAAAGTGCATAATTTAAGAAGTAAAGCCTTAATTTAGCTACTGCGTCTAATCGGATCAGCTGCCGATACCCTCACCCTCCCAAGCCCACTTCCTTTTACGGCAATAGATCTGAAGTCCTCACATCATTGCTGGCTTAGAATTAGCAAGTTCTCGCACCTTGCTCACATCACCGATTCAGGGTACATTCCCAGACACCCGTCTCCCCTGCGGGGGGGGGGGGGGGGGGGGGGGGGGG
>JAABNX020000151.1:11252305-11266703 GCA_015163995.2 Mormyrus lacerda
CCCCCATGTGTGAACTCTCTCCCGCCCGGCCTTTTCTACAAAGGGCTTTACAGGGCTCTTCTCAGTGGCCGAGTGGATGGACCACAAGAATAAAGCAGCCCTTTACATCACTGCTTCTTCTTTCCAGATACAGGGAACGTGCTGCTTGTTTCTCACAAGATATGCAAAGACGACCACTAATCACTAAGCACAACAGTTTTTCTTTGTAGGAGTCGAAACGAGGCATGAGACTGCAAGGATTTATAAACCAAAAGCTGCTGTTTTCCATCTTTTTTCTTTATTTTCATTTTGTCATATTTCATTTTTGTGCAAAGTTGCGGCCAGTGACATGAGCTGTAGCTATAATGACACGGCTTGTCTCTGCTTCACCTCATGCCTCCTATTGGTACTTTCAGTTGATCAGTTGAGTCAATCAACCACTGAGAAAATCATCAACAGAAAATCATTCGCAAGACACTGCTCAGTGCTTTGGGTCACGTTGCTGCGCAGCTCCAACTCCGATACGTTGCTGATACACTTTCTGTTAAATTATTTGTTTTGATCACTTACCTGTTGTATAATAACTGAATATATTCAGCGGTAATGTTTGTAGTTGTCATCGCTAAAGACATAAGATGCACTTTACATGTAATGATTACCATCCAGATGGTAGACCACTCAAAAATACCTACATTTAACTGTCTGTGTGAGTTGCCTCATTGCTAGTTTGTATGACTCTCTGTTGCTCTTATAAGTGTTATAATTGCTGCAGTGAGAGTCAAAGGGAAACGTTTCTTTTTTTGGCCATTGTTTCCTGTGCAGGAATGAACATTTTATTGCACAACTGGTCTGACAACATAGACTAAACAGAGTATGAAATGCAGGGAATGTGAGGATTGCTTAAAGGGAAAATATGTGTGGGGGAATTTTTAAGGTCATGCTTTAGGCGGCATTGTGGATCATTAGGACTTATTTTGAGGCTTTTGTGAGGTGTGCACTGGTTATTTCTAGAGCTCCGTGATTTGAAACATAGCTGATCGCTAGCAGTTAGCTTGTGAACTCTCTGATGAAACTCACTTTTTGGGAAGACTGGCACGAATTTTGGTCTTGCTTACTTTCATTTAATGTATTAGTTGATTATTTTGCTGGTTTTATTCCGAATTTCTCCATTCCGCATGACTTTCCGAGGGTGAAGGATGCCACCTTCGTCCTGTTGCTATAGTGGGAAATTGAACGTGCTGTAAAAAGGGCAGTGAAATGTTTCTGTGACGGCCTGTAGTCACGTGTCACTCCAGACGAAGCTCCCTTTGTTTGTCGTGCAGAAGGAAAGTATATTTAACTCCTATTTTAAGATGTCCTATTTTTCTGACTTGGTCTATTGATGGTTTGTATTATTCCCCACAAAGATCACCTTTTGTTGGACTATAAAAGATGATAATGATACATCCTTCATTGTCACCAGTGGAGGGGAGGCTAACCTCTGAATCTAGAGCGAGGCAACAAGAAATCCCTAACTGTGTCAATGCTTTTCTTTATCCCGTGACCCAGAAGGCACGTGTCCCATGGACAACTCGTCACGTAAATCTCCTCTCTCCCCTTCCGGCCCACTCTGGGTTGCCCCAGATGTCTCCTGTAGAGAATTGTGATCTCCTGATGTTTTTATGACGCTTTATTTAAGTGTGTCTAATAGATTTGTGTGTTATTGATTTGTCTCCCCACCCTGAACTTTTTTTTTTTTTTTTTTTGTCAAAGAAAACAAGATTCTCTCAGTCTTTTATGGCTATACAATTCTGGTACAAAGGACCTCGTTATCTCTTTGTCCCAGAGTGTGTTCCACTGTTCCTGGGATGGACCTGGGAAGTATGGATGGGTGAAGACACATGTAGCCTGAAAAGTCACCTGAAGGTGCTTTGAGTATCTTGAAAGAGAAGAACTTGCATAGTTTTTGATGCAAGTAGGAGAAGCTGTTTTAGCGCCAGCAAAGCATTGTGCATGATGTAAAAAATGAATCATGACCTTTGAAATGTTGGGTCAATGTGTCTCTGTTATGATAGTTCAGCAAGCAAATAAGGGTCAGTATGCCTTAAAAATTATTTATTGATCCAGGATCCACAACTCATTCAAATTTGTAAAATGTATGTTTAAAATCTGAATCTATGTGTCACTGCTTCTGAGGGTATCACATGGTGGTGTGTTCGATCTGTGCTGTATACTGTGAGCAAATGTCGAATCGCTGCTGTACTGCTGTTTGAGTTCTGGCAAAGGTAGCTTGGTCCCATGTAAGTCTTAGCCCACTGTCTGTCAGATATTACTACCTTGCTGAAGAAACCAGCTTGACCTGTTTAAGCTAGTTTATGATGGGTTCATTTTTGCGAGATGATTTGATAGTTTAGCTGGCCATACCAGCTTATGATGGTCATACTAGCTGTTTTAGCTGGTCTAGCTGGTCTTACTGGCATGTCCGGCTTGATTGGCAGGCCCCAACAGCTTGACCAGCTGGTGACCCACCCAGCTAAACCATCAAAAGCACTGGGACATGTCCATCTAAGACTATTTTAGACCAGCTAAAGTCAGCTACCAGCCTAAGCTTATTTTTAGCTGTTTCTTTCAGCAGGTAGATTATGGTAACTGTGAAATCTCAATAGCTAAATAACAGGAGTTTCAGTCCCTCAGAAACATGTTAATATTTTGTCACTGTTATGAGGATCTTGTACCAGCAGCTAATGCTGCTTTTTCATTATTCTGGCCTGAAGTATCTATCGTAATCGAGTGTTGTTTTATGTAGAATGAAATGAAATGCGGATTATTCACTGGGAAGGCTGAAATCCAGGGGAAGGCGTTTCTGTTTCTCAGCGGTAAAAAATGGAACTGTGTTTGAAGTTCCTGCCCCAGATGTGCCGTGGTCAGGGCTCTGAGTAGCACTACCCAGGTCGGGAAGGGGGTGTTCTGTAGCCCCCCGCTTCATCCTGGAGGGTGTTAGCTTTGAAGAGGTACTTTTAGGTGCTTGCATTAGTTTGCTGATAGGCAATGTTCCAGCAGGGGTGCAGAGACCTCGAACCCCTGAAAGCAGCATCCAGTCTTGTAAGAAGAGGATTCAAGTGAGCGGATCTCAGTTTCAGAAGCCTGTAACCTAATCTCTCCCCCCCCCCCCGAATGCTGACAGCTTCATCTGAGGTAAGGTGCACATTAAGTCCCTTAAAGGAAAACACATTTTCTGTGGTCTCACCAAATTTTCCTGTTTCACCCTGGTCGTTTTGGCAAACTGAGTCAACGGTCTGCACCTTGAGGTGACACCAGTCGTTGGAATGCACTGCGTTTCTGGATCAGGAGCCACAATAGTGTTTCCGTCTTTCATTTGTAAGCATTAGCATAAGGTAGCACGTAGCTGCTTGACATCATTAATCTTGGTTATGTCTGTACTTGGCTAGCATTCTGGAAGCCAGCTGTGCTAGTGGAGGCCTCGAGAGAACGTTATCACAGAGGTATTAATCATAGCCAAACTGAATCCCAAGGCTCTTGTATAACATTTCGTAGCTACCTACACCATGTGGCACTAATAGCAAACTAATAGCAAGGATGTCTATTCTGTAGTTTGCTTTTTGTGTGACACAAAGGCATAGACAGAAAGCATCTGCGTCAAGAGAACAGCTGCAACCAATGTGCAAGTCTAACAAAACAGAATGATGTTTTTTTTTTTTTCTAAGCTTCACTTCACCAGCCTGAAAGCTTGTAACATGTGAGATCTGGGTGCTTCTCCTTTGACATGTTTCACGATCGCATAAAAACCTTGAATCCTAGAATCGATCAGTTATTCAATGATTTCTCAGCATGGTATTTTTTTGTATAGGACCTTTGAGACATTGAAGGAGAATCATCGCGCGTGTAAACTTTCAAATTACTGAAGGTCCTGGGTTTATAACACTGAACATACAGAAAAGGGTTGTCGATGACGACGGAGCAGCAGAATGCCTGGCTGGTTCCATACATTCTATCTGGAGGTATTTGGTCAGATGTTTAGGTGCAGCAGATAATATGAGCTGTAGCCCTCAGCGTTATGCTAAACCATATGTTCCTTTTAGCTAAGCATTTTAGTTTAGCTTGCAATTTATCCCCAGCCAAGGGATCCAAAGGACAGCTTTGACTAGGAGAGGCGCATATGTTAAGCTGTACAAGCTACCCAGATTGACCACCATCGTCCAGATGTCCAGTGGTGGAACGCTGATGAAGAAGATCATGTGTATTTTCATGTCAGAGGTACCCTACCAGCTGGATTATGAGAAGCAGTGAGCACTACCTCTTTTCTGAAAGGGTGAGTGAGCGTGGGGATGGGTGGAGGGTCTCCTTTCCGGACAACACGCTGATTTTCCGCAAATGGGACCAGTGAGCTTTACAGGCCGAGTCCTCTGTGATGCCGAGCGTGAAGATGTTAGAGGTGTTTATCCATGCTGGGGACGGAATTAGAGGGGGCCAGAGCAGGAGAGGACAGAGATCGCCTCCTCGCTCACCTCAGGAGCTCTGCACCTGCAGTTTTGTGTGTGATTTCGGGCTGCTTTCTTCCCCTGGCTTCCCACTGCTCAACCTGCTTTTTCGGTCAGTTTCTGCAATTTGTGACCCTCCGGGACAAGGGCGTTAAATCATTACGGAAGCCAAGACGCGCCATCCAGAGCCACGCTTTCAATTACCAGCCTGATAGTGTCAGATGTTTCAAAGAATAGCGGAGAGTGTCTTCCTGTTAGCCTGCTGGGGGTCCATCCGCAGGGGTGCTGAAGCGTTTGGCTTGTCACTATGCTCTCCGTTCAACCCCCAAAAGCCCACCGTTTTTTCCTTGTTTGTGCCTGAGCTTGACTTGGGCTTTTTGATTGGCAGATCATGCCAGTAACCTCTGTTACTCAAAAGTCTTTCTTTTTTTTAATCGCTGTCCATAATTTTCAGGTGTAGTTCCGGAAGGTCCTGTTTCAGTAAAAAAAAGGAAATAGCAAAAAAGGTATATGTCTCAAGTGCGTGAGTTCCTGACACCAGTAAACGATATATTACTCCTGTCCTTTTCTCAACTTTAATTCCATTTGCACCGAGTTACAAACCCAGCATACTGATTGACCTTGAACAGTCCGACCGGAATTGGTCATTAAACTCTGTTTAAAGTCTTTTTTTGTAACTGTCTCCGTATCCCTGAAGAGGAACAGCTTTCACAGGGACGTTACTGCCATGCCTAGTGTGCTAGTGCACTGCCGTGTGAAGGAGATTGTGGCTCGGTCTCGCTGTCTGTTTCCGGAACATTCTTCTGCATTGCAGGTAACTGTGCCTCACTGGCGTATGAAAAATTCTTACTGCAGTATCCAGTATTGAGGTCCCGCTAAGCGTCGACAGTCTGCAGCAAGCTCCCGGAACGAAGGAGTTAAGATCCAATTAACTGTTTATTCAGTAAAAACACTGCCAGAGGTGAATCGTTTAATTGTATAGACGTTTAATTGTTTACATGTAGGATGATTTGAAAAGAAGTTTAATTTGATCAACAGTATGTTTATTTTCTCAACTGCAGGGGCTGGATGTTTAGTGGGACGAGGGCTGTTTGCACAGCCACTGGTGCATTAGCTGCTAAGTGGGAGATATTCAGTCACGCATAGCTGGCTGCACTTGGTGTGATACAACAAGGAGGCCACAGAGCGAATACCTATCCAGAGCAGCATCTGCAGCTGAATCAGTGATCATACCTGCTTTTGAGAGGACCCCACTTAGAAACAGAGTGTGAGGATGCTAACCCAACACGAGTTTTAGAAAATGAAGTTTATGTCAACACAGCTGCGGTGTTTTCTTTGGCAGGTGATGCACAATCGAAAAGGCGGGGTCAGCTAGTCTGTGGAGCAATTGGAGATTAAGGACGTTGCTCAAGGGCCCAACTGTCAAACCACTCTGCCAACCCTGAGATTTGAACCGGCGACTTTCTAAACACAGACGCAATCCTGTCCCACCAAGTGACACCATCCTTTGGTTCACCAGATGGCCTCATTTCACCGTTTTGCTAACTAAACATTGTCATACGCAGGATCTGCATGTCATACTGCATTTAAGCACTTCCTGTCTTTACATGCTGCCCTCGATCCCAATGCCGGGCATGGACTTCTGGGGTCTGGTCCTGGTCCTTGACAAGACTAAACCGGGGCTCCTTTCACAAGCTGAGGACGGCGAGGCCGCCTTTCCTCAGGCCCTGCCTTTAATTGACCCCGTTCGGGGGGGGGGTGGGGGTGCACGCCCGTGATGCATGGTGCACCCAGGCATACCACCCACTGCAGCTTCACCATCAGCGCTGTTTTGGGAGCATCCAGAGTGATAAAGATTTAAAAAAAAAATAAAAAAAAAACACGCTGACCTGCGTTTCTGTCCTCATCCAGTTCTCTGCTGGCCTTGTATGGGGGTGGGGTGTCGCTCGGTGGGATTAGATGCAGTGCCTACGATCCGACGTTCACCGGCTCGCATCCGTTGAGCAAGGCCCTTAATTTAAGAATTAGAAATCATTTCCGCATTTTTCTTAATTGTAAGAGTAGCTTATTGTGGGAGAGCTTGTTCCTGCATAAAAATCTTTATTTAACGCTTATTGTAATATGGTTAAGAATTCCGTTAAATCATTACGGAAGCCAAGACGCAGCAGTTCTGTCAGACACTGAGCTGCAGTGAACGCAGCAGTTGTCACGGGGTTCCCTGGAAAAGGAGGGCTGGTACTAGGCTACTGGACCTGGTGTGGACAGAATCAGCCCTCGTAGCCTCAAGAAGCCAGATAAGGTGGAGAAGTGATTGATTGAGTGAGAAGGTAGTGAGGCAGCAGGCGTGAGCTGTGGTGCGGCTACAGTCTGCTTACGGCACTCAGAGGTTATGCGGCGTCATACATCACTTTGTTCTTGAAAGAAAGACTTGATGTGCTGATATATTATGCATAGTGGACTGTGTATGTCCACCTTCTCTGTTCATTAGCACGTAGGGGATGCTCTGTAACTTTTCTGTCACGCTTATTTTGTAGATTGGTACATGCCTGTGTACTCTTTTGTGATATAAAAATTATTAGTTAGGATGAATTATAAGATGAAGAAAATTAACCATATTGACCCTATTGTGCTGAGCAAATCAGCCCCCCCTCCTCCCATTAGGATGCGCCAATAGGTTTCATGGTCTCATTATAGAGTGTAATATGGGTGCTGTTATTAACAGCTTGTGTAGCTTGTCTTCTTTGGGGGCGTCACCGTATTTAATGGCGGCCCCAGAAAGGGGACTGGAGATCGTTTCCATTTTGTATGTTTTTGTGTCGGGGATGTGAGGAGGTACCCACCGTCTTGGAAGGCTCAGCCAATGAAAGAGGCGTTCATCAATGTCACATGTGTTTACAGGATGACTGGGAAGGTCCAGGTTTCAGTCTCTGCTAAAGCGGCGTAACAGGCTTATGATGGCCTGCAGCTGCTGACAGTCCGCTGGGGAGGAATGTAACCCTTTCTTCGCTCGGAAAAGTGCGTCCAAATAATCTGACCCCACCCCCATTACCGCAGTGTTAAAAAGTGTGGCCTGACATAAGCTTATTAGCCGAATAACTTCATACTCCCTTTTTTATGATTTTATAAATACATAAACCATGTTACTGGAACTAGTTTAACGTGAGAGTTGTTACTGGCAACCAAATCCCATCTATTTAGCCAACAATGCTGATACTTTCAAGAGGCAGCTAAGCAGGAAGAGGCAGCTAAGCAGGAAGAGGCAGCTAAGCAGGAAGTGCCTCTGGGATCCCTTGGAGCTGACGAGGGAACAGCAAGGCCATGCACTTCTGGCATCTTATTTAAAGATCAGTGTCCCCCCCCACACACTCATCTTGGGGCATACCCCTTCTGACATGTAATTCAGTGAGATGCACAGGTGCTGAAGAGGGAGGTTTCTTCTAAGCTATAGGGACAACTAAGGGTTAATAATTGATTGATTGATTGACTACCAAGCATTTCCTTGAAAAATTCAGCTAGGTGAGCTTAATGAACTTCCGAGCTGCTTAAATTAGACCTCCGAGTCAAGAGGACACGATGATCCGTAGCCAGATTTAGGGATGTGGTAGGCTGGTGTCCATTTGAGGGAAAAAATCGGAATGCCCACGTGTGTCACTGTGCGGAAATGTCTCTTCTCTCGGCGAGCGGGAGATTCTTAGCGGCCTTTCATACTGCATGCGCTGGAGCTCTCCTGGCTTCATGCGTGATTCACTCGCTCCCGGCATGTGGTTTCAGAGTAGAGGTCAGGTTTATACGCACAGCGCTTACTCACCCGCTGAAGCCTCCTCTTCCCTGTCTGCATCACTGTATGGGTGACAGAGCAGTACTCTTCCTCTTTCCCGATTTAGGGGAGAAGCCAGTGGCTGGGTACAGGTTATTTTAAGCCTGAAAATTCTGAATCAGTCGGCCCCCAACCCATCCACCCCTCTCCAGCTCTATTTATGATTTTGTATTCATACATACAATAGCAGACGCCACTATGTCTTCGCAACTCCAAATCGGAAATGAAACTTTGTGCCGGTGTTATTTAGGCTCTGTGTGTTGAGGCTGAATCTTCTCACTAGGCTGTCTTTTCTGCAACTTACTTGAGCTTCCATTAAAACACTTCAGAGTCTGCCACATGCCTGGTGCCACATTCGTCACAGATGTTTGTACACCCTGTAGAAACGACGCTTTCCGCTGACACACCTGCGTCGTGCTCCCCCCTGGCTAAACCCCAGGGAGGGTTGTGGGCACGGGGACAGGGCTTTACAGACACGTGAGCGTGTTTGGTTCCTTCCTGCTCCACCATCGATGCAGGAAGCAGCTGGCGGGCAGGAAAGCTGACGCACACGGCGCCCATCTGCCTGCCATCTACACCGTCATCTCACTCATTAGCTCCCATTGGCCATTAGTGGTGGGCCCTGTTTTTTTTTTACAATAACTGCCCGTCCAATGAGATTCTGCAGAAAGCCTGGGGTGCATCTCTGGAAGCACGGGGTGCACCATGGATGCTGGAATAATGCTTTTTTTAACCAAGTTTTCACAAAACCCCTTTTGCTCTCACTGGGGATTTACACACAGCTTGGGTCTGAGTCTAAGGCCAGCCGTTCATCTGGCACCACTGGAGCCTCTGTGGCTATTGTGACCCTTCTGCTGAGAATGGGACTCAAACTGGCAACCTTCTGAACACAGGCACTGTGTCTTAACTCACTGAGGCAGACAGTGCCCCCTAGTGAGACCTTCGCCAATTTGGCCTAAACCGCAAAGGGACCCTTGTGGAGACCATGAGGTGTGAAACACATTCGAACCAACGACCCTGCAACGGTCACGCTAGCTAGTGGCAGTCATAGGCCGCTTGCAACCGGAACCCTCCGGAAGCGACAGGGAAGGATCTGTCCCCTCGTCAGTCAGGACAGCTACCTGGGGAATGTATACAGAGAGCAGCACTCTATTAGGGGTTGTTTATCCACAGCGGGGCGGCGGGGGAGGTGCAGGCCCTCTGTGGATTCTCACACCCCCAGTTCCTCTCTGCCTCCTCTCGTTTTCCCGGACCCAAGCCAGACGTCAAGGCAAGATTCTTGGATACACCGTCAGCCATGCGGCCGGATGAGTGGGATTCTTCAAATTTCCACATGTTGACATCCGGCATCCTATTGGACGGCCCTTGTCTTATTCAGCTCTGGGCCCTTGGTGACAAAGGACAAGTGATGGGCATCTATGCCTCTTTGGGGTTCTGACAGTCATGATGCTGCATGTTGGAATTGTAATGAGCATGGACATATCTGCTGAATGGGACGTCAGTACGTTTGCTGCGTGCTGTGTTCTTCTGGGTATGTTCTCTGGAAAGCTTTTAATTAGAAATACTCAGTAAACTATGTTTTTTTGTTAGCGTATGTCTTTGCTCGGAGCAAGTCGTAAACAAGGTAATCAGGAGTCAGCGCTTTTACTCCTGATTAAAGCCAATTCTGCTTTTTCATGCACAGTCATGACTGAACGGCGTGTCCTATGGTCCTCGACGCATTCTGCTGTGAGGTCCAGTGCCATCTGCACGCCGAAGCGGATTCACATGCCCATCTGTAAAGCGATGCTTACGAACCGCACAACACGGGTACAGGACCATCAGTGGGACGAGAGGGTGGAGCCTAGGGGCTGCGAGCGCCTCCTGCGGGTCGGGCGTGGAGGGTCTCCTGGGAATTCTCCGCACTCTTTTCTGTCGCCACGGTTTTGCTCCTCAAGGTTTCTCCTTCCTGACGCCCCTCGTTTACTTGACCCTCTGCGCAGTTTTTATTAGCTGCTCTTCAGCTCCAGTAATTAATTTCATTGTACTGTAGTGAAAATTTATTTATTTTTTATTTTTATTTTTTTAATCCTTGGGGATGGTGAAGGTCTGCAGGCTTAAAACGTTCCCTGTAATTAACTGTGTATTTGTGCTGCCCTGGGAGCACGATGCAGACGAGGAGGCATTCAGCTCAGTCTACTTGCCGGTCTACATTTTATGTACCCCATCCGGAACAGCTTAATGTGAGTCAGGGCTTCTATGCTGAGACATTGCAGTTTTTCTGGAAGGTTCTGTGAGAACGGTAACAGATCCTGGATCCTTTGATCCTCCTTTGACAACATTTTATGTTTATCTTTGATAACGCTTCAAATGCGTATACAGTCAGCGTGGATTTCCAGGTAACCCTATTCTGGACAGCAGTCTCTGAGGGTTTTGGAGTCAACCTGTAGGCTGAGGGAGTTGATGATACTAGAGGCCCCTGTTGATTGACCAGCGTGCATCTCATCCAGGGAGCATTTCCTGTGTTTCCTCCTATGGGTGCGTCCCCTGTGTTTCCTTAAGTGAGCGTGTCCCCTGCGTTTCCTTCAGTGGGCGTGTCCCCTGCTTTTCCTCCTATGGGCGTGTCCCCTGTGTTTCCTCCAGTGGGTGCGTCCCCTGCGTTCCCTCCAGTGGGCGTGTCCCCTGTGTTTCCTCCAGTGGGCGTGTCCCTGCGTTCCCTCCAGTGGACGTGTCCCTGCGGCCCCTCCAGTGGGCGTGTCCCCTGCGTTCCCTTCAGTGAGCGTGTCCCCTGTGTTTCCTCCTATGGACGCTTCCCCAGGGCACGTCCCCAGGTACGTCCAGTGTGTTTCCTCCCCAGTACACGTGCCCTGTTTTCTCTCCCATGGGCGTGTGCTATCTGTTCCCTCCCATGCTTCTTGATTTTGGCCCGGAACCATGCAGACACTGAATGAATAAGAAGCAACTGAACAATTGAACGTGGATTTATGGACATTGGTTCGAAATTATATTTTGGGTGGTAGGGGGGAGGAATGTGGGGACACTTGTATTTGCTGTGAAAGCAAAAACCTCCAAGCTTTGGTCAGGGCAGATTTTGATGGCTGCTGAGTTTGTCTGTTCCCTCCTGAGTCTCGTTAAAATCAGCTGTGCCATCCCTCTGGGGAAGCGGGCGAATGCTGAGGAATAATCTGGAGCTGCAGCCATTGAGGATGGCGCTGTCATGTGATCATTTCAAGGGCCATTATTGCCGCACTTCATCACCGCAAACAGTTCTCCCGTTTAGTTCTTCTTGTTACACGGCCACAAGCAGAACACTGGCAAGTAGAACAAAGGGCTCTTGAATACCACTGCTTTTCACAGCTGCTCACTGAAACTAAATAAGTGCAGAGTAGAGTGCCATGCGTTAATACACTCTGAGTACAGGTTGGTACATCTTGATAAATATTGATCCCTGCTTCTCGCCACCTGTATTTTATAATGTGTTTTCTTGGCACAGAAGGACACACTAATCCCTTGTTGGCTGTCCCGAGAAGAGCTTAGACAGCTTCACAAAGCTGGACTGAAAGGACTCAAACTTCAAAAGCAGGTGATGAACAAAGTGGAAGACAGCCACGGGAAATAGGCACAGTGACCGTGGCGTCATTGTTGATGCCGCCCTTCCCGTGCTCCTGTTCACACAGCACGCGTCGTTCTGGGTGTTTGGTAGTCAGACTGCAAAACTTTACACTCAGTCAGTGTTGTCAGTAAAGTGTTAAAAATACACAGGAAGTAACACTGCTTGGGTGGAACTCGTTCAGAGGAAAGTGGGCTGCCGATCTCTTTGTGTGAAGCTGTTTTAATCGTATCAGAAAGCCTACACCGTATATCAGTACGATGCATTTCCATGACACAGCAGTTACACTGGCATTTTGGGGGAGAAAAATGCAGAGGTAGCTGAACGCTGACAGGACTGTACTGCGAGGGAGCAGGTTGTGCAGGCCACTGGCCGGCCTCGCTCATTAATATCCCCTCTGTGAGCCTTTGTTGCACAAAAACACTTTCTGTTACTGTAGCTATTTAATCTTTGTTTCATCTCTGTTATTTGTATCATGTTGTAGTTCTTATTGCTATTTTCTGCTACTATAATATATATGAAAGTTTTTGTTTCTCTCCTCTGTAATGTTTCAGTAAAATTTTCTGTGAATTCCAATTTCCAGCCCACATCTAAAATTCATAAAGACGGCAAGCAGCCAACGGTAACTACATGGGGGGAGGCGACAGCTAACGGGGAGATTGATGACAGCACGTCAAGCCGGCATGGATGGACATCGATCACATGCAGAGGGCATCATTCCTGTTGTTATTTATCTATTTTTAACAGTTACGGTTGTTGATAAACTGCTTTTAAGTACTCGATCTTCACATACATAACTGAGAAGAAGATACATATGAAATGGCGGGGATCTCACTGACTTGGCCAAATCAGTCAGGTCTACTGAGCTTTCAAAGGGACTCGCTCATGTTTAGCAGAAGCATGAGCTTAGAGGAGAATCTCTGGGAGCAACAATGTCTAAGGGGAAATCAGCGCTGCCAGCATTATTGGATTTCTTCCCCGTGTTAATGAGCATACGAGGTCATTAATAGTGACCTGTTCACTGCATTTGATCGAACGGAGAAACAGGGACTTTCCGCTTTTCACTTCACGCCTCCTAGTCCGCGTGTGGACTTTGGCCGCATCTCTGTGGGTCTGCTTGGGATCCATGTGTCAGCTTGAGTCTCCTTCAGTTCCTCCTGTTTCCCACAATCCACACACAGGTGCTTCTTGTGAATCGGTTATCCTTCCTGTGTGTGGCAGACTGACTGACAATGGACTGGCTACTGCCTTTGGTCTAATGCCTACCACTGTTCCTGGATCAGATTGTCCCTAACTGGATAGGTGCTTTATTATCGTGACGGTTTATTATCCTGTGTCCTCAATAACCTCCTATTCAGATACTCATTAGCACTTTGAAAGTACAACTCGTTAAGTGAATAAGAGAGTAACTGACCAAATGTAATTCATAGATACATAGATAACTATTTTACATCTCCTCTCACCTAGTAAACATTCATAAGTCTGCACTCTCCACTTGACGGTTATATTTTGGCTCCTCTAATATAATATTTATTAGCCTGTGAAATATGTCATTGTTGGGTTTAATGTCTGGCAGTATTTTGAAGAGAGGCACTATATGAAAGAGTAACAGAAGTTGCCACTCTTGCAGACTGGGTCAGCGTGTGAGTGTTTGTGTTGGTTAATCCGGATATATCGGGCCAGCTCCCTCCTCATTTTATCATTACAGATGCTTTTTTGCCACTGCTTTGTATACCCACCCCCTTGTGGCTGCGCAGATCTGATGCATTTAGCTTTGTATACCCACCCTCTTGTGGCTGCGCAGATCCGATGCACTTAGCTTTGTATACCCACCCCCTTGTGGCTGCGCAGATCCGATGCATTTAGTTTTGTATACCCACCCCCTTGTGGCTGCGCAGATCCGATGCATTTAGCTTTGTATACCCACCCCCTTGTGGCTGCGCAGATCCGATGCATTTAGCTTTGTATACCCACCCCCTTGTGGCTGCGCAGATCCGATGCATTTAGCTTTGCTGATGCACAGATTCTTGTTTCCCCAATCCCCAACTCTTCTGCTCGCCTTGGGGGTGAGAATGGGCCGGCACCCGGAGCACACAGGCTCTGCAGTCTGACATTCCCCATGAAAGATCCCTCCAGCGGGAGGGAATGGCATGAAAAGGCCCCTGCAGTCTGTCATGGAAAAACACTGCCAAAAAAAAAATAAAAAACAAACAAAAGATGGACAGTGGTGTGAAGACGTTTACCGATGAAGGGTCTTTGAAGCATGTGAACCGTGAATGGCCAGCCCAAGGGTGCCATGGGCGTGCAAACTCTCAGCCCTCACCTCTGTGATTAGGACGCAGTAAGGGAGAGTGCTCTCTCCAGCTGCCCATGTGCCGAGATATCTCTGGGTAGAGCTCCGTCTCCTGGAGAGCCATTCGAGGTGCTGCTCTGCAGCATAGCATCCGATTGGCTGCTGGCGGATGGGGGGGGGGGGGGGGGGGGGGGGGGGGGGGGGGGGGGGGGGGGGGGGGGGGGGGGGGGGGGGGGGGGGGG
>JAABNX020000151.1:11275604-11297475 GCA_015163995.2 Mormyrus lacerda
CTGAGGCTGGGTTTGAACCTGCGACCTTGTGATTATGGTACACAGGCTTAGCCCACTGAGCCACATGCTGCCCCCCATTAATACCAAATAACGTATTAATTTGCAGAAAATTGACCATTCATAATCGTAATCATCATAGAAATGTAATGTTTATTTTGCAAAGTCTTGTATTAGAACTGAAAACACCTAAACATGGTCAGTTGTGTAACTTCCTGGTGGCGTCACGTGAGGAGGAAGTGCCGCAGTTTTAAAGACAGAGACCAAAAATCCTGGCATTTCCCAGATCCGCTGCAAAGCGACGGCTGCACCGACTTCAGATCGTCAGGTATTCTAATTTACCTCCTTATAAGACTTCTCCACTGGGAAAAGATATTGGTGCAAATGTCAGGTTGTCTTAATGTTATGAAAGGGAAGGGGAGATTTTATAACACAATAACCAGCAGATCAAAGGTCCTCTAGTTAACTCTAGTTAAAAGGTTGTTTGTGCAAAATTAAATTTTTGGTGCAGGATTAGTGATTACATTTCAGGCTGTTTGAATTGCTGTCTAACCACAGTAAAATTTAATATATTCAGTACCTGTAGCCAGTTATCAGCTGTTGGAAATGATTTAGAAACTTACAAAACTTTAAGGGCTTATGTGTATAAGTTATTCTCCCAGAATTTTGGTTGTGTACTCCCAAGTGAGTGCCACGTTCACAGAAAAGTCAATCTTCCATTCTTGCTAGCTCTTGTTGCCTGCAGTGATTGTTTATGATAATGCTGTGAAATAACTTTTTTTTTAGTTAACAGGCATCATGCTGAAGATGCACGCACTTTATCCAGAGTTAAAGCAGCTCGGGGTCCAGTGTTTATCCAGTGCTGCTTTGCTCAACACTTCAGACCGCAGGGAAGCCTACAAGCACTGCTTCCTTCGCCTTCTCACCTCCTTTGCCATCAGTCTGGCCTTTAGTACCCTCCTCTTCCTCAGTTTCTTATCTCTGAAGTACGAGAGGGCAGTGCTGGGGTGGGTCGTAGGCCTGAGCTTAGCCGTTACCACACCTGCCTTATTCATTTCCAAGGATGTTCGCCGTTTTGGCATCCTCTTTCTGATCTCCTGTGGCATGCGGCAAGGGAGGAATCTGCTCATAACTGCCGGGACTGGTGTAGTGATCTTCTGGAATGTTCAGAACACATTCAGCAACCTCAAGGAGTTGGCCAGGAGCATGATCTGCAACCTGGAGACCAGGCGGATTCTCATTGACCTCACACCTATTAGCAACTATGTTAAAATGCTAAAATGGATCGGCAAGCAGCTCCAGGCAAACCCCCATTTTGGAATGGTCGATTTCAAGACTCAGCTACACGTCTCATCCAAGGTTGACTCTGAAGACCTGGAGAATATGCTAAAGCATGCAGAGAAAACGTTAAATGCCACAGCAGACCACATACTTGGTGTAATGGATGCCATGTCCTCCATAAGCCAGATCGTAGGTCCAGTCCTTGGTCTCTTTCTGGTCTTGGTTTTCACGGTATTGTATGCAAGGCAATACCAGCACAACAAAAAGTTTATGAACACCTTTATCACCAGCCACTTCATCGAGTACGATAGGAGGCAACAAGCTATGGGACAGATTTCTGTCCTGCCCCTGACGAAAAATGAAGCAGCTCTCTACACCACGATCCCATCTCTTTGGTTCACCACCAAGGAGTGGAAGGCCGTACTGAAGTTCAGTCTCCCTATCCTGACTAACGTCTTAGTTTGGGTTTTATTTATGGTCATCGATGCTCTTATCTACTGGCTGATTGTTATCATCAAAACCCATCTAGAAAGTCTGGAGCCATTCAACGTTCCCCTGAAAATCAGCTCTACTGTAAGTGCACTTGTACCACTCATCAATACCTTGTTTGATTTATTATCTTCATTGTCTTAACATTGTTTAAAGTTCTGTGTTTTTTTCCCAGGAAGAAAAAACCATCATTGGCATTCATTTTCAGGATAACAGAGAGAGCAGGGATTTCTCATATTCTGTGGCCCTCTTTGAGGAGAAATGTCTTCCTAATCCCACTTTGATGACCTACAACTCCACGGTCCCGCTCTCTGTCATCCTTGTCATCTTGGCCTTCCTGGCTCTCCTCTCTGGCAAACTCCAGCAAGTCCGACTCTTGGTATCAACTAAGCTCTACAGCCAGGCCTCTGACAAAAGGGTCCAGTACCTGCACTCAGAAATAGCCTTAGATAGGCAGACAGAGAGGAATGCCCAGAAGACTGCTCTGATGAAACGACTGAGAAAGGTTTGTCATTTTTTACTTCACTTGGAGGATTTAAGTACTGCCCATTTTGATTCAAGCCTTTTAAACATTGGTTTATTGCAATATTAAATTGTATTTCTCAAACATACTGTTTCTCATACTCTTCAATCCAAGGTTTATAATTTGTTTGTCATTCCCCACAGGAGATTAAATCTGAGGCTCCCAGGTTTTGGAATAATCTCTCGTTACAATTATGTTTGGCAGACTCCATGGATTCTTTTTAAAAACTTTTTTTAATGTGGCATTTAATCAGGCTTTTTTTTTTAGGTTTTTATTGATATTGATTGCATTATAATTATCTGTCATCATTTATTTTTATGTGTTTATTAATATTTCTTGTTTACTTCTTTTTATTTATTTTATTTTGCTGGGCGCTGCTTTGTGATTACATGTCTGTGAAAAGCACCTTAAACTTTACTTATCAAGTTTAATCAGAAGTTTGGAGTGAGATCTTTTCGGGTAAGAGCGTGTGTCTCACGGTCAGTGCGTGAGACTTGAGCCCTGTTTTACCGCAGTCATAGGATCTGTATGCTTGTGATGTACTGTCTGCCTTACTTGTACACTTGTACACAATGTAACAAAAACCCAAAACCCTAACCCTTAAAACCAAACCCTAATCCCGAAATGGTGGAACTGCACATACACAGAAAGGCTCGATAGCACTTCTGGATATGTAGCTCAACTCGTCATAACACATCTTAAGGACTGATTATTAATATAAAAGGAACGGGGATCTTGTTTCATGAATTCGCCGTAAGAGCTGTCAAACGGAAAGAATTCAAATGAAAATAAATATGTTCCCGCAACTTCAATGTACAAACGCCTACAAACATTAATAAGCTCCTTTTAGATTCCAGTGCTGCATAATTTAAACTTCACAGATAAATACATTTACCTTGTTCACACTATGCACCAGGCACTGACTTCCTTTGCCGTTTTTTCGCGCTGCTTTCCGTGAGCAATATTATTGAATATAACATGCCCTAATTACGCTAAAACGACAAAAATAAAATTATGAAGTAACACGCGCTTACGCCAGAACAAAAGTATTTACAGCATTCACACAAAAATGGAACATATAGGACAATACATGAGCTGCAAATAAAAACCTGGGGGTAATAACACTCAGGACACACAAGGAGCGGCGCGTGAGCGGGTGACGTGGCTGGAACGCTTGTGTCTCGCGGTCAATGCGAGAGACTTCAGAGCTCTGCTTATTCTTTCTGGGTGAAATTTTAGAAAATAATGAATAGCACGTAAGGTTCTGTTTTTCTGCTCTACAGTTCCTGGTATAATGTACTGTGGATATGCAATGATAGAAAATCAAAAGATATATTTTATGTAGCATAATTTAGTCCAAGATTCACTCAATTTGTGTGCAATTTAACGCACATTAAATTGTACACAGATTCACAAATAATCTTCACCTTCTATTCACAGGCCAGCTTCTGGTTTCCAATATTGTTCCATGATAAAGAAAAGGACAATTTCTGACTAACCTCACCAGGATCAATGCAATCAAGGCAAGTGTATTTCTCTGGGAAATGTTCATAATATTACTTATTGGTATTAATATTTTTTTAATGTAATGCAATATTTGAAAAAGCTATTTAAAATTAATTCAGTTTTTTAGCCTGTAAGGCTTGTAGAGTTATAATTCTCCTAAATGTTGTTCTCCTTTTATGTTTTCGAAATAGTATTAATTTGGGGAAATATAAGCGTATAAAGAAAAATGAGGTTCCGAACTGGCGAAATGATTCTGCTGTAAGAATTTTATCTATCAGCAAACAGATGTCT
The DNA here is from genome assembly GCA_015163995.2 of Mormyrus lacerda. Classification (NCBI taxonomy): domain Eukaryota; kingdom Metazoa; phylum Chordata; class Actinopteri; order Osteoglossiformes; family Mormyridae; genus Mormyrus; species Mormyrus lacerda. The sequence goes on from JAABNX020000151.1 coordinate 11,279,692, forward strand.
AGCTTTAAGGTCCGGGAATGAGGCGGTGGACACGGTGGTACCTTCATATCGCCAAATACGCTACAAAGTAAACAATGGCAACAATTCGCAAATTAACAGGCGGCACAGTGGCATTGTTATAGTTGTTGAACCATGATGTATGTAAAAACGTCCACCATGATTTGCATTGAGCGTATTAGGTGGACTGTCTTACACCAACGTATGTCATAATAAATGTCAGCTTCAGTGTTAAGATGAAGTCTGCAAACTAGTTAATCTATCATACCACCAAATCAACTATGTTTGACTCACTTTTGCATGAACTTCCGTTGGGGATTATTTTGCAGATTCATGCATATACAGATATCAATGTACTGTATAAATCAGCTTCACATGCTGTGTATTAAACAAACGCGTGATACAGTATGAGGAGTAGGAGAGCTGGAATTAAATAAGTTTTGAGAACTTATTTACCCTCCCAGTGTTTAAATGAGCTGAAAATGTTGCATGTTCTCCACCAGTGTCCTGTACTTCCTGGGAGAGGTTGCAGCCTGACCCTTTACTGGATAAACAGCTACAGGAGATGTGCAGATAGATGTAGAATGCCTGGGTTTAAGGATCTATCTCATTCTCTTTTGATCAAATCTGCTTGATGCATTTTCCTACAGAGAAGTTCAGGACAGGCTTCTTCTGCTAACCCCATTACATTCCTCTCCCATGATTGGGTTGCTGGTCTTCGTCCTGAAGGATAGAGATAAGTCACGCTAGTGTATCTGTCTGCTGGATTTCTATCCATATTGCAATGGTTACTGCGGTATAATGGTTAACCATGCTTTAGTTTGGGTTAATGCATTGTGCTGAAGCTCTCTCTGCCTTGTGTCCCGTCTTGAACTTGCGGATCTGGATCCGGTGCTGATTTTCACTTGTTACTGGTCACTCACCAGAAGCTCAGCCTAACTACTAGATAGCTGTATGCTTGTGATGTACTGTCTGCCTTACTTGTACACTTGTACACACTTGTATCTGTTAAATAAATAAATAATTGTTAATGAACATCAGTAGTGTATTAACATTGACTAAAATATGCTTCACGTCATTTTTGGCTTAGTGTTATATTTATGCTTCCTGACATTAGTATTTAATATGAATATTGCTCATACTGTACAATCATCACGATAATACAATCCATGCTGTAGACTTTGTTAAAAGAGTAATTTGAATACTTTTGCATAATTGTAAAGTGCTAGATGACATGACAAAAGTCACATTTGTGATATTAATCCTTTGAAATAATGTTGTATTATTCATAAAAATGATTACTTACTTTGTAGCAGGACCCGGTACCATGTGACAGAAACACAGACACTCACAAAGTAACCCTGTGATCTCCTGTCATATGTGAAATATACTTTTTTCCTCCAGAGCATAAAATGAAATTGTCCTGATGAGGTGTTTTACACACAATTATCCATTACACCAAATGGGCAAAATGTTTTTAGATTTAATCAGTCCTGTTCAATGAAGCCTAGTGATCACTTGGGAAATGGGTTTAAGGAAAGAAATTGCCCAACATTAACCGTGTTTCACATATCAGCCGTGTGCATGTCACTGCAGAATATTCTGGAAATACTGCCATGCAGGCACACTGCAAGTACTGTTTTGCTGCTCAAAGTATTTCACCAGTCAGGAAAGGACATCCAAATGGAACATATCTGTTATCATTCTGTCTTAAAGTCGACAAGACACATTTTATATTTTTTTCCCATCCAGGATGTTCTCCTGCCTGGTTCCCTGTGCTGCCTGTAGGCTTTCACCTCCTCCCCCTGTGATTTTTGAAGGGTAAAGCTAAGAATCTCACTATTTTAGACAACGACATTTCTGACCGATGACGCAAATATGCACCTAAGAAACCCAAATATTGCAAAAAAGCTGAAAGGAGGAGAGCACTAATCAGAGAGCATTATTGCCAGGGCCGAAATAACCACCAGATTCACTTAATTGTCCTTATAACGGTCTATTTACTAAAAACTGGCCTCCTCATAAATACTGGAATGATTTCATGCGCATTTATTTTAGAAATCATTGGAGCAGATTGCTTCCTGATGTCATCAGGCCTGTATACCTAAACACAGCTTGTAACTCCCCCAAAAGGAAGCCCCCCCCCCACACACACCCGGCAGCACGACGAACGACGGCCCACCCCACAGCGCGGATCGCCAGTGACTCGCGTCACATCGCTGCCCGTTAAATTGCAATTATCTCATATTAAGTATGAAACGGCCGCGGCGTCCAGTGACTGCTCTCTCCTCGGTCCGCTGCAAGCCGCGCGACTCTCCTCGGTCCGCTGCAAGCCGCGCGACTCTCCTCGGCCCGCTGCAAGCCGCGCGACTCTCCTCGGCCCGCTGCAAGCCGCGCGATTCCTGAGAGCAGGAATGAGAGTCCGTGATATCGGGATGGAATCAGAATCAGGCTGCGGTTTGTTGGCCGTGTAAGTTCACAATTGGAAGGAATTTGTTTCGGCATGGTGCTTGCAGTGACATCACACAACCAGAGAGCACTGATCAGAGATCAGGGGAACATTCACACTCATAAATGGTGAATAGAGATGTTGTATTAATACGCATAGCTTCTCTTTTTGCCTACCCCATCTCGCTTTCCATGAGAGACACATACAGGTGAGAGGAAGCTCGGGATCACAGCAAAGGCTCGGCCGCCTGGCAGCCCTGGGGGGGTCAGGGCTTCACGTAAAGGCCCACAGACATGTGACTGTGTCTCCAAAGCCGGACTTAGACAGGCGCACAGACTTATCCTGCTGAGCCACTCAACCCGTAAGAAGCAGGCTTCCCAGGCTATTACAGCATCTGCCGGTTCAAATAGTAAACATGTGAAATACATGTGCAATAGTAGGGAGGAATCAACAGCTCTACAAGATGGCAGCCGTAACATATGAATAATGTCGGTTTGGGCCACTGCTTGGGGAGAGAAGCAGTTTTGTGTCTTAAAGCCTCGGTTTTTATTAAACGGCGGGGGCACTTTAAAGTACAGGTTCACCCAGGCCAAAGTCCAGGGGCTCCGCTAAAAGGGGCCTCAACCAATCTTACTTAATAAAATTTTAAACCTCAAACTGGCACCCATTTCATGTTTTACAAGATCGTCCAATATTGAACAATAAACTGAACCCCCACCAGGCAAATTATAAAATTCAAAAATCACTGTCACATCTTGCCCACAAAACCTCAGCAGTTTACTTGCTTGATGTTCTGGTATGAAGCTCCATAAATAGCATGTTTTATATCCCAGCGGGTCCCAGAATTCACCCTTCAAATCACATTTTTCTGTCTCTATTGTAATTGTACATAAAATATCTTAAGACTGTAATTTAACAGGAGGTCTGTTGAATTTCACTAACAACTTAATGGTTTGTTAACTGCAAAGTGATTCAGAGTATATTCCTCTCAGTGAAGACTAGCAAATGAGTGCAACTGAGTATCCAAGTGCTTCTTAATGCTGCTGCTGTTTGGCTTGAGCAGAACGTAAATATGAAATATGGCTAAATATGCATTAATGTCTTAATTAAAAGATGAGCTAAAAAAGATTAAACTTCATCTTCAGAGCTGGCAGTACTGAATGAATAATACTTTGTTTGAAGAAGCATTTAGATCGTCGTGCATCTTGAAAGTTTAGGTCTTTGTTTCTAATAGTTTGCATCTCCATTCATTGTTACAATAAATCTTTAACTTCTTGTCTTCATTCTTTATCATTTGTTTAGATGTTCTTCTCTATATTACGTGTGGAAATTATTTATAAAAATAAATGTACAAATTCCTGTTTCCAAGAATTTGCATTGTACCCTGAGCCAGATAATTTGTTGGAAAATAGGTGGATGAATGTTTCTAAGAAATACCCATCTTTAAAATTACTTACAAAACCTTATTTTTTTTATTTTTAAAAATGAAACACCATGCAAACCTTTTATTGTATACAATCATAATAGTTGAACAACCAAGCCGAGACACAGTCAGTTTTGAATTGTTACAAAATCAGTTCATTCAGGATCAAAAAGGCACTTTTAAGGTGAAAGATATGAGCCTGACAGAAGCTGAACGTTTTAACAGACTGCAATTTTACAGAGTAGTATGACCCTTTGGCCTGATCTACCCTAGCTTGGCTCACCCCAACCAATCACAGAATTTATTTTGATTATTGTAAATAGGAAGGAAGCAAGCCAGTGAAAAAATCCTGTTGGCCACTCTAAATTGTACGAGTTTGAGTCAACCAATCAGCAGCTCTACAAGATGGCTGCCATATCTAATAAAGGTGACATTATAATATTAAGTAGAATTCCTGCAGGATTATTGGGCCCTTTTCATAAAACAAATTCAATCAAGATCAGTCAGTGAAATAAAAAGGCTCTTGATTCCTTGAGATTGCGCAGATCATAGCAGAAGATGCATTATATTTTTTCAGGATGTTGTTTCTTGGTGTTCCTGGCCAAAATGGCAGAAGAAAGCGTCGTTGGACATGATCTCATGTTCACCTGAAAGAGAACGAGGAATAAAAAAACCATCCGATGGGGTTCTCATAAATATGAACACCGAGTTCAATAACAAACATCTAAAGGCGTTTTAGTTAAGCGCATTTGCTAGCTAACTAGAATGTCAGTAGACTAGAATGTCAGTAGACTGTATTCAATCATGCAGGAGATGCACGAGAGGCGCAGCTACATTTTTCACATTTTTATAGGACTCAATATATTAAAACAGCCAAACAAGCTGCTTCATTAAGTGTGTGTGCGGTAAATTCTTCGTCAATGTTAATTTTATCGTCAATTTAACAAACCTCTTGAACAGCTCTCTGTAATTAGACGAGGCTCAATTCTGAAAATGAGTTTATGTAATAATTGCCGCGTGACCAGCGTATGGTGAAAAGCTGATGGGAACTCGATGATCCTGGACGATTCTGTCACCAGTATTTATACATGTACAAACGCGTACACACTTCTTCTGAAATTCATCAACTTTTTTAACATATAACAGCAGTGGTTGTGGCTATTGGCAAATTAAATGTAACAAAATTCACACCAGTGTCAGCTTTGGGGTAAATGAAAAAAAAGCAACAACTTTTTAGACTGGGAAATATATAGGCATATAAACCAACATCCATCCATCCATCCTTCCAACCAATCTATGAAACCGCTGAATCCCAGCTGGGGTCGCGGGGGGGCGCGGACCGGAGCCTATCCCGGGAACAATATTACTATAAAGTATTTTTTCAGGCTAAAAGAACTGAAAATTTGCCTGCGTCCTTCGGTGTGTATACGAGAATCTGGTAAGGAGAAAATAAACTGTAATGGTGACGATATACAGGTAACCTTTTCCTGCAATGTTACTGGCCAGTGTTACTGGGCAGTGTTACTGGGTAGTTTTACTCCCCAGTGTTGCTTGGGCACTTTCCAAATTGATATTGGACAACAAATTTCTATTTGAAAAACTTTGATGGGCAGTGGGCAACTTCTTGCGATCATCCAAATCCAAACGATTTGTCCTTTGTCTCACCTGGTTGGCAACTGCCCAGAAACAGAGGCCAAATTGCCCTGTGTAACATCACCTTAAATACATATTATCAGCTGACCTCGGGTAGCCCAGTAACAGAACTAGCCCAGGTGTCCTCCTGCATGCTGCCTGTCTGAAGCAACACTTTACCTGAAAGGGTAACTGGAAGCTGCGGTCTCTCCCCACACGCCGGAGCTAGGAATGCTTTCCCACCACTACACCTCCGTATGGCTCTCTGACCACCGCCGTGGGAGCCTTTATCTGGAAAACCAACAATGACACAGAGTTACTGGAACCAGCAACCCAGCTTTTCACCGAAATGGAACGGCAGTTTTGTGAATCGATTGATTTGTTGCTATTTGTAACAGCCCAGCAGCCATACGCACCCAGGAACTGAAAAAATATGAGGACATACGTCTCTTACACAAGTGCCACGCCCACATCCTGAAGACAGCTGAAACTAGCGTAGTGCTAGCGTTCGGCAACCAGAGGGTTGCAGGTTCGAGCCCTGATTCCTCCTGACCCCATCAAAGTGTCCTTGCGCAAGACACTGAACTCCCGGTGAGCAGGTTGGCACCTTGCATGGCAGCCTCTGCCACCGGTGTGTGAATGTGAGGCATATATTGTAAAGCGCTATATAAATGCACTCCATTTCAGCTGTCTTAACCTGGGTTAAGCTGGGTGTGACAACAAGACTTTCCAGAACTATAATTAGCAACTAAATAACAGGAAGTTAAGTGCTTTATAGGAAGTGCAGTTTACGCTGCCTAAAATTACAGCAGAAGGAGAGACTGAAGCATAACAGACCAAAATAGAAACTTGTCATTCAAACATTGTGAGCTTTGTCTCTGCAGTAATAATGGCCACTGTATTATTCCTGGTCTATTGTTTTATTATGATGTTTTTTAATGAACAGGTCACAGGTTGAACTGTCTTACTAAATCTTTGCTGTAACGTATGTTTTATTTCACTGTACTTATATCCCAAAAGGTCATACAGCAAAAAACACATTAAGATCATCAGACAGCCCAGTTTATCTGTACTGGACTTTTACTATCGAACTATGAAATGGGAAGAATGTGTTATTCCCTGAAAACCAAATGTGAAGACCAGCGAGGATCTGAAATCATTGAGGGTCTGATCACACATCAAAGAGTTTTACAGTTTGTTCTCAGCCAGAAATGACCATGCCTTAGCAGAAAGTTGCTAGCCCAACTTAACAGCCTAGTTTGATCTCAGCAAAATCCCAGGTCCGGACAGATGGGATCATGAGGGGTCCCACAACACGAACCAGACAGGGGTAAAGATCTCATCCAGTCTTACCAGCTGTCTCTGCTTAATGCGCTTGTAGACGAAATCGGAGAAGGGCTTGCGAGGGATGAAGCGTCCTGCCCCAGGCGTGACGTGCAAGGCACCGTGCTCATACACCACCTTGCCCCTGGATACAGTCACCAGGGCAACACCATGGCACACCATCCCCTCGAAGATGTTGTAGTCCACGGCCTGGTGATGAGTCTTAGCTGAAATTGTCCTGTCAGTGTGGGGGACAAGCAGGTAAAACGCAGTAACAGGTGAATCCAGAACGGCTGACTCTGGAACCTACAAAAGAACCCTGTGATTTTGGGCGAAGTACTACCGCAGCTGCAAGTCCCGCACGAGCAATCAGCGACAGGGTCGCCAACTTCGGTCAGCTAGCTGGCGTGAGATTTTCAATTTAAGACGAATCTGCACAGGCATTTACATATATGTAACAGTTTTATTACTTTGTAAGTAGTCTGTAGGGTTTACAATCTGGCCCAAAGCTTTCGATGTGGGTTATTTTAGGTTTATAATAGGAATAATACCAATTTGAAAGCGTATCACGCCAGATGCGCATGAATTGGCAACCCTGCAGTACTATTAAAAAGGTGTATCGAAAAGTACTTCAAGTACACATGTTTTTACTATACTGGTCACACGTGTCACTTTTATATTGCTGAAGATCATTTTTCATTTTGAAATGATGCTTCTAAATCCCTTAAGGAGCAGATATTGCTTACTACAACAAGGACGCACCATCTATCGTAGCCTTCCCGTAAGTTTTACGTGTCATAAAAGCGTACACTGCTGCAGAATCACAGCCATTACACAAGAAGGACAGTCCCGAATCAAAATAAATGAGTCCCAGTGCAATGGTTGTGTGTGAGTGTGTGCATTTTCTTAGTATGACACAAAATATCTGAAAATGTCACAGGGAAACAAGGGTGAAATTTCCTCTGAGATGCAATTACTTCAAACACTGAGTGCCGGAAAAATACCGCACTGTACATATTGATCTACTTACACAGCCTTAAAAATGAACTGCTGTTCTTTGCCTTTTCAAGGTGTCCCACATTATGGATTATTCAGCGCGGCTCAATATCTTGCCAGTGGATGACAGTTGCTAAAGGCGGCCAGTTAATTTAAAGTTACACCTTAATCAATTTGGGCACTTGGTGGCGCTGCAAGTCTCAACACTATATATATATGCAATGCAAGATTCATTCTCCACCTTTCGAAAAAGTGATTGAGCAATATTAACTGCTATATGTAATTTACATATCGTTTACATAAGTAAACGCAGAAGTATTACACCATGGACAGCAAGAAAGGCTTTGAGTGTTTTGAGTTTAAATATTTAATCTCACCCTCAGCCGCGGTTCTCAGTAACACCAACAGAGTAAAATCTGCAAGTTTTATGGGGAAATTTCACAGTGCATATCCATTAAGTGTTATAACTGGTGGTCAGAGGATGACTCACTCTAAATGTGCTATAAAGGTAAGACAGCTACTGTCACAAAGGGCCTCGCTAAATTCTGCATGACGTAAGCGGCACAAAACCGTCTGCCGGGACGCTGCAGGGATGCCGCGCTGCGTGTGCGTGTTTTTACGGGAGCAATAATCCTGCATTCGGTACTTTAGACACACCGGACTGAGCAAGTTTCTGCAACATTAAATGAGAGAATATCTTGATGACGCTTTAACTAGCAGCGTGATATCATTAAAATTACTATCTGTACCACGCTGTTAAGAAAATGAAAAGGCGAGGTACAATGTGCGCAGTCGTCATAAAAATGTAACACGTTTAAGAAATATATCAACAAGGTATTAGTCATACTGTACTTCTATTATAAGGGACTTTTATATTAAAAAACTACTTTTATAAATTACGCTATTTGATTTCCATATATTCAGAGTAGGATAAAATGCATACAGGAAGCTGACACTACTGTTTTGTCAGTTTCAATACGTTTGTTACAACGATAAATGTAAATGCTCGATTTAATTTTAATATTTTGTAAATTGCATAGCGTTACGAAAGGCTTCATTCAGATGGAGACCGCGCAAAGACGGCTTGCTGCATCCGGGGCTGGGAAACGCGCTGCCGCAATGTGAGCGTTTCGGGGCGGCGGGGAAGAACCACTCATCGCCTCGGTGTGTTTGACGGGTAAAGACAGTGAAGCTGGAATGTTCTGGAATAAGGAACACTGCATGACCATACTGTGTACGTGCGGGACACTAAGCACGGCTTGTTAAAAATGCTTATACAGGTATCAGGCATATTTTTCGTCTAAATCTTGTTTGACTGTTTTTCTACATTTGTTTTATGGTAACTCGTTGATTATTTGGTAATTAACGGTCACAACAGCAATATCAGTCCTATCCCAGATATGAGCACATATGTTGAAATGCCATTGATTCCATATCAGACAAAAAGGTTGAAACAACGTTGATCTTCAATCTTTCACTTTATATCAACATTGAATCAAAGGTTTTGCCACCGTCAATTTTTCAATATTGAACATCAGACCAAAAAACAATTCAGTTTCAACGCTGATAATTTAACACTGACCGCAATTCAACGCATTTAATTATAATTCAACGTTGAAACAATAACATGATGCTATCTGTGATTGGTGTTACGTGCGGCAAGCTGAAATGTTTGGCCAGTGTTGAACAATTTCTGCCCCGATCGATTTGCTGTATTGGTGTCAGCAATGGCACGAGAACCTATAGGCAGCGACCCTGAGGATGGGAGCCGGCAGTCTGGTTTCCTCTATGTGCTCTTTGTTCTTATTGCCGTAGAAAGTGACATAAGACCTATGTGAAGCAGCAGTGCAGAGGTCCGCCATCCTTAAAATGTACTAATGCTTTTCATGCATATCCCACTTCTGCGTCATACTGTCTAACGGTACAGTATACCGATAAGTAATAAGATGCTCAAGGGGAGAGCTCCCTCTGCTGTCACAAACAAGAGTAGCATCCAGGGTGATATGGCAATTAAGAGCGAGTTAGAATTTTACAATTATTATTACAGGGAAATGGATTGACATCGCCCATAGCACAGACACCCCCCCCCCCCCAGCTCACACATTCACCTAATAATGCTAATATGTATTCCTGTGTGTATATATAAACATTCATATTATTGTTAATGCACTTCTCTAAATAGTGCATAGTATTACATTTACTACAACAATTCCATTTCTTATAAAAATAAGAACAATTTTAAGTGTGACGACAGAAAGGGAAAAGCACTGGCACTTGTTCTAAATCTACTATCTAAAGTTATACATAGGAAAAAGAAAAGCACTGTTTCATTACAAAAACAATTAAGGACGTGTTAGTTGCTTGAGAACAACAATGTGAATGTAGTTTGGTTATTCTTATCCTGCAAAAAGAAGTCCATAAAAGTAGTTTAGCATACAGTGCAACAATCTTACCTCATTCTTTTTGGGTCCCAAATGACCACATCTGCATCTGAACCTCTGTCGATCCTTCCTTTACGGGGGTAAATGTTGAATATTTTTGCTGCATTGCTGCTAGTGACAGCCACAAATCGGTTTTCGTCCATCTTTCCGCTATGCTTAAGGGGAAGTGACATCACAAAACATTGCGTCTCAGCATCCCTCCTAACCCCCAGTAAATGAAAATGGCTTTTCCACATGACATTACAGAGGAGACTGTTAGCGAGAATTCTAACTGTGTCTACAAAACTCAAGGTTTTCTTATGGTTCAAAACAAATCACTGAAACTGAATTATTCCATCTGGTGGAAGCACTTTGTAGAGAGTGCAGAGACTGAGTGCTGAAAATACGCTCTGTGTTCGCTTATTTCTGCCTGAACTTGTCTCCCTCCAGCAGCACGATATCTCCCGGCCTGCAAACATCCTTCAGCAAAATGCTAGCGGCTCACCTGCAGCCCCTGGGCTCAGAGCGGCCTGCTGCAGGTCACTGAACCGGGCCTTCGCCTTCCTGCAGTATCTGGGGCACTGAAAGGACCACACTTCCATATTAATGACTGCAGACTATCTGCGCTCCTCATGAAGCCTGCGCTAACCGCTGCTTTGCTACGTCTGGCACGGCTGCCGATGCATGCCCTTAAATTCATTGTGTATGCCTACATCTATAATTTATGCATTCGCTATCTAATGGATAACCCGATATGTTAATGAAGTCGTTTCAGAGTCCTGGTGGCAGTTGACAGATCTGCTGAAAACTAAATGCGTTTTACTGATCGGAATGGACTCGCGGCTCATTTCAGCTTCAAGGTGAAGATCAGCTGAATCATCATGTGACCCACTGGCGTCACAGCAAAACAATATGCTCCCCAAATCACACAGAACCCAGAAAGGCTAATGGCTATAAGACTCATTTGAAGGATGCAGCGACTGACCACGCCCTTTTCCCAGATGACCGACATCCGGTCTTCCACGCCGTTGACACCATTGGGAATCTTGGTGAAGTCATCCTTGCCCAGTGCCTTCTGGCAGATGGAGAAGGTGCAGTTATCGGTGCCGGTGACGCTGAGGTCGTCACTGGAAGGGAGGCACCGGTCACACCGTCAGCGTGGGTGAGACGGCGAGCTTGTGCGCTTATTGCTCAACTGCTAAGGGGAAACAAGCATGGGTGAAGGGTACAGCGGGCACCACTGGGCGGAGGATGCTGGTTCTGCCAGTGGATGGTGGGAATGTGGCAACCAGGCTGTCCGCTACAGTAAATGCCACATAAAATGACATTTCATTGTACTAGAAGAATGGAAGCTTATGAAATGTGCGGATATATTGGAATAGTCTTTTGAACTTTTTTTATTGACATTGCACTGTTTCTCCATCGGTGGCAGTGTGGAGCCACTGCGGGACATACTTGGCCAGCAGATCCATGAGGTACCCGGGGGTGCTGGGATCCGGTCTCAGGGGTGGGCCCATGACAAATCCCGCCGCGTGGGCCCAATCTTGGTGCCAGTAGTGTGTGCCGTCTGTCCCCAGCCCGGCTGCTATGGGTTCTCCGAACACGACCCAGCCTGGGGGAGAGAAAATGTCTCAGTCGGGTCTTGGTCAGTGGAAGAAGTTTCAGAGTGCTTATGAGTAATGGTCATGTCCCCCCCGCATGCTCTGCGGTCTGTGTCACCTTGCTGCCGCACGTGGCGCACCACCTTCGCGGCGGACTTGCTCATGACGTGCACCACATACAGCGGGCAGTTGGTGGCATGCGCGATGGTGGCGGCCCGCAGCGTGGCCTCGGCCTCCACCTCCTCGGGACGGCACATTTCATGACCCTCGGGCCCCGTGACGCCCAGGGAGAGCATCTTCTTTTCCCCCTGCATCGCAAACGGACACTTGCATTGAACGTCAGCAACCTCGTATGACAGGCTCTTCTACACGAATAAACAATGATAAAATTTAGGTCATGGCCGAGTGCTTCAGAGCAGAAAGGCTTGGATAAGTGGAAGCCTGATTACCCTTTAGCACATTTCATTGTATTAAAATACACAAGCTGGTTCGCTCATGAAAAACACACTTCACATCTGTTCTAGGGCCCCCCGCACACATACAAACCTTTAAACTAAACCCAACCAGTCCGCATTCAAACACAAAATCTGACAAACCCTCATTCACTGGGGGTGGCGAGTACCTCTGTGTCTGTGAATCGAGTCCCGGCCTCGGCAGAATAGTCACGTCTGTGGGCCTTTGAGCAGAGCCCTCAACCCCCAGCTCGAGGGACACTGAACACTATCTGATCCGCTGCTGTCACCCCCAAGCCTGCCCTCACCTGTATACATGTCTGTGTGTCTCATGGAGAGCAAGGTGGGGTCGGCAAAGAGAATCATTGCCATGCACCTCTTCTCGTAATTGTGCAAATGGAAAATAAAGTATTATTTAATCTCATTCCCACACAACTGAAAAGACGACTCATATTCAGGCACATTCCCATTCGAACACAACTGTACAGATCAATCACGTTCAGACGTGTCCTCACTCCCACACACGCTGAACTGGACAATCACGTTCAGACGTGTCCTCATTCCTAAACACACTGAACTGGCAAATCACGTTCAGTCATTTCCTCACTCCCACACAACTGAACTGACCAATCACATTCAGACTTTTCCCCATTCCCACTCACCTAATGATACACAAGACATAGGAGGTATCATGTGTAGTGCATGTACCTATAATTAATGTAAACCAATGGTGAATGAATACAAGAAAACATTTAGGCTTAACGATGCCCTTAATATTATTTTAAGAAATTTAAATTACAAATCACATAAGACACATTATCAACTGTACCAAATATTCCATGAATTAAATACCAAATATAATCCACAAACATAAAATTCGTACCTATGTAGACAAGCATACTTGCTACCCTCTTGTGGTGACCAATGAGACCAATTCATACAACCAAGGTAATCTATAGACACAGATACACCTAAAGCATGTTTGTACACTGTGGGAAGGTACTAGAAAATCCAGATAACACACAAATAAAGACAGAGAAGACATGCAAACTCACACCCACAACCCTGGACATGTGAGGTCACAGTACTACCCACTGCTGCTTCCCAAATATAAGAAAAATATTCGCAAAAATAAGAAATGAACGATTGATATGCCATCGGGATTTATGTCGTAGGCAGACTGTTGTAGAAGGGCGTGACGAAATAAAGACCGGACAGAATGCCCCATGGAACAGGAGATGCAAGGTAACTGGATCAATGATGTGTCAATCAAGAGTTGACAGCAAATGAGGTGCAGCCCACCATGGCAGGCAACTTCAGCGCCACTCTTTAGCTTCGCCATGGTGATGCTTATGGGGGCAACAGCTAAACATGGGCAAGTGTGACAGAGAAGTGAACTTAACCCCAAAGCACCACCTTTCAATCTCGGTCCTTGAGGGCTACCATGTCTGTTTAAGGGGAGCTCACCCAAGAGAGTAACATGTGTTGCCTGTGCTGCATGCAGCAATTGGCCGCTGTCATGTAGGTGTCTTCAGTCATCCTGTCCATAGCCCTATTGATAACCATCCATTTTCCGTACCTGCATGTTCTAATCAGGGTTTGCGGGGGTTCTGTCCGGAGCCTATTACAGGCAGAATAAGCCAGGATGGGGCGCCAACCCACACACACACACACACACACACACACACACACACACACACAACAACAACAAATTTATTTTTGTATAGCGCATTATCACATTACATTGTCTCAAAGCGCTTTACAGCATCTCCACCCGAAGCCCCCAGTGAGTAAGTCAGAGGCGACAGTGGCAAGGAAAAACTCCAGAGGAGGAAGAAACCATGGGAGGGACCAGAATCCAAGAGTCAAATTAGGTTTGTAGTCATATCTTTGTGGGGACTCTCCATTCATTTATGTGGGGAAAACTCTAATCACAACATGGCAACCTCACCCCCTACCCGGCTCTAATCGTCAGTCTTTACTGAAAACTAGTCCCCACAATGTCAAAAAACAGGGTTTTATTAGATTGTGGGGGGACATTTGATCTCACAAATAGGGGGTGGGGGGGACACTGGATGTACCCAGAGACAAATCCCATGACAACAACACGGGGAGAAGATGCAGACTCCATGCAGACACAGCCACTGTGCCCTGCCCAGCACCCATCGGAGGCCTGCCCATGAAATGACCACAGTCTTCTTGTCTGCCAAGTGCTACTTGCAGACCCAAAAAGACGCTTCCGATGCTGCATTTTCCCTGCTGCTGTGAGTTGTTGGGACCAGTACAGTACAACAGCTCTGCAGGTGTTAGGTGTGCTGGCTGTTAGGGTCATTGGATTTGGCCGCTTTTTTCTTTTGTATAATACACATTCCATGTCCTCTTTATCTCCCCCCTGCCACCCCTTCACTCGCAAACTTTAATACACTTAAAATTTGTACAGATAATATATAAAAATATATAAAAGCTCATAGGTACAAAACTGGCGGGTCATGTGACACACCTCAAGAAGGCTAACCGAATTACCTACAAAATAAACCATACCGAGTGCTTCCGGCCGCAGCTAATGTGGACAGCAGAGACGCACCTCTGCTATCAAATCTCCGTGCTCTGCGTGAATCTGAGCGATGGCGCCGAAATCTCTGCAGGCGGAGAAGGCAGCATACAAATCGTGGTCCTGGATCATGTAGACGTCTTTGTAGGCCATGAACATCTTGAAGGAATTGATGCCTTTTTCTCGAACCAGAGACTCCATTTCTCTTTTCACCTGGAACCAGTTAAAGAAAACAGCCTTGTAAATGTAGAGTGGTGGTATATACAGCCTTGTAAATGTAGAGTGGTGGTATATATAGTGCTTAATTTGTGATTATGTACCAATAAGTACTGCTACATAGGACATGCATACATGTAAAATTCCAAGTTTGGTGTGTCCAAACTTTTGACGTGTACTATATATAGTACCAGTCAAAAGTTTGGACACACCAAGCTGCCTACACAGAAGACTGATAGAGTGTCAGATAATATGACCTGGCCACCCTCCCTAAACACAGGACAGTTGGCTTGGGAAGAGTTTGACCAGAGAGTGAATAAAAAAGTGACCAATGAGTGCTCAGTATATGGGGGAGCTCCTTTATGAGGAGACGCCTCATGAAAATGGAAAGAGTTAGTTAATCAGTCCCAAGAGCAATCGGGCTTAGGTGCCTCGCTCAGGAGCTCAATGATGGAATTACTTTGCCAACCCAGGGGTTTGAACCAGCAACCTTCTGACCTTCTGAGTCAAAACCCACAGTGATGATCTAACAAATTATTATTTTTAATACTGTTTTGTTCAGTGCATAACTGAATATATTATCAGATTTTGGGGTGGAATCACTAAAAATTACCATGAGTCAGACGTCTGAGTTTGCAGATGTGGACCATAGAATCAGTGGTGTAAGGATTCAGTCAACTGAACTTCATCAAAGATCTGAAGTTCTGGCTTCCCCACAAGTGACACCAAGTCTTTTAATTTATGTCTGAAATTTTCAGCTAATCCAGAAGGCGAGGCAGCTATCTCAGATGTCTTAAATTCACGCAGCTTGTGGGATGTCTGAGGTTTACATTAAAATACAATAACAAAGGGTGTCCAAAAATCCTTCTGTTGTCCCCCACCGTGTCGGCCCACCATGTGACGGCCATGTGCAGGGAATAGTCGCAGCAGACTTTGGAGTCTGCCCTGGTCCTCCACTTTTCATAAGCTTGAAGCAGAGAGCCTCCCTTCTTTGGGATGATAAAGTCCATGATCATGGTTGTACCACCAGCCAGGGCAGCCTGCAAAAATAAGTAAATGCTTCAGAAGTGACAAAGGCTGCTGCCTGAGGTATAATCACAGTAAAAGCAGGACTGGGGAACACCAGAACCAGGCAAGAACTATTTCCACGGCTATTAAAAACACAGGGTGGATATTGGTGAACTGGGACAATTTTTGAAATTTTACTTTATCTCTCACTTTAAAAATATTATCCTAATTGTAAATATTAAAACATAAAAGTATCACTGAAAGCTCAAGTACTTAGTTTAAGACTACAGAGGCATAAAGATAGAGAGTACTAAATACATAATTGTCCCAGTTTACCGTTTGTCCCATTTAACCAATATTCACCTATAGAAAGGTCAGACACACACGCGCACAAACACACATTTACACGCGTGTACGTCTATACGTGAAATAACTCTACTTTTCATACTATTACTTTTATTATTTTATCATTTGCTTTAAAAGCAAAACACTTTACCTTGGTTCCAGTGTAAAAATCGTCCGCGGTTTTAGTGCCCATGAATTCCAGCTCCATATGCGTGTGGGTGTCGATACCGCCTGGCATGACAAGCTTATCCGTTGCATCAATTACTCTCACCCCGGCAGCGACCTGAAGGTTTAATCCGATGTCTTTAATTAGCCCATCTTCAATGTAGACGTCGCTGATTACTGAGCAATCCTCGTTTACAACTTTCCCTCCTTTTATTAGAATCCTGCTTTGATCTGTCATCCTTCCGACGTTTTAATTAAATGAATCGCCTGTAGTAATAATACAAAAAAAAATGTATATTCAGCGAATTGAGAAAAATGTCGCCTATTTTATGTTTAAATAACGATAAGAAATGTTTTAACGCGTATTGCTTTTTATGTGGTTACTGCAAGGGTCCCTGAGTGTTCTGCCTTGTACTAAGTCCTCGGTTAATATACACATGACTCTCGATCGTAGTCCAAACTGTTTCCTGTCGTTGGCCCCTGTACCTAAGGGCGTGGATTTTGGCATGAATGGGAGTACAGTATATAACTAGGGAGGCGTAGATGATCGGGGCTGGTTTGGTCTTTACCGGTGTTCACAGTCGAAACCAAAACTACGCCCTTGCTACGCAGCTGTAAACTTTAAACATCTTGCTTGAAAATGCGTAGCCAATTTGCTTTAGAGTATAAAAATGCTGTTCTCTTGTTGGGTGTAAACTATTCTTGGTAGGATGATGTCAATTTCTACCCACTACTCAGACCCCGCGACCCAAGTCAGTCAGTCATATGGGGGTTCTATAGTGCCCCCATACGCTTTTCAGCCAATATCTGCTGTCTTGTTAGTCATACACATACCTGTCAAGTATCCCGTTTTGGCCGGGAAAGTCCCGTAATTTACCATTTTTACCGCCCTCCTCCCGTATTAGTATTTTCCCGTAAATCTCCCGTATTTTAACCTGCGTCATTATTTAAAAAAAAAAAAAAAAAAACATCGCACACGGGGGAAGAAATGATGTATGCCAGCACAGCTGCACTACTTCCTGAACTTCAGGCAGCTACTTTGTTTCCTGTCTGACATTATTGGAAAAATTGATAATAAGTTTGTCCAATAATGGCAGACAGGAAACAGAGTTCAGGAAGTAGTGCAGCTGTGCATAAAGCCAATTGTAGTTTATAAGTGGTTGACAAGTGGTGATTAGCTTTCTTGTCACCTGTCTTAAAATGTAA
>JAABNX020000151.1:11297575-11327185 GCA_015163995.2 Mormyrus lacerda
AGCTCCCCCGCTGACCCCCATAAGCACCCCCACTCCCTGAAATCCACCCAGGGCGGGGGGCCCAGGCCCATCCAGTCCGGGGCCCGGAGCAGCGGCACCACCGGGCACCACAGAGCCCGGGGCAGTCAACCAGACCCAACCACAAAGGAAAAACTACACCCACCCCACCATTCAGTCAACTCCCAGACTACATAACTACATAAGTGTCCTCATTTCTCATAAAACCTTCAAAGAATTGTTACCTTTCACTTCACCTGAGTCCATATTTTTAATTATTATTATTATCATTATAGATTAAGTCTGTCTTTACGCTGTTTTGCCGTTATGTCTGTGTCACATTTCGATTTAGGGAGGGAAGAAAAGTATCGACATGTGGATAAATTTCGCATTTACTGCAGGGCTGTCAGGTTTAACCAGAAGTTTGGAGTGAGATTACATCTTTTTGGGTCAGAGTGTGCCTCTCACAGTGAAGGCGGCTGTTCATTGAGAAAGAAAATCCTCAATGCAAACCATGCGAAACAGGGGTAATGAGTGAATACCCCACAAGCACATGTTTACATTTTTGGGGGAGGACTCCTGTTTTCTGTTCAGACAAGTTCTGTGTGTCTGTGTCGTATGTAAATTTTAAGTTTGAGACTAAATTTTGGTCTTCTTCACATTTGTGTAGGCCTGTGTATGTGTGTGTGTAGATTAAGTTTAAATTTACCAAATGCCCCCCCCAACTCCCCACAATGTGATAAAACCCGACCATTTTTCAGGTCCACACAAAGATTTGTGAATGCAATCAAGAAATAAAAAATAAGAATGGCAAAAGTCTCATATTTTGTTTTGTTACTTAAGGTCAAGATTAAAGATGGGTAGGGGGTAAGGTCGTCATGTTGGGAAATTAATTGAAAGTCCCCACAAAGATATAATTACAAAACTGTGTGTGTGTGTGTGTGTGTGTGTATGTCCCCACAAAATTTATTTTGACCTTGTGCAGACATTCTTTCCAGTTTCTACAAGGGAAAATTCATTTTTCTAAAATAAAAAGCTAAAATATCCAAAGGTCTCATATTTTGATTACTTAGGGCAGGTTAAGGGTTAAGGTTGTCATAGTTGGGATAACGGTTTTGCCCATAGGAATGAATGGATGGTCCCCACAAAGATATGAATACTGTGCGAACGTGTGTGTGTGTGTGTGTGTGGGTGGGTGTGTTTGGGTGGGTGGGGACAGATTCTTACTTTCGAATGCGGGAGCATATATATATATATCCGTGTTCATGTGTGACACAAAAGTTGCATTAAAAATTTCAGTGAATAAAAGAAAAATCGGCTGCTGTGCCTAATTTGGTTTTTATATAGTCGTCCTATCCTGGAGGTTTTCTAAGGGTGTTGGCATTTTGGAAGTCCCTCGTCACTCTCGTGAGCGATTAGCTAATGACGACAGAGCCAGCGCAAACATTTTTTACATAAGTGCCTTATATCCATAAGTGGAACTAAGCAAGAAAAATGTGTGGATTTTGTTTGTGCAGATACGTAACCTGTAATTACAAACGTTTTTGCAAGCAAATTATACCAATACTTGTAACTAGTCTACTATTATGGGAAAAACATAGTAATTTTTAACTGCTAAACACTGAATCTGGCCTGTTTGTTTCAACCACAGGTTTGTCTTTATTCGTAACCTGAAAATAAACGTAGTCAAATGAAATGTTTAATTTGCGAACAGGAGGGGGATGAGACTTATAAAATGTGGGTGAGAGCAGGACAAAATATGATAAGCTTCAGCAGTTAGAAACTTCAAGGCGACTTAGGCCCTGTTTACACTTGGGTTTAAATGCGTCTTTGGTGGTTGGATCACAAGTGGACAGCTGAGACATGGCCATTCACACCTGTATCTATCGTGCATCACCAATGTGCCTGCTGACTGTTTGTGTTCAGATTTCATTACTGCCTACGTCGCTTCTGCTACAAAGTGAAACGGCCCGGAGCACAATTATTGGTGGTGCCCTTGTCGGGGACTCTTCTGGGCGCATTAACATTTATACCACCGAAGATGAGTGGTCAAATGTGCCCCAGATCACCTTGGCAAGTGGTTTTAGTGATTGGATCACAATCACTGTCCACTTGTACTCAGATTGTCCAGGTCACATTTTAAAAGCAAGTGTAGACACGACCTCACGTGCATTCTTGGAAAAGATCTGAATCAGGCTTAGGCACAAAGCTGAGTAATAATTCACCACAGTGTAACCAAACCAAAGTTGTACTCAAATCCAGGATAAAACTACTTCATATTTCACAGGGATTTACACATTTGACAGAATATATTTTGCTCATTTTCTGCTCACAGTGGAAAATACTATAGTTTAAATTATTTCATTTTATATTGATATATCAAGTTTTTAGACTGGCTTTGAATGTAAAAATTGTAAAAACCTGGGCATTGTAAAAAACACTGACATGTTACCACTTTACAGTTATTTAATGTATAATCTATTAACTGCAAGATGGACAGACATTTGTTACTCCAAGCTTTGAAAGGAAAAGGTAAGTTTTAATTTAGGTTATTTTGACCATTTATTTAACCTGGGGCAAAACATGTGGTTGTAATTAGTTCTGATAAATTGGTTCTAATTGCAGTGGACAAGTGGGTCTCATAACCTCTGTACCCAGATGTTAAACAGCAGCAGCGAAGAGCACAGAGACCTGTAGGGGGAGCTCATTCCTGTCCAGCTCGCCGCGTAATTATTTCGGTAAACCTGTCAGGAGATGCGGATCTAAACTCGCCTGGTGGCCATAAGCTGGACCAGTGTCTAGCTAAAAAAGGATACAGGATACCATGAACTCACAGCACTGGTCCTTAATTCAGCGCTGGTCAACTCATTAGGCCGCACCTGGACTTTGTCTGGCACTGCCTGCAAAGTGCCTGCAGATTCCTGGGATGCTTTACCACTGACACCTCATTGGTTGCACACCCACTATGGTGCGTATTTTGTGACACCTCATTGGTTGCACACCCACTATGGTGCGTATTTTGTGTCCAGTTTACTATTTGACTGTTAAAAATCAACTAAAGATAAATGAGCTAAAAAAAAAAGGTGGATCACATCCATCCATCCATCCATCCATCATCTATACCTCTTTATCCATTTCGGGTAGCGGGGAAGCTGGAGCCAATCCCAGCATCTTTGGGTGAGAGGCGGGGGACACCCTGGGCAGGATCACAGTGACAGAGAAAGTAAACTTTCATACTTAGATCTTGTGACCCTTAGTGAACCTAGAGATTTCCAGTCACAAATGCAGTTCTTCCTAAAGACTGCAGCTTTAATCCCAATCCCTAAATTGTTGAATAGTCCTTAAAATAATGGAAATCATTGAAGCGACCTCTGAGTCATCAGCATGTGTTAATCCTAAACATCTGATTGGCCAGACCCTGCAAGCTCCTGCTGGATACGGTGCGTCTTTAAGTTTCCAGTCCTAACCGAACCCGTTGTGTAGGTGACTGCAGGCATGCGGCTTTCTGATCTCCCCACCAGTTAAAGCTGTTGATGGTTGGTGGACCTTGGGTGGCTGTAATTAACCCGCATGCCCCCCCCCCCCACATGCACAGGTGAATATATGACTATGTGTCAAGCACAGCTATGACTTTGAAGTCATCTCTGCATGCTGATTGGCTGCTTTTACTGCTTGTCCTTTCCCTGCAGTCTGTTTGCTGTGTTGCCATTGATTTTTCACGCGTCAGCAAAATAAACTTTCACCACAACTGCGTTGCTTCTTCAAGCCAATTGGCTGCTGAAGTTATGATATGGAACCATGCTGTTGTACCCTTAGACTGTGAGATGTTTTTTTGTTTTTTTAACAGTCTACTAAACAGGCAAACATATGACTGTCTGAGATCTCATATGGAGTAGGGACACCCTTTCTCTTCAGCCAGCTTCAGGTCTTCCTGGAATGATACCGCACTTTATTACCAGTGCGTGTGAACACACCAGAACTGACTGAAGTTCAGTGTCAATCGTGAAGCACGGAACAAAATTACGAGACATTCAGGAGAAGACGTCACAGAACAGTACGTGTAAAAAAATACAAATAACAGAAGACAGTGCAGGACCTCTTAAGAATAACGGCCTGGATGTATTGGGATACTGGACCATTCTTCAAGAAGTAAAGATATAAGATTCAAGATTCAAGACGTCATTGCACAGTCCACAGTCAGTGACACTTATTACGCTACATATCCTTCCAGCCGTTGGTAAACACAAGTTAAACACAAGTTACACACAAATTAAAATTAAGCTACTTCAAAAGATGATAAATATGAGTACAAGTATAATTACCACAATGTATAATTATAACAATAAATACGTAAACTCAGTGCAGAGTAAAAATATAGTGTAATCTAAAGCGTAATGCAATTGATATGAGTATTACGGAGGTGTGCATAAGTAAGGGGTGGCCTCTGATTTTTTTGAGAGGTGAAGGAGGTGAGAATGGGCTTTATGCTGTAAGCCTGGTGCTCTGTAATTCATATAGCAGTATGTATGGGGGGGGCGATTATCTTAGAAGATGGGAAGATGCCAAAGGAACAATGTTTGCCCCATAGAATCCACCTGCTCCTGTAAAATGACCTCATATTCCATGCAGAATAATCATCAGGCCAGAAGGCAGCCACGGGTCGCCTATGCCAATAATCACACTGAGGTGAACTATGACTGATCAGACCTCCGGACTTTTTCCCATTGGTCAAGAGCCATTTCGTGCTCCTCACACCAGCTTGTGTGTCTTTCTACACCAGCCTGGACTGCAGCCCTGCCGTAAATCCCACCTTTGTGAAGCTGACTTTGTATATGTTTATACTGAGCAGAGCTGCTGATTCAGGGTTTTCAGGCGTTGTCTGTCTCCCAGTCAGGGGGCTTCGACCTGAGACCATGCTACCTCGCTGTTAGTGCAGTTTGTCTGCATGAGGTATATGCTGTCATGATTTTTGAGACTGTGCCCCTTTAAATAACTGCATTTTTTTTTTATCGAAGCACCTGCTGTTCTGCCAGTAATTATTTGGAATCGCTATTAGATGAAATCTCATATTAAAGATATGAGTCAACTGACTGTCAGAATTATTTGTTTCCATGCTAAAGTTTTTCTTCATCTGTATTTCTGTTATTTTCAGAGTTGGGTAATCCTGCTCTGGACTTTTACTCTCTGGACCTGAATTACCCCACTGGTTATTTTGCCGCCGCCCCCCACCTGACGGCTCTTTGGATTTTTTTTTTCCGCCTCATTGGTTGCACTTCCCTTTCTAACCGACAGGTGGTGCTGCAAAACGCTCTAAATTCACGCATAAATATTAACTGCAGGAGTCCAAAAACTGACAGGCCTCTCCTGTTTGAGGATACTGCACATAAATCTCAAATATGGACCATTAACAGTATGAATAAGAAATTAAGTTTTAATATCCTAAGACAGCTAACATTTTCAAGGAGTCACATATCAGAATAGGCCAGTTCAGCTGTATCGGTCCTGCACGTTTTCCAAAGGTACCTAAAATTAGATGACACATTCACTCCCAACTCACATTAAAACATCTTCAACGTGGTTATTCAACAACTTCATATGAAAATGGTGTATTGCTTTAAAAACAACAGTTGCACCCATGAGCAAAATTAAATGGGTCAACAAAGGAGGCACTATTTTCCTACCTGAATGCAACTGTGATTGTCTATATATGTTACAAAAACAAATGACAGCCCTTTGAATCAGACAAACCTCACATAGTTAAATATATGTGTTGACACATCAGTAAACAAAACTTAATTACTGATTTTGTTGCATTGTTTGCCACAAAAGTGCAGAATCATTGTTTAGCATTTTGCCAGTGTGCAGTTCTCCTCTGTGTGGCAGTATTGTCTGGTTCCGATGCTGGTTTTTCTACACCTCTCTCTCATCTCTCTCTGCCTCTTTTCCCTTCCTTGTATGGACTTTCCCGATTCAGTGTTTCACTGCAATCACCCAGTACTGTTACTGTGCTTTGTGCAGCCTAATTCAGTGCAGCTCCTTTCTCAGAATAGCTGCCTTTGTCAGCTACACTGTGCACTTTCACAAGGTACAGCGGTTAGAGCCAAACAGATTTCCAGAGGAATGTCAGATTCCCCAAACTGCCATCAGATAAAACATAAACACAGGTCACACTGTTACACTGAAAGTACACTTCTAAGAGAATGACGGCATCGAAAGGTAGCCCACTCTGAATGTCATGCTGGGGTATCTGAAGCATCATATCTCTGTATCACTGCATATGTATGTATGTGCCATGACTGCTTAAGAGTTTCCAAAGTGCGACAGTTAACCTTGCAGCCCTGGACAGCGCAGTGATGAAATACCTTAAAATAAAAAAGCTATTTGGCACCCAGTGATCAAAGACGCTTTCCTCTAATTTAATTACATAGTCAAATGCACCAGAACCAATTTACATTTTGTGGCTTAGCTGACGCTTATATCCAAAATGAAGGGCAATTTGTACCCCTTACTGAGTTGGTGTGTATTCCCAAGGAACTTGGACATCACCAAAGATTACCTAGAAGCTGAGCAGCTATCAACACCTACATCACGACTGAACAAATCCTATCACATAATATAAGTCACATAGCATTCCATGGATAATGATTTAATACACTTTACTCATATATAAGGCTAACTGATCATTGGATACAAGCACATGGAGGGCTGGGATGCATGAGCATGTGCCTCTTGTTAAAGGCGCTGAGTGGGCTCTTTCATGCTTGGCCCTGATTCCATATGTTACATTTAGTAACCGAGCAGAGCTGCACCCGACACCCAGAAAGCAGCCCGATGCACCAGTGGTTAGTCAGAGCATTTAAACTCTACCACACTGTGAAATTATAGTCTGCTTTCTTTGTTTCTGTTTGGCTGAGGAATATTACACACCATCATTAGCATATTATATAAATTCCTGGCTCCTGTTTGTGAGATGAACGCAATGTGTTATTATTTAGGCAGCTGATGCACAAAGGGCTCCAGCTTCATGCGCCACCTCTGTAAAATATGTAAGACTTCCACATATTCCACATAAGTCCACAAGAGTCCATGTTACTCCCTGCAAGTCATGGGAGTCCCGCAAAATCTATAGGATAGTCCATAATAGTCATTGTTCTTCATGGGAGTCCAACAGGATAGTCCATAATAGTCATTGTTCTTCATGGGAGTCCACCAGAATCTCCAGAATAATCCATGATAGTCACTGTCCTTCATGCATGTTCATGTATTCTGGTACCACCAGACTCTCTATGAGAGCCCATTATATTCAGTGTGTAAGGAAGTTACTGCGGTTCATGGGAGTCCATGGGAGCTACTGCAGTTCATGGGAGTCCGCCAGAATATCCAAAATGTCACTGCTGTCCACAAAAGACCATGATAGTTACTGCTGTCCACAGGAGTCCAAAAGAATCTCTATGATAGTCCATAATAGTCACTGTTCTTCATGGGAGTCTACTAGAATCTCCATGATAGTTACTGCTGTCCACAGGAGTCCAGCAGAATCTTCTGAACAACTCACTATATTCAGGCTGTCTATGAGAATCACTACTGTCCTTGAGACAACCTCCCTGCTAAACTGTTCAACCTTTAGATAATGCGTTTTAAATTTTAAAAGCAAGCAAGCAGATGTCAAAATGAATTCTTTCACATGAAATCAGTTGCTGAAACACATGGTACTCAGCTCTGGCAGCAAAAACTAACCCAACAATATAACAACTGAATGTAGGACTTTGTGTTTGGTGTGTTGGTTCCCTGCACAGATTCAGAGAAGTATGACAAAAGCAGTTGAACAGACTGCTTGGAATTTGCATTAGAAGTTACTCAACTCAAAGCAGGGCAAGCAGAGCAGCTGTCGAGATATCAACGTTCACGACTCACAAGAACAAAACAGCTTGGCGTGAGTGGTGTGTCACTGCTGGCAAACCCCTCTTCCAAACGTGTCCTTTTCTCTGCGGCTTTTGCAGAAACACTTTTCAGAGGGAGCATAAGAACAAATTCGGAAAAAGTGAATGCTAACAAAAATTTTGTATTAGAGAAAGTCTCCCACAGCTAACCCTAAATGCCAAAATAATCGCACAGTCACGCTGGTGGTTTTGGCAAGAGTTATAATTTAAGGTAGAAGAACTGGAAGAACATTGATGACATGTCAGTTATTAAATGTCACGTCCACATGCTATAAGACAAGGGTGTACATCTGGGCATGGATGGTAGGGACCCGTCTAGCAATATTAGGAGGGGGGGGGGGTTGATTTCCAATGTTGAAATCAAATCTAACCTCTTGATTGAAGGTCTTTTTTTGTGTTTGCATACATGCACAAAAAGACCAGAAGTAAAACCTTATGGACGATTCCGTAGGAACCCACGTCTTTTCTAGAGTATAACACCTTGAAAAAATTAAAACTGGAAACACTTTGCTCCCTTAATTGTTCCTATGAAATCTCTACAAACTTTCCAGCTTCTTTTATGTTTGTTTGCTTTAGATAATCCATCAAGACGTGCGCGGCATTTATTGTGTCTATAAGACAGCGGTTTGATGTTATTTTCTCCTTTCCCCATAATTTCTCTTCACTTTCTTTCTTAATCCTCTTGATCCTCGCTCCATTCTAGATACTTTGTACTTAAGAAAAAAACACAGCACCCCTGCTTCGCCCTGATACGGCAATATCTATAGGTACAATACAGGTGAACGTAAACAGGGACTGCCAGCTCTCAAAGAGGGTATATAAAAGGCAAACACTGAATTAATCATGAAAAGGGGTTTATAATGTGCTGCGCTGAATGCCTTTGCAGAACTCGTGCACTTTGTACGAGGTGCGTTGCCCATTGGGGGATATAATTATACTGCCAGGACTCAGAGGAACCATTTTGTGCAAGCCCCGAAACATCGGCCATGTATACAAAATATCCAACCATCTCACCAGAGTAGAAAACAACTGCTCGTTTTTGGAGAACTGAAATCATTTTGGTAAAAAAAAAAAAAAAAAAAAAAGTGTTGGCAGTTGGCAGCGAGCAATTAACCTACCAATTCATTCCATTTATGTGCATGTTCACTGTATTTATATTTTAAAGAGCAGTCACGTATATGTATCTAACCTTATTCTCTAGGTAAAATATCTGTACTTTTAACATCTAACAAGTTACAGGGGTGAATTGAAAGGGCACAAAAATCGTACAGTAGCAGAAATACAACACGCCAAATTATTACGTATCGGTTTAAATTTTGTCTTCCATTACCCGTAGTTCTGCATGGAATTAAGGATTAAAACAACCCCGCTACACTTAAAAAAATAGAAATATGTATTTTAAAAAAAAAAAGCAGCCGGTTGTATTAAGTTGCAGAATCCTTGGTTTTACAGCTATAGTTAATGACGCTGACATTTTTAGATAAGATTCAGGGTTGCCAGTCCCGGCTTTTTAACTGTTGCCCTTAGGGAGCGCAGTAAACTAATTGCGCGTTGGAATCCGCCCCGTGGCCTCGGTTAACTCCCAAAATTTGCATGTTATTCCCACAAACGGGGAAAAAAAACTTACAAATATTAAAGCGGAAATAGCGGTTTTTGAGACACCGTATTTGGGAAGCGAAATAATTAAAAATGAGTTACTGTAAACATGAAAAAGTTCACAATAGCCCTCCGAAAAAAATTATTCGTGTCACGGTGCGTTTATTTCAAGTTGCATTTACTCATTCATTTTAACTGTCGACACTTTCAAGTCTGTATTTGCTGTTTAACCCTTGCTATAAAACATCTCAGTAGACCGTAATAGTTCTAGCATTAGATGCCACTAACTCAAGAGCTCATCTTAACCCCACTCAAAAGATGCGTGTTTTCTGTGCAGATAAAGATTGCAGCAGTTGCTCAGTCCTCCTGTAATGCAGCAGTTCTCTTATAAGTAAATGACAGCTTGATAGAAGTAACTGGGACGCCAAGAAAGGAAAAACAACAACTTGCACCCCTCCGTCTCCGGAGAAGATCGTCGTCCAACAGGTCAGTCATGGCGGGAGAGGAAAGTGAGCCTTGCGCTACCACAGAACATTTGTCTGACACACATTGTCGCAAGTGGAGCGTCGCGCTGGGGCTGTTAAGCAGTCTCTGAAAAATGTTAAGCTCCCAACAATGGGAAGCGGAGAATGTGAGGAAAACAATTAAATTACGCCTTGCATGAAGTTTGCTTTTCATTTTGTGAGGCAAATTTAGTGCCACGGTTAATCATTATGCTGTCGAACACGATTTGCAAAAATATTCAAGGGCTTTGTGTGCCTCACTGCCCATTCTGTATTGAAAAATAATGGGCCTCTATCCAATTAAAAACTGCATTAAATCTCAGAAGTATTACATACACTTTACTGGTATCTTTCTGATTAGCTTTTCTGCATGTGCGCATGCTGACGGCCCCCTTAGAAAAAAAAAGCCCTTTGACTGACTGCATCCCTGCTAATCTATTTTTTCGGAGTTGGTATTTCTGGCTTTGCGCTTCTCACTCCGTTGAGTCCCTGTGGCGGAACAAAGAAGTTAGTTTACTTTATGCAGCTACGGCGCGGCACAGTCCCGTTACGCATAGCGTCACATCTAATAACAGGGGGGTGCAGATTAAATCACGCTCTGTGACATTTCTACTGTACTGGAAAAAAATGGGAAAAAAATCTGGTAAATTCAGCAAAACGCCACTTCACACAGGGAGGTGGGAACTCGACTGTTTCCATGTTTGATTTTATACTAATGAAGTCTTTATATGCATATATTCCGATTTTACGTTTGGTCTTAAATCATAATTATGCACTTATCTAAATAGCACGTACAGCGACAGAATATGCAGTAGGGAAATATTTCAGAAGGAGAGCTTGTGGTTTTCGTCAGCGATGGCCATTCTGCGAAGCCAGAGGGCACCCCAAGACTGTTTAATGATTAAAAGTAGACGGAGCCCTGGCGTCGACTCTGCGGATAAAAAACTTGGAAGTCGATTTGAATCGGCGAATCAACTAATTCACTAGGACATTCGCGGCTTTCATGAAAAATAAATAAAATAAACATACCGTAAAAGGTTTCATGGCGTTTTATTTAGCTCCGTTTTTTAATATTTGATATTGAAATCTATGCTACGTGTCTAGAAGTAGGAGTGTACAAAACCAGCAGCATGGAGACGGGGCTCTGCTGGGTCATAATCCCTTTATCGAAATGTCAAACTATTCAAGTTTGGAGCGCAAGACGCACCAAATTTTTAATGGTTCTTATTAAAGAGACAGGATAGCGTGGAAAGAAGCTGTTGACTACTGTAGGTTTGTTATGAAACATGTATATAAATAATTTCTGTACTAAAACAATGGATTGTAACTCTCTTTAGAAATCTGACATTCCTAGAGAATACATCTTTATTTTTTTATCTCTTAAATGGCTGCAGGAAGGACACGCTCTTCATTTAACCTGTATTGGGGTATCGGAGTTAGTGCATGAGGGCTGCTGGTGACTGGCATTTTCACATCGACAAGTTGTGTTTTTAATCTGCACAAAAACGACTCGGTAATCCCATCACAACATTCAGCCTTAACTTTGAGAAATAAATGGAATTTTGCCTAATTCATGAAATGTTCCGCATGTGACAAAGCAAATACCAAGCAACTAAAACGTATGTCATCCTTAGTAACACGTGGCCAGTATTCATTATAATATTATTGTTTTAATCGCAGCCATTTTAACAGGGAAGCATAGTTTTGGCTTAGTGAACAAACTAAGGTTTTTGGATGTAGGGATTAGAGCGCTATTAAAGACCATTTATGCACAGCTGTATGACTGGCATTAATTAAAGTTTCAATAATATGAATGTGGCACGGTATAATTTTAGGGTTTGTTTTACACATACTGGAGCAAATATATGTACTGACCACAGCAGAATTCATCTTTATATCTCCCTGTGAATTAAAATACTTTCATGTAATTTCCTTAGTTAATCATGCCGTTCTGTGATTGACAGTAAAAAGGAGCATATTAGTCTGACTATAAAGTACAACAATAAAATGTTTAAAGATTGAAAATAAAGGCAATATAAAGGTACTATATCAGGCAAAAAAAATTGAGATTATATGATTATTGTGCGTACCTCATACTAAATGCACTCCAGAATAAACGAAAGACAAAAAGTTTAATTTGGCCTACTGAAGTATTTTTATTTCGCATAATTTCATGGAGTTTAGTCAAAAAACAAACAAAAAAAAAAAAAAACAAGATGAGATTCAGGGACAACAAAACAAAGGAAATTTGACTACATCTGCACTGGAAGACCCTGGATGAGTGATATGTGGCAACAGCAAAGTAGGCGGAACACTGCAATACCTAGGTCCCCCTCCCCCCCCTTTCTGGTAAATGGAGCATATCCGGTTTATTTATTATCATTTTCTTACAAACCTGAACGAAGAGGGTGCAGGAAAAAAACAAGCTAATGCTAACAGACTTGCTTTTGCCGTTCATTAAATTAAACAGTGAAAACTGCACGTGCCCATGGTTCACCATTCCACATCTCACCCTACACTGTTACGCACGTTTCATTTGCCTCACTCAAAGGTTTCCTTTATTATTCATTCAAGAAGTTATTACGGTACAAGGCATTGTTGTCTTACTGCAAAGGTTGATACAGTAGATGATGAAGCACTGCAGACAGAGATAGAATCACCGCTATATACACGTCACCTGCTTTAAAGGGCCACGTTACACTTCTTTCCCTCTGACTGCTTCAGTGCCACTAGATGACACCGTTGAGTAACAGTTTAGCTACCCTACCCTCCTCCCTCGACTTTACAGATCTCTGAATTTTGTAACCTTCATTGTGCTCGTTTACATATATATTACACAATACAAGGCGTTTGTACTGACTTTCCAACAGTCCTGACTTACGCTTGCCTTTCGACGGTAGTATTTAATAGACCTGACGAACAGAGCAGAGGAAAAGAATTAGATGTTTGTGACGAAATATTTCATAAGAGTAATATTCTTTAAGAAATACGGAATGATATTTATGTGGTCTAAAAAATCTATATTTTTTCAATATTCTATTATTGTGCAAAATTGTATATTCTGTTTTAACTGTACGTACTTTCTTGCTTATGAATTGAAATATAGATTTTTCTGAAAGAAAAAAATAGACTACTGTATTTCTTAAGGTAAAATTTACAAAGTTGTGCGTAGGATCTGTGATTTGCTTAATTATACTATAGATAATTTTTTTTTTTAAAAAACAATACCATTTGCTAATAGGTTTTTTTCTAACAGGTATCCCAGATATGATTTTAAAATAGTATCTAAACTAATTCCGTAGGAGTTATTTTCCAAATAAATTATTTATTTGATCTGAGATTTGTATAGTATGGAGGTTGATACCATATGTTTATAGAATAAGTTGAAAATATTCTTCCACAGCTAGGAAAGGCATATTAAATATAAATGTTGTTTCGCCGCTCATTAAATGATGGATACAGCACAACAAAAACACAAAAGAAATGATTCGTATATAGCAGAACTACAAAAAAGCTTATTTACAACATTCAGTGAATTCCTTATGATTCAAGGATTTGTTTATTTCCTAAAATATGATATCCACATTTTATGAGCATAAACATTTGTTTATGACTTTTTGAAATATTGGGGGTTCACACGAGCGATTACTGAAACCACACCTTTTAGGCTGTGTTTGTTCCTACTTGTTATTAATTCCAGAAAGAAAATGTTACATTTCACGCCCTTTATCTGAAATCCTCGTCATCTTCTGCTGTAAGGCTATCAGCTCCGACTGTCTTCTCAGATAAATATTACGACGGATGGAACGTAAAAGCCACAGAAAAGTATCACCGTAGTGATTATTCACTTAAGACTTCGGGTTTGATGCACAGTATATAAAAAGATTAACATAATCTTTTGTGACACACCTTTATGACATCCATCTGAATGCCTCTCTCTTTTTTATCAACTAGATCTCAAAAATCTTAAATATTTTAGTGTTTAAGAGTTATTTATGACACATTCAAAACATCCTCGAAGCACAGTCAGTCGTTTATTGTGCTGGCTGTAACAGTTTCTGCGTATCCTGTTTATTTTATTCCATAACTGTTAATACGGATCCTGCTCAACTCTACACTGCCTGCATGGGGATTAGGAATGTAACCTCATTTACGCAGCCAACTTCAACACTTCGAGGAAGCGAAATATCTTCGCAAAATGCTGAACACGCTGCTCTCAGGGGACTCCAGAGACCGAACTCGGTTTTTCTGACCCACTTTGACAGAGACAATTCATAAAAAATGAGCCTTTTTCCAATGGATGGTGTGACTTATGTTACTAAGTTACTACAGGAGGTGATACACAGTCAGTGCAGCAAGTAGCCTATATCCTGCTTTTCTAATGCAGATGACTCTCAAACAATTTTAATCACCGTAACCGTACGGTTTAGCTAACCGGCATCAGTTTCTATACAGTATGGGGAACCAATCCAGAATGATCTTGGAAGAAATCGGAAAATAATTTAAGCACCAGTCATCCACAGTCCATCAAGGTTCTGGTGCATTCATTTGAAGCTGAACCGACGATCTATGCAAGTCAAAGTGCAACAATTTACACTTCGTAATTTACAGTAGAAGGCTATTTATACAGCGTTTATCTAAACAGACACAACTGAACTTAGCACCAAGTTGGTGCAGTATTTGGCTGTATCGTTTAAAAACCGTTTTAAGATCTCCCTTAGGTGTGTGCAATAGCTAGGCTACTACTTCTTTCTCAAAAAACAAGCTCTAAAGTTTCTCTGACGGTCCCACATATTTCTGCGAGAGATGCATTTTCACGAAACTCTTTAAACGCTATTATATCATTCTCAGTAACTTTCCGCCGGTCTGTTTACCAGTGAAGTTTAACGCTTGCAGCCCTCTGCTAAGACCGTCTACACTTTAATACTCTGGGCTGTCGCTTGGCCCCCAATTCCCACCATGCTTTGAAACATGTAAGTCGCTTTTCAATCAGTTTTTGAGCGCAGCATCGATACTGGCTGCGTCTGTGGCAGAACCCCGGCTTTGGCTGCTTATACGAGGGGGGCGCCATGGGAGAGTTCCGTCTGACCCAGCTTTTGCCCAGAAATGAAAGAAGATGAAACAAAAAAACTACTATATTTAACCAAATCTGCGGCTTACTCAACAAACACATGATAATGATATCCTCTTAACATGCCATGCTTCAGAATTACTGCCCCCACGGCACTGAGGGCCAATATTCAAGATGGCAGGAGATGACAACGGCAACAACAAAAATCCTCCAGCGCGAATGTGGATTTCCACCATTATGAATTGTCACACTTTTTTAAAACCTACCCAAAGCATCTTCCTCCTAACAAAAAGACGACGAAAATAAAACAATCACAGATTAAAAGTGTGTTCATGGTGCTGATAAAGGATGCATGAATGCCTTTTCAATACACTGATTCATATTTTGTTTGGCACTACCATTGTCATTTTAAAATGTAAATTCCATTGTTAATTTGCCATCGTTTTGAGTGTTTCACCATTAGCCCACCAGTACTCCGTCTTGGATGTCTTTATTTTAATAACTGCAGCTTCCTAGTGAGGCTACTATGAGAATAAACAACGATGTATTAAAAGTGCATTTTCACGTAAAAGGGGAGCAATTCAGAAGACATATTTTGTTAGGCTACATAGCTAATATTTTTAAATGTAATAGCATCTTGACCTTATCGACGCTCACACTTCCTGCTTCCTGCCTGTTTCTTCTGCATTTGTACTCACAGGATGAGACAGACCATCTGTCCATATTGTTTTGAGAGACCCGTCACCTAATATTCTCTTATTCGTTCATTTACATCCCATCACATGCGATTGCTGTATATTTCCCTTTTCTCGGCACAGCTAAATATAGATATTTTGTGCGTTCTCTGTTTCTCTCCGGCATCTTCATGACCGATTGTTTGAAATAATTCTCAAACCGGCTCTTTTTAGTTGCTGGAAGATAGTGCACTGCTTTAATTAAGTGGGGGTCACGTTTATTAACTCAGCAGGGGTGCGGTGCATCAGAGGCCGGCTCGTGCGACGCCGCGCTGCCTTCCCAGAGAACAATCCCTCTCCGCCCACTGGCAGCGCCGCAGTAATGGGTTCGGGTGCAGGTCCCATCAGGAAGCGTCGTTTTCAGTGGCCGTGCTGAGTGCTCCGGTGTAATTAGCCGTCCAGATCTTCGCTCTCCAGCTCCCCCCCCCACCTTAAGACGGGGAGGGCGACATGGTTCATGCAGAACCCTCGGCCGAGACGAGCCGGAACTCAGTGCTCGATGTCAGGACCGGAGCTGGCCACTCACTCTCATTCTGCCGAGTAAATCAAGCTATAAATCAAAACGTCCCCCATCTAGGTTCAGATCTTCTGACAATTTCAGTTCCAGGACCATTTTCTGGTTCATTACAAGGAATTCCGAGTTCGGTCTCACTTAACCCGCTCAAGCAGTTTAGTGCTTAGATAACACAATAAAAAATGAATAAATTTAAAACAAATTCATACTGAGTTAGGAAACAAAAACAGAACCTTCAGTACATGGTACTAGGACAGGACTCTTCAAATCTGGACCTCGATTCTAAATGTAGGCCTTGTTTTCAATTCTCCCAGGTAGTTAGTTCAATAATTACTGATTCTGATTGGCCACAGAGGCTTCACGCCCGGCTCACAGGTGAAGGAAGGCTGGAGAATTGGCAGGACTCGGACCCTGAGGACCGTGGTTTGAATAGTCCTGCACTAGGAGCATCAGCATGCACCTGAGCCCTTCTCAACGCTGATTGGTTTGCTGCTGTTTGACGCCCCGCCCACTCAGGGCATCGCTGAGTCCTCTCCCGCTGCTGGAGCATTCAATGCAAACAAATTCAAATTATTCATTCTGTTCGAATGTCTCCCTGGCTCCATCTTTGTACAAATTTACATAAACACTGCGACTTTTAGAGCCATCTCATTATTTGTCGAAACATATGATACTGACCGAAAACAAAACGTATATCTGATGGTTGCATCTCAGTACCATTTAAATGGAAAACTGGAAAGATTACATAATCTCTAAAACAGTGGAGAATCCAATATTTTCTATTTTACTGTTTACTGTTTTAGCTGGAAGCATTTCAGGGTTCTTCTTTGGCAACTAAATTGACTGACAGGCCTGCATGACAATGTGAATGTTTTTTTTTTCAGATGTAACGGGAAAGTAGACAATTATAAGCTTTTTTTGAGGATTTCTGCTAATCTCACTGTCAATGGACTGATCACACAGAGCTGAGATTATGATATAGCAAATCGATCTTTTATGACTTTAGCAAATGTTATTTAAATCCACCCACCCATCCATTCGTCTGTCTATCTATCTATCTATCCATCCATCCATCCATCCATCTGGTGACTGGTGATACTGGTCATAGTCACGGGAGCCCTGTTCCAGGCAGCCTTGTGTCCAAGGTTGGAGAACATGATTGGCAGGATGGTTTTAATAAATGTCAAATTCGAATTCTGAAAGCAATGATTTCAACGACAGAAATAGATGGTGTCGGTTAATAAATGATGTCAGTTGAATGTGTATTAGTCGACCAGACGTTTTGAAAAGTTCATGTAAAGTTCAAATTTGCGAGTGATATGGCAGGAAGTAAAATAATTTGTGAATAATATTTGGGCACCACTAACCTCAACCAACAGCAGCCTGCTAGCTGAAAGACAACATAAAAGGCCTATTTATTACCAATTTATAAATAAATAGCACTTTGCTGTACACTGTCAAATTGCTTTGTCATTTCCTACATAGGCCTTTTTATATAATATACAAACCATCTAAATTATGCCCCTGTATGTACAAAGTTACTACTGTACATACTGAGAGCACTACATTTCAGACTCAAAACTGACGGCACAGAAAAGTTAAAAAGTTATTGTGAGATGTGAGCTTCCACATTCACGAGGATAACTATCATGTGGAGACAAAGATACGCGGCGCACCCACGCCAAGGCTTAATATTATAGATATACGTTGCAGTTACAATAACAAATATGATGTATCATTAATATTTATATTTTATTCTTCAGTGTTGTTTGGCTTTCGTGTTGCCTGCAAATTTCTGCAATCTTTCGACAAGCTCCAAAGATTTTCCCGTTTAATGAGACTAGGCTAACTCGCGAACAACCAAAACCGCGAAAGTCAAATTCGCAAATGTGAAGGGGTTAATATATTTTCATATATTCATGTGATGAGGAGACAATTTGTGCTTTGGAATATTGTTGTCTTAAATAATACTTTTTCATAAATTTATTCTCCACTAGGACCACAGGATCATTACCTGTTAATTACACCAACACCTTACCTCTGGGTCCGGTAAAAATTCAAATTCATTAGTTTCCAGAAATGTATAATTTCTCAGTTGCTTGGGGACTGTGAGTCATAATGTCATTTGAAGGTCGTGCATACCACAAACAGCTGCGAGCACCTCACCAGTTCTGCAAAACAGTGACCCAAGACAGCCAGCTGATTAAAATAATGAGAAGAAATGTGTACGTGATAATACAAGCCAATGACTACTCTCTACAAGGGGGCTCAGGTGTTAGTGGACAAGGCTAATATTTACATTAGCATACTGCAATATGTCAGCCGTCACCAACCAAGACGCCGCTGAACGGTTGACCTGAATCTACAGCCGTCACCGTGTTTAAATGTCATAAAAATCCAACTAGCCATCCCTAACATAAGAGCACTCGTAACCTAGTGTACCCCATGGATTTTATCTTATCCCTTTCTCTTGAAGAAAGAAAAGAAAATATGCACCTCTGCTCTGACATTAGAATTGTAAGGAAGAAGATTTTTACATCCTGGCAGGACCTCAATGCTGACTGACAAACTCTGTACGATAGTGAAATCTAGTAGGTGCATTTACTTACGTTCCTCTGATCCATACACCCTCGTGCTTGTCTCCTTAGCGGGCTTGGTAATAAGCCGCTTCAAAGATCAGTATGGAGGCTCCCTTGATAAGATCTGGAGTATGTAGTGCTCTTTCAGAATGCTTCCCCCCTACTCTTGGTTTTCTTAAGAAAATGTCACTTTAATCATATCGTAATGCTTTGATAATGGGTTCTTTTACATGGGAGGAGAACAGTCACTTCAGTGTTTTAACAGCCCAGGAAGTGAAGGTAATGAGAACAGTGGCTTAAATCAAATTTGCTCCTGCCCACGTGCTAAGAATGGGAGTCACAGGCTTCCTTTGCCCCCCAACATGGCAGCCGCCTGCTGAGGTGGATGGGGCCCCTTTAATTGTCTTACCACATGCTTTAGGAATATACCTATACAGAATTCATATACACACAGTCCTGTCCATTAACGGAGCACAATGTTCCATTGTTTTTTTTATAGCCAATACAAACAAATTAGGTACATGCTGCTAAGGAACAGCGATGAAACCGACTGTACTATGTATCAATACCATGTGGAGAGTGAATTTGAGAATAATATTGGAGAAATATGTAAATTGTAAATAATAATAATATGTAAATAATGGCCAAGAAATGCAGTGTAATATGTAGCGTGACAAGCAGGTGGGTAAGAACATGGACCTGCAGTCATAAATGAAGACACAATTTGAATATAATATCCAGCTGAGTAAATAGGCAAAGTTATTAGGGTAAGTACTAGGAACATTTAACTTGATAAATGTAAAGATTGAGTAGTATATAAGCAAATGAATGGCAGGCTTCCTGTGAAGCTGCGATGGGGAAGTGGAACTGCAACAGGCAGCATCATCCCACGGCCTTTGGCTGAACTCAGCCGCCTGCATCTTCTCCAACGTTCTGCTCAGAAAACAGGCAGGTGTAGCTTCAGGCGACCTGCACCGCGTTTCCTTCAGCGGAGGTATGGAATTCTTTGTGAAATAAATGCAACCATTTTCCCCCCTCAGAGAATAACAAACTAGGCATTGGGAGCCGTCTCAATACAACCCCAGCTGAATGAGGAATTTGCGATACAAGCTTCTCTAGACACGGGTGTTTTCCAAAAATGTACCTCAAACGAAAAGTTATCAGAGGAGGGTTTTTTTCCCGTCTTGGAAGGGTCAAGATCACCATTATGCCGAACAGCATTAGAAACATTCTGAGGGAGCAAAGTCTTGATAGTGCACTCAGACATTTCTTTATTGTCAGTAGAAGCTCAGTGAATCCAACAGTATGAACGGAGTCTTTGTCCTGACCTAGTTGGTGAAATAATTTTCAAAAAGGCACATACACACTAATGGGTATTGCTCCTAAATATGCCGTAAGAGGTCCCTTTTTCTCCCCCCTTGCAAGGCGAGGAGCAGACGCGTGAGGCATTATCGCTCAGTGAAAGCACACAAGCCGCAGTCCGCTGAGGGCGGAGTGACGGGGCCGGGTGGAGAACATTATCTGCGCCTCAAGATGGATCCTTGACTAATCCTACCACTCAGTCGGTCAGACATGTCTGCGTTGCCTACTCCGAGGATGCTCCCAGAGGAGGGAGGGAGAGAGAGAGAGAGAGAGAGGGACACAGAGAGACAATAAAACCCTACTGGTTAGGGGAGGGGCCCCCGACCTGATTTGCTGTATTGGAGATGACTAGTTGGTTCCCCCTCCCCCGGGTTACTAGAGCTAAACAACAATCCATGATAGGGGGAGTTTATAGATCCGCCCTTCCAGTCAAGAGGTCTCTGTGACAGGTAGCAAATTTATCCCACAGATCTTTACAATGTCACTCCTAATTAACTGTACAATAACACCTTGTATAACAACTTGCATAATAGTGGTCTAAGTAGATATTGATACATTTCAGTATCACGACATTATGTTGTAACGATTTTTAATTAATAATTTGCATGCAAAGATTTGTGGCAGATTTCATTTTGTTGTGTTTAAACCCCTGATTGCTAGAGAGCAGTGTTGTAACCTGACTGTATCTACTGTATAGACATTTGACTCTTCCACTCCAATATAACAACATAAGCTGAGTCAGGAAGTAGCGTAAGGGCGCACTGCTTATGTTAGTATTAGCAAACCTAGGTGCCTAGTCACGTTACCACCCATGGCTGTTTTTTTTTTTACTTTGTAATGCATATGGTGATGTGTTCATTATACTACGACAGTTTTCCTAAAATTAACTTTAAAAAAATCACAGTACATCACGTCTACACAATATCGCAATAATATATCAAATTGTAAGCTCTGTATCATGATACATATCGTATCGCCACCACCACTGTCACTGCCATTACACATTGAATACCATCTTAATGCATTATACGTTTATGAATTAAAATGACAATAAAAACCTATTCAACAGTTCTAATGGATGTGTTACATAATCATAATGATAAAAATAACAAGAAAAAAACATTTAAACACCGTAATATGGACGTAGGTCTTTGATTTAACACAGATTCAACTGGAATTTTCAATGGCCAATTGACTTACTGTAAGAATGGTTTTGGTTCATTTAGAACAATTTGATTCACATAAATATACTGTAAAGAAATCCATTTAGCCAAGAAAGTGAGTTTTTCTCAATAATACTGCTATCTGGAATAGCAAAGGATTAAACAGGGGCCTGTCACATTTTTCAGAAAATGGCATCTATTCAAACACTATGGTTTATTCTAACTATGTGTTACATGCTGTGTGATAATGCAGGACTGCAAAAGCACGACTGTCTTTAACTGAATGGGATATTATAGAGTTTACATTATATAGGAGGCTCACTGGCAGTATTCCACAACTATGTTGTTCTACATGCATTACTAATTTCTTGAATATTCAAAACGGAAGAGGATAAAAGACCTAAATGTTCTGGAATATGTGTTGCACAAAATATGGTTTGAATGGTCAATTAATCAATTAACTGACTTGCCAAAGTGTGATTTGTAGAAAGCCTGAAAAATCTCCACTCCAGCTCCTGGCAAAGAGTATTGCCTTTAACAGGATTGTGACAATGGTGAAATATTCATGAGTCAGGGTTTCTGTCCATTTGACACATGGTTATTTTTACAGTTGGCTAGAGGAGGGAGACGTGAGATAAGCAAGTAGGTCAGATTGACTACTCTGCCTCATATGACTGCTTCCAAAGTAGGCCGTCCCAAAATCGCACCTTTAATCTGGTATTAACCGGACTGATTTCCAGACCTTTCATCAGCCATTGTGTCAGCTGTTAGTTAAATACAACAGTTCCTCAACCCAAAGTCATACCTTAAATCCATTAGTGTCTAGAAGGGGGTGGATCCAGCAATTTGACTGACAAGGCTCTCTTGTAATATACCTTCTGCAAAACTCCTTCATTAGCCACAGCTACAAGCACATCTCTGATATGTGTATTAAATCCAGTGAGACTGTGTGCTCTCACCAGGGAACAGTTTATGTATCTCAAGATATCCAGTTTATCTAGTTGCACAATGACTGTCCCTTAACTTGAATCCTTTTGCAAGTAAATAACAACAAATTATACCAATAATCATGTACAATGTTACTACATTATTACGAGTAAAAACTAGTGCACGTCATATTTTTTTTAACATTCAAACAAATTATATACACATCCCATTACTACTGTATTTGAAAAAATATGTTTTTTTCCATCAAACCTATACATGTAGAGAAATAGAGAAATTTATCTGCGTATCTCATACAGCCTGTTATATATTCTGAGGTAAAACTGGACATCATGACGCAGTGCTTGCCAACGCTCTGAGCACTGGCCAAACCTTTTGTTCCATAAGTCGTCGTTCTGGTGGGTTGGCGTATCCAGTCGCTCATCTCCACACCATCTTCTTTTGCCGGGGTTAAGAGCCGAACCGTGTTCCCTTTATCAATCTCCTCTGGAACCCGAAGACCCCCAAGTGACAAAATGTAATATTGAGAAATACAGTCGCATTGCATTTATTTATTTAGCTCATGCTTTTGTCTAAAGGTACAGCAGACAGTACATTGCAAGCATACAGCCGTCCAGGAGTCGACTAGGTGTAAGTGCAGCTAGGCTGAGATTCTAATGAATGCGCAGTTACAAGTGTAAGTAATCTCAGAGGAATAATGACAGCCCTTTATTCCCTGGGGAGGGCACACAACCTGGTGATTATAATACCTACTTGCATAATAACAATCACTACTTACATACGGTTACATTAATTGGTTTTCTGAAGGTTAAGTTGCCCTGAAAGCCGTTATAACATTACAAATCTGACCCATTCACTGGGGCAGGATCCTGAATGTTCTTGGGACCAAAGAATGGTGCCATTTAACCAGTATTAGAGCATATTAAAACATAACAAGAAATGCTATAAGCATCTTTCTCATGGAGAATGCCGGAAGATGATGACGTTTACCATCACATTTGATCTCTGAAGCCTGGATGTTGTCATCGCTAAAGCAGGTACAGTAGCAGGTGAGTTTATTACCTGGTAACGCAAGGTTGCTCATTCAGGTCCCCGTAGAGGTGCCACTGATTCAAACCTGAGTGCGATTTTTGACGTAAACTTTTAGCATTGTCGCGCTGAAATGCCCAGCAGTATGAAGTTGCTCTGCACAAATGTATCAGCAAGGCAGCTAAATGCAAATTTGTTTGTTCTCTGCCTTCTGAGTATTTTCAGTAATACAACTTTTGTATCAGACCTAATCATCATATTATATTTGCAGTACTGGAATATGCAAGCGTGCCGCGCGAAAGCATTAGCATTGTTGGCCTAGAGAAGAATGCAAAAGCTAATCAGAATGAGCTTTTCAAAACAATGAGTTTTAAAGACGTCATGATAACCGCTAACACA
The DNA here is from genome assembly GCA_015163995.2 of Mormyrus lacerda. Classification (NCBI taxonomy): domain Eukaryota; kingdom Metazoa; phylum Chordata; class Actinopteri; order Osteoglossiformes; family Mormyridae; genus Mormyrus; species Mormyrus lacerda. Next base: position 11,321,408 of record JAABNX020000151.1, read on the forward strand.
ATACCGACTGTACAGAATACCGAGGAAGCAACGCTTCATTTGAGAAGTTTTACACACCATTTTTTGAAAGCAGCTGTTTAGCATAAATTCTATGCATTCTTTTGTTTATGATGTAAATTTCCTTGCAGATTTTTCCTTCTGCTCCTGGAAAAAGTAGTTTTGTACAGATGTAAATGCGCCATTTTACTTGTTATAAAAATGCATGCAATTATTAATAATACAGGGTGAATTAAAGGAAATATGCTGCTTACATCAGCCCAGACCTCATGACATTGATATTTGTGGGCTCATTCCTCAACCACACAGCCTTTAAGCTCCACTCCTTTATTATATGTTATCCTCATTCCCATTGATATTCACCTTGAATAAGTCAATACAAATTTAAATGGAAGGTCTCCTTATACATTCACCAGTCACGGGATGGTCCTGCTCGGACACCTTACTGTCTGCTGAAAGGGTTCACGCTGAGTCCAGGAGGAACTGCTCCCCGTGTGCCAGGCACATGTACGCTATGAGGAGAAGCAAACAAACAAGCACTAAAGGCAATAGTATTTCTCCAAAATTCCAGTACAATCTGAAATGAAAAGTCACATGTTTTGTTTCAAGTATGAGTTTGATTATTGCTGCCATTCCATTTTTTTGCGTCTGGCTGTGTGATGCAACAAATCAGTAGAAAAGAAGTTACCTTGATTTACCTTACAATAAATACAGACCTAAGACTCTCAGAGACATTTCTTGTGTCTTCTTTTTAAATAAAGCACGAATGATTTAACTGGTACCGGTCAACCTATTAGGTGAGATAAGTGGCTGCCTCAACGATCCAATTTCACTTCGTCTCAGATTAGGGGTGTCGGTGGTGAGTCTTGCTTAGGATTTCGACCGTCGCCGGATTCAACATTATGGATTGTTTTAAGTTTGAACTGTTGTCTGATTTTACTTAAACAAGAACCAGTGACAAACAGAAAAGATGTGACTAAAGGCCGCATTAAAGTCCATCCATAACGAATTTTGAACTCTAGTTTCTCTGATTGTTAATTGCATTAATAAGATGCTACAAAGCCAAAGTGAAATTAACACCAGTTTGGTCTTTATTTTCGTTAATAACTAAAGAAAATACAATTTGGCCACCGAAATCACTCTTGGATCTATCCATCACCTATAAGAATAAAAATAATTGTACATCATTCTAGGAAAGTATGCGGGTAATGTAACAGTAATGACCCAGAGATCACCGAACAGAAGACATGTTGCACAAATATGTAGGCCGACTAACTCAAAGATGTAAGCTACTTAACTCTGATTTACTTAATTCATACCTTCTCCCTAAGCCAGAGTGCGGTGTTAGAAAGACCTAAAGGAGACTTTGCTGAATCCCAAAATTTGGATCCGACCACCAAAATGTCCAGGCGGACCTTTAAGTGGGCTGACGAACAAAACGGGGGGATATTGCGTTAGTCTTACTAATCAGCTTTCATTAAAATCCCAGTTATTTCCCGTGTTGAACTAGGTCATACATTCAATTTGCATGTTTTCTTACGTGTTGGAATTTTTATTTAAATTATTTTCCAGCATAATGATTTCCCTACCAGTAATATGTTCTTTTTTTTACAGTTCTTACAGTGTTACTATTTCGAAAATGTATCTGCAATATTTGTATTGTCTGAGATGGCTGTTTAAAGTGTGGGCAGTACTAAAGAACTGAATAAGTTTTAAGGAGGGCGATTCACACCTTCTCATGAGAACTTAATAACTTCTCATTAGGCTTTTCATGTGCAAATCTTAAAATGCAAGTAGGTGATATTGGGGTTAAAAAGGCGTCTGCCATGCCGTCAGCATTGTGTCATACTTTTTGACAGACACTTTCCCATGACATTCCAAAAGAGGCTGCATATAAATAGCAATTAAAATACTAATAATAAAAAAACGTAGCTTCACGTTTAAATTTTTCGAGCCCTCTAAGCCATCTAATTGATTTAGTTGGACTAATGGGTACATCCGCCGGTGTATCAAAGGCGCGCCGTTTTGCTTTATGAAAGCGCGTGCAGGCTGGAGCGCCGCTGAGCGACGGGCGCGGAGCCGCGCGGCGCTCATTAGGAAACGCGCTTTCAGACGCTGCGTCTTCATTGTTTTGAAGACATAAACAAATAGCGCATGGATATTGCCATGTCATAAAAACCAGCATAAGGAAGTTAAACCTCAGTTGGCTTGTCTTATGTAGGCAAGGTGTTTTTTTCCACTTCCCTCCTGAACGCTGACAGCCATCTGTGTGCATCGCATTCGCTTGCGCTAATGAGCGACTCGTTTGAGAGACCCGATCCACACGGGCCCGTCCCAGGGGCCCCTCGCAGCTGCTCTACAGGAGGCGCAAAACGGAATTTGGAGGTGCTTACTGCGGTCCCTGGAAATGCAATGCATATAACTTTGGGTGATAACCTGCAAACGCTCACGTTTATGCAGAGGATCACTGTAACTGCGGGGGGGAAGTTTAAATGACTTACGTCTGCGAGGGACGTAAAGCGGAGTGCCTGTTTATGCTAAAAATAGGCCTATAGACAAAGCGAGACAAAAGCATAATGATTATAGACACACCGTATATACGTGTATTTGTAGGAATGCAGTTATGGGTTAAAGTTACAATTATCTGTAGTTTTAGGCTTTCTTGTGCACAAATAAAAACACGAGCTTTGCAGAATCTGACCACTGTCGTGCGCAAAATGCGGAAAGAAAGCAAATAGCGTAAACAATGACGGCATTGAAACACGGAGTGTGTAATCAGTGTCTCCCAGGAGCAGCGCCGGACACATCTTAGTGTTTTTTTTTTTAATATGACCCTCTTTAACATCACAATATAAACAATTATCTCGACGACCAAGGTATATTTAAGAAGTCACACAAAACGTACACATTCTCTTACCTTCTAGATCACTACACTGGGATCTGAAGTCATGCAAATGTTACAGTAAACTGCAGGCAACTCATTCTAATTACACCATATCAGCAGATTTGCAAGGAATATAATTTGTTTAAAAGGGAGCAGTTTATGATCAGCGGTGCTTGGGTACGGCTGTTTAGGAATTCTCCGCATTTTGATCTAATCGCTAAATCAAAATATTCATGAAACACAATGATATCTCGCAGAAGCAGGCGGGCAGCCATTAATTTTGAAATTCTAGTAATTTATTAACACTTATCGGGAGCTGAAAAAAGCCTTACCTCCGTGTTTGTCATGTGGGGAAACACGAGAGCAGTTTCCAAATAATCTGTAATGGTTTGGACTTAATTTGACCCCTCAATTCAGCTATACTCTGTGTCGAATTTTGTTCTAAGATGTCTCCTGGAATTCAAAAAATATATATTTCTTCTGGCATTAAACATAACTCATATAGGAGCATGTGTGCATATTGTGGTCCTCAAGATTGGTCAGGGCACAGGGGAAAGGTCGGCTGTTGTACCCTTAAACAGGATACTAAAATTAATTGGATTTGGTGAATCCACTTGTATAATTGGTCTAAGTTCCTTTGGATAGAAAATCGCTTTTCAACAGCAGCAGCAGCAGCAACAACAACTTTTATAATAATAACATGAGGAATGCGTCTATTGTCCATAACCACTTATTATACATTCCTGGGTCAGGGTGAGACTGGGTCTTATCCCAGTAAGCACAAGCTACAAGGATCAGGTGCTGTGTTACATCACAGGGAAATATTAATAATATCATAATATCAACACTAAGAATATTAATATACTTGTGCCCTGTGCTGCTTGGGGTGGGCTTCAGCCTCCCCCCCCCACCCCACTGGATAAACTGACTGAAGATGGATGAGTAATGTCATCAACAACAATAATAATAATAATAATAATAATAATAATGATGATGATGTAAATTTCCATGTGCCTCTGGTAAGATCCACTTCAGATGCAGACAAGCTTTAGTTTAGCAGACCAGCCAAGTATCGGCTCCCCCTGTAATTAAAGACAGTGTCATTTTCGTTTTTTTTCTTGGTTTAATTCAGCGCCACAATGGAGGTGAGGATGCGTGGGGCTTCTTTCCCGGCCTGGGCTCAGATCCCTCTCCAGACAGGGTTCCTGCTCTCTCGAGGTCACATGTGAGGGCCTGATGACCTTCAGCCCTCCGATGGCCGATAGGGTTTCCTCGGAGGCCACGTGCGTCTATCCGCTGTATTTGCTTAAGCAATTAGTGAAAGACGAACCAAGACGAACGTCAAATGATCGTTTCCACTGCATTCTATTATTTTACTGAAATGCCTGCGAATCTCTTTCCCTTCCATGGTATTTTATGTGTGCTCTCCAGAGAACAATAGAGATTCTGTCCAATGCATCACAAGGCTGAAACATAATCTGGGGCGGCTGGATTTCTTTCTTAATCAGCTCATTCGAGTGGGTTACGATCTTATCTAAGGCCTAATTGTAGTACCCACAGATGTGGAAGACGGAGCGAAAGAGACGGCATTGCATCGCCAGCAAAAAAAAGAGAGGGAGGGTGTAAAATCATAACTGGACTGTTGTTGGGGCTCTTTGTCTTGACCAGAGGCTAAGCAGAGGCTCTGATCAGGGCTTGATAGCAGCGGAATGGATCAATACACATGTTGTAAAGGTTAAACGATGGTATGTTAGGCGCTGTGATTGTACGGCACACGAAACCGCACATTCCATTGACACTTTATTCTCTCTGAGACACTGCCTTCCCCTCTATATTGTAGCACAGGTGGATAGAGCAGTTCCAGAGTAGATATGGGGCGAGCCGGGTTCCGACGGCTGACCCCCTAAGCGGCCCTGGTCCCAGGCTGATGCCCCCTCCCCCGCTCATACTTGGCAAATGTCACCATACCGCAAAGTGTTGATGCCATCCACCGCAAGGGCCGCGAGGCTCGGAAAAGGCGGCTGACATTTTGTGTGCCGCTGGTCGGCAATTAGCGGTCCGGAGCTCGGCCGCGGCTCCTGCCTTCGTGAGGCGTCCCTAGGAACTGACAGCGCACGAAATTACATAACTGTGCTAATGAGGTACGTATGCAGAGAGGAGGCAGCGATCCCCACGGAGCTCTTCAAACCTCCAGCAAAACGGCCGGCCTTGGCGGGCCGCTGCGGACCTGTCATATTTTACCATTAGTCTGTGGAAGATGGGAGAAAATGCCAAATCCCAAACGGAGCTGACCTGTCTCCTGAAAAGGTCTCACTATAGATCCTAATGTCTTACCCAGAAAGTAAGTTTCATTTAGCCACAATAAATGCAGGAGCACGCAAGAGAAGAGCCTTTATTATACGTCTTAGCTGTCACAATTCTTCTCAGGCCATGGTATGTTTAGACTCAGCTCTCGATTAATTATGCCTGATTTGCCTGTTGGATAGTGCAGTACTAATCTTACTAAACCAATCACAGAACTTATTGATGGTTAAGTGATGGAATACATGTAATGGTGACAAGTTATATAATAGTTATATAATATATGATAGTAACACTACGACAATTTAGAAATATTGTGGTAACTATGTAGAAAGGATTGATAAATCTCAATTAAAGAGTCTTTGGCTAATCATGTGCGACATCCTTCAATAAGCACTTGGTGGAAGTTAAACGGGATGAAAAGCAGTTTACTGTGTGCTACCTGAGAACCAAAGCAACTGAACCCTGCTGTGAGCTATAGTGATGTGTGGTTTAGAGGTACTGCCTCTATTTTACCTCGCTGTGAGCTATAGTGATGTGTGGTTTAGAGGTACTGCCTCTATTTTACCTCGCTGTAAGCTATAGTGATGTGTGGT
>JAABNX020000151.1:11339422-11353373 GCA_015163995.2 Mormyrus lacerda
CCCGCGCCCCCCCCATGACCACCCAGTAAGCATGAATGAGTATGATTTCTGACCTATATGTTCTGGGACCACACAGCGAACAGTCACATTGTGTCAGAACCAGGTGCGCACCTGCAATCAGGACGCTAACGACATTAACACAGGGGAAGTAACAGACAGAAAAGACTGACAGTAAAACTAGTCTGGTGCTAGTACCTTTGTCTTACAGCTTCTGATTTTATTCAAGTATCCCTTCCAAACATCTTTTACTGTCAGTTGATAAATCACTGATTAGATCTCACTAGTACCCGATATCTAGGGGGTATCAAAACATGTATGTTTGATAGCTGATAAGTGACAAAATGGCATATTAAGTAAACATCATATCACACTTTTTTTTCCCCCAGCGGTTGGGGTTCTTTAACAGAACCTTCCTAGTTAACGTGATGTTTTGGTGCCATTTTCATCTGCAGTGTATCAGCTTGCTGTCTTTTCAGAAAAGCATAATTGCATCACTCAACAAGGAAGCAGAGGGATGGAGGCTAAAGAAATTAACTTTTTTTTTTTTTTTTTTTAAACAGAGAACATTTCCCAGTTGTTTCAATAACCCATCACAGACCTACAATCTAATCGGCGCGAACAGTGCAAGTAATTAAAGTTAAAATTAATTACCAGCCGTGCTGATATTCTAATAACATCTTTGAGTTTATGAGCAGGAAGTCGATATTCCGTCGCCGGCGTTTTATCGCCGATGGCTTCGGAAAGGCCGTCTGTCCTTGCAGATTATTAATGCGGCCCGGGAAGAGGGCAGGAATCAGCAGATAAAGCAGGGGGGGTTCCCCTTTCCATCGCGGCAGACCCCTGCCCTTCTCTTGTTCTCAGCACCGCCCCCCCAAAAAAATAAAGAGACTTATCGTGACAGCATTTAGCAAGAATGCACTAAGAACGACTGATTTGGAAAGAAATTGTATAATTGTTCATTAGCGAATAAGATAATGTCCTCTCGCCTGTTCCTTGGGGATCTCGTTTAACATCCAGGCCTCTTAGCGAATGTGGAGCTGTCTCTTCCGCTCACGACAAGGCTGATGTTTGACCTCGGGCGCCTACTGCAGCAAATGCTATTGGAAATGTCAGCGTCGGCGGGTGGGGGGCAGGTCTCTGCGACAGGTTCAGGGAGAAGGTTGAGAAGTTTCCCAAGTCCCCTTTGTGGCAGAGTGCCGACCTCCTGCTTTGCTGAGTGAGAAGCTCCACACCGTGTTAAACATCTGCCTTAAATGTAAATATGAGTCTAACCCTTGATACAGTCAAGGTCTGGCCATCTAAGGATCTAGGATTACTGCTGGAATATGAATAGACAAATTTCAGATTAGCCTGCAGCAGAATAAAAATGCACCATTTCTTGCCTAGTGCATGGGTTATTCATTTGTCTTTGGCTTCTAATATTTCTCCTGTACATAGGATCATCATCGGTGCTTCTGTATAAAATCTCATGACGTCCCATCAGTCAACAGCAGATGAACTATTTAGGCCCCAGAAATATCACACAGGCCTCGTTTTGCCAAAGACAGAACTTGTGTGGCAAACTGATACTCCCCCTCATTTTCTGGATCATCTTTAAGGCGATTTTGACGTGCAGAAGACCGACTGTTTCAAGAGCGAGGGGCATGAGGCAGGCTTAGCGTCACAGCTGGATCAAGCAGAGATGATCACGCAATCAGCGGAAAAAACCTCGCCAGCTTATCGTCCGCTGCCATTCCTGAGCGCCCCCCCCCTCGGCCGAGGATCAACTCGTCTGCGGTCTCAGAGAGCCCAACTTTGAGAAGTCCCTTCCAACTTTAAAGGCTGCAACAAACAGGCCCGTCAAGAACTGAATACTTCAGTGGGATTCATATTGTTTTTTGGGATCAACCTCAAACGTAAACCTACATACCGAAAAAAAATTATCAAAATTTCTGACCAATTATTTTTTATCCAAACAATTACTTATTTATCCGCCAGGAATCATAAACTATATGATTACCAACAATGAGGCTGGATAATATATATGTTTGCATCGTCTGGAATGTGTAAAAATGTTTGTTTGCTTGTTTTTGGAATGAATATATGCCTTATCCAGTCATTGATCATTAAGTGAAGTCAGTTGGTTTGTTTTTAGTACTACAGGACGGACCTGAATTGAGGATGTCCTATGTCTCCTGAGCCGTAAATAATCTCCTCGTTCCCTGCCAAGTATCCCAGAAGCACCTTAGCCAGAGGCCACTCCGGCATGTGTGAGCATTGGCATCGGTCAGCAGGCCAGCTTGCTGCGTCACTGCAGTCACCAGAGGGCCATTCAGCACTAACCGTAGTGACAAACCTCTTTGCAGTGCAAATATGTCAGAGCTGTTACACATCCCTCTCTGTTACACATCCCTCTCGGTTACACATCCATCGCTGTTACACATCCCTCTCCCCTGACTGAGCTATTTCCTGTGCCTGCCTTTTTGTTTTTTTTTTTTTTCATAAGGTAGCGAGCCGGTAGGTTTGCAGGCACGGCCTCTCCATGGCAGCTCTGTTCAGTCTTTCGCAATGTAAGGAACGTGCTTAAAGCCTCTTCGAGGCGGAGAAACCTTAATTAGCAGTTTGAAGCTAAAAGAGATGCTTTCCTCTTGCCGTGGACTGGTGCCTTCGCCTTGGCGTGTGTCTCTCCGAAGCGGCACAGCTCGTCCTGGGTCTCGTTCAAAGTCGAGACTGAACTGCTAATTGGTGGACTCACTGGGTCCGTGTGTCTCCGCCACCCAGTGGGTGATCGAACTGGCCGGCTGGCGTTACCCTCCCCCCCCTCCCCCCGACGTATCCTCCTGGGTGACGGTGCCACCGTTCCTCCATGCCTCTTTATTCCATCCCGCCAGCGATGGCTGCTGGCTGGTACGGGTGCGTCTCCTGTCCAGACCCGGCGGGCCGCCGTGGTGCCCGCATCCTGGCCGATCGCGGCAGATCTCTCATTTGTTAAATGCTGCGTGAGGTGATTAGGGTGTCTCTGTTCGTCGCCGGGCGGACAGATGGAGGGGCCGGGAACATTCCGGAGAGGAGGCGGTAATTAGGAGCAAAATGAGTGGAAACAGCACAGAAGAAGCCTGTGGGTTCGGCAGCACGTCGGAAACAACAGCACTCAAGCTGCGTGGGGAGTTGTTCACCTTTTGACCCGAAAACATGGCTTCGTGGGGCCATGTGAACATATTTAATTTAGTGCTTATTTCTTCACCTTCATTCCCCCCCTTTCCCTCTTTCTAGCTGCAATCTAGTTGTAATATTTGCCTTTGAACAGCTTGCAAATGCAGCCATTAGAAAATGTGGGCAGACCATCGACCAGACAAAAGAAACAACTGTATTTTGACCACTAATAGGGTCAAAAATGACAGTTCAATGTTGATTAATTGTGAGTAGCCTAAGAAAAGTACTGACTTGTGAGAGTGTTTTAAAGGGGGGGGGTAGGATGATATGCCTGTATGTGACTGAAACACCTTGTTAGAAAGATGCTGGAGGAAGCAGCACCCAGCCTTTCGGTATGGGGTCACTCCACATTCTCAAAGGATTGAAGGATCCGGCCGAATGCGGCTTTGGGGACCTGCTTGACCTGCGCAGCGCTGCGTCCTGCGTATAGCCCCAAAGGAGCAAACAGGAAACCTTTAATTGATTAACTTCTGCAAGCGCCACTCATTTAAATAATAACACAGTCCTCCAGACAGAATACACAAATATGGCCCATGGCCCAAGGAATAAATGCTAATTAAGTGATCAACGATAGTCTTCAAGATTTTTTTTTCCTCCTATTTTAATTGCTGCCATTGAAACTTTATCATAAGTCCTGCCTATTAGTGATTTCAAATGGTCCTGATGCCTCTCTCTCTCTCTTTTTTGTTCTGGCTAAAGAGCTGGCTAATTTTCCTATATGATTAATTACTCTGTCAGCCATCGATCTCCAGCATGAAGCGGCCAAACAAGGGAGCGGGCGCCAGGTTGCTCGCTGAATTATTAGTGTCGATTCCCTGTGGGGTTCACCTTAATGAGGGTGTGTGCTAAGAGTTAACAATTCACATTAAAATGTAATGCATCCCTAAATTAATTAAGCTCTCATATATAAACACACGGCACTTCGTCTCTGCTCCGAAATCTGAGCTAACAAAAGCATATTCATTATTTATTTATTATTATTATTCTTGTTTTTTTACATTGGGACGTTAAAGGCATAACGTATTTAAATGTCATTAAGACAATAACTTTGAGATAAACATTTTTAAAAATTCTATTAGCTGGGGTATGCAAATGGTCTTTGCCTCCCTCCAGTTTAGACCAATTAATGAAGTACAAATTAATTTTACATTTGAAATTACATGGCTATGCTGGAAAATAGGCCTAATATGGGCAGAAAAGGAAGTCTAATGTTCTAGAAGCACATTTAAACTGTACAGTGGTTACAGTTTAAGTCATGCAACAGTTATATGAACCAGGAAAATTTCTGTACTGCTATTTGCCACCAAATTAAGAAATTAACTCTTGAAGAGCACTGCACCTACTGTATGCATACTGACAGTAGCACTTGTCTTTCACAATTTTTTGAGTATGTGTTTATACCACGAATCGTTTTGAATTCACTTTCTACCTTTGCACTGGTCCAAATATATACCTGCATTTTTTTTTATCCTATACTTATATATTTGTATATAGAGATGTGATGGCTTTATCTAAATCCAGACATAAACTGCATTTGATTATATGTATTTACTGTAAAGGGAGAAATTAAAAGAAATGTGGTTTAATAATTTATCATTTAGTAGATTTGACTGTACAATTTGCACCCCTACTGTTGTTTCGGTATCTATAATTTTAGATTAAAAACATACATAAAATGTCGGCTTGTTGCCTTCCGTGTTGTAACCATGCTTAAGAAACCCGTGTACTCAGGATCCAGGGGATTTATGACTGTACCGTGCGTGTCCGGATCAGTCAAGGTGCATCCAGGAGCAGAGGCGATGTTAAAGTTGGTCACCAGTACGAGTTCAGATTGATCCGTTTGGCAATTTCCCAGCAGCGGGTCGACAGCAAAGCACAGCAGGGACCACAGCTTTGGTAGGACTCGTAATCTCTGAGGTGTGTTACCAAAGTATAGAGGAATGGAAAATCAAAAAGGCCCACATAAAATATTCTGGGGGTTTTACAGAAAATTATTTACTAAACGCGTCCTCATAAATTTAGATAAGAATAATTCTGTGTGATGACATTCCAGTGTCACTAAAATGTGATCGGGTTTATGTTGGATGACATGATAAAGACTTTGGTCCATTTCACTTTGAACATAATCTCCTAGAAATGCTTCTGCGTTGAGAAATTTGCAAGTATTATTTAGAGATTTCGCCCCGTCGCTTCCCTATTATTTGACTTTTTCCCTGTCAGATTTTTTTTTCTTATGCCAGACAGACAGAGACATATTTTTCAGTCTCATTGGAGTTTGCTTGTTATGTTTACAAATTCATTAAAATAGAAATGGATGCTTATTTATAATGAAGCCCATAAAAAATCACCAGCCACTGATGTTCAAGTTGATTTTTTTAGCATCTTGGCTTTAATGGGGTTTGTTTTCTCCCTGTGAGAGTCTCTTCCTTCACTAATTTTTTCTGTATTAGTACAGTCTGGAATACATATGGTTGGTGCAGACCAAAGCAAAGGGAAACATCTCAGATCTTCCCTTTTTATTTCTCCAGGATAAAAAGTAGATCAATGCAAAGATGTGATTTATTCCCTCATATCTGTAATTTATTTAGGAAAATCTCAAAATCTCTGCAGATGTTTGCTGAGCTGTGAAGCATCTCAGGACGTCGTGAAATTCGATCTTAAGTGTTTCCTTTGCTGGCTTCCATTAATCACATGTTTCACTCGAAGATCTCGGTTTTCTTATGTGCCCCGATAATGTTGCATTTTCCACCTGACATCCATCCACAATTTTGCTGCAGTTTTAATTTAATGCTATTTATTTCCCAGACAATGAAGTTCAGGATTAACTTGTAAATAAAATAAATTTAGGTTTGTGTGGCACTCTTGGACATTGTGAAACAAGCCGCAATCTTCCATACGTGTTTACTCCCAGGAAATCCCTCGAATTTGTGTGGATCACTACCTTTCACGAAGTCGCGCAGTAATTATAACCATATGAACAATGTGTTGTGAGTATTTTTTGCTCCGACGCTTGGCCATTTTACGTGAAGCAATTTGTCTTAGAAAGATACTTCTCTCAGTATCCGTCTCTGCTTCTCCTGAGACTGAGGCAACACATTCAGTTCGTTTTTATTATAAGATGCCAACAGCACTAACCTTCTTTCATGGCTGTTCGTTGATAGATGGCATCAGACCTGCCCAGCTCCCAGATGGCACAGCTGGTCCTCACATGCCACCTTTTAAAATGCATATTAGAAAAGTTGACCAGCTTCACTAAAATGACAGAATAATACAAGAAAAGACTTCTGTGTCAGGCAAAATAAGGAGTTCATTTAATATGAATGTTGTGCGCTGTGCATTAGCAGAACTACCAGCGAAATGTTAAAAGGCTGTCTTTTAATGACATCCCACAGTGTTTGAAATTAATCAGAATATTTATGTGTGTGGAACAAAGCAATCTGCTCATTTCGGTGCGATGTGTCTCCTCACTGGAGAGGAACCCCAGCTTTTGGCACGGCGAGGCTCTTGCATGGACCCCTTTCAGTGCATCATTTCATCCCCTTTGATGGATGCAACTGGAGTGTCGCTGCTGAACTGGAAATATGTGAGCTCCATCCCATAACAGCGTTCGCAGGTTCCCAGCAACATACCACGCCACCAGCCTTTGAAACAAAAGCATTTCTGAAATGAAACAGTTAAATTTGTATGACTGTATGCATGCACAAACACACACACACACACACACACACACAGGATTGTAATTAAATCTTTATAGGGGCTCTCCATTCATCTCTATGGGGAAAAGTATAATGCTAACATGACGACCTTAACCCCTACCCAGCCCTAACCTTAATCATAAGTAACCAAACAAAATACAAGACTTTTGCTATTATTAATTTTTTTGATTGCATTCACAGATCTTTTTGGGAACCCGAAAAATGGTCCCCACAACGTCAAAGAAACAGACATCTGATCCCCACAGCATAATATAAACCTCATCCACACACAACCACACGTGACAGATATTATCCGACTGCAACATTTTATAATAAGTTGACGGAGAGGGAAACAAATAACAGTCATCGCCTCTAACCCTGCTGAGACAATATATTGATTTGCTTTCCCAGTCACTGCACTTGCACAAAAAAAACGCCTTTCCTTGGTTGATTTCACCACGTTAAAAACAAATTTAAATTGATATGTGTGCAGTTCATCCTTTGAGAGAAGTACGTAGCTAACTGAGCAATCAGTGTCTCCAAAGGGCTTTATTCCTCAGCGTGCTTTTGTGGGAAAATAGCCGGCAGTGCGTGTGTCTTTAATTGTTTCATCGTTCGTGACATTTAAAATCTGCAATCTCATCCCTGCGATTTAATCTGCCACAGCTCCAGATAAACATCTCAACACAGTTATTAGTATCTTGTTAAAATCACACCTCTCCCTCTCCAGCGCCACGGAAAAGTGGTGGGGTGCTTCGGGTGTGCGGGGAGGCGCCTGGCGGTTGGCAGGTGACGACTCGCCCATTGTCGCCTTGCCGCGGTTTCACTTCCACGCCGGTATTTCTGGAGTCCGGCTCTGAATTTCAGAAATGATGCAGACGGGAAATGAGACTTTGTGCTGGAGATTTTACTCGCAGCCACCTTTCTGCCTTTGAGACCTGGTCCTTGAGCTTTCATCAGCTGCCGTTTTCGACGGCATGCAGTAATTTCATGGCTCATTGCAGGAGCTGAAAACCTTTGAAACTGCAAATGTTAACTTTCCCTGGCCTGCAGCCATTTAGGAAGCGATTAATTTAGCAAACAGAAGCGAGGCACTTTCTCCTCCTAGTTTGTGCATAATTTTGGGGGTTTCTATCTGTATTTGTGTTCAAGTGAACAGTGTAATGGCAATTTCTGTAATTGTGGCTTTTGTGGGGAAAAAGAGGCTGCCCCACCCGGCCATATCTGGTCATCATTTGCAGGCTGTGCCTGCTTAGCTTTCGAAGGCGAGGATGCTTGGCAGGGCATGGAAAGGAGGCAGCATTCTCCTCACAAACTAACACAATCAGCCTGATTTTCACTGTTTATTCGTGTTCATTTAGGGACAGTCCCTCTCACCTGCTGCATTATTTTGTGTCTTGAAGTGAGTCTTCTGTGAGTACTAAATCATGAATGCATGAATAAAACAATGGCCGATTTTTGTAAACAACTCATCTGATGTTAGCTTCTAAATTCATTTTTTGTCTGTAAAATTGCTTCAGGAGGTTGAATACTGTCTAAAACTATTATTGTTTTGCCAAGGATATAATGATGATGATGAGAAAAAGACGATTAAAAATAATAATAAGATGTAGTTATCACTATTATGATTACTAGTAGTTAAAGTGGTAGTCAGATACTTTTTTAAAGCAACTTAGCTAATGTGTTATAATTATATATTAAATTTGTGAAATCTGAAATTACCTGCCAAATAGTTGTTAATATACAAAATTTTTTGCTCGAGCCAAAATAACATTTTGTTTCAAGACCATAAAAAAATTCGACATAAAACAAACAAAAAACAGTAAGAAATTCAGCTTAACAAATGTGTGGTAGCAGCCCAGAAAACATAAAATTTTAATGGTCTCCTGTAAAACACCGAAGATCCATTAAAATGGCATGAATGAGATTTTTTTTGTTACATTCTGTGGATTTTTCCTCTGAGGAATCTTGTTTCTTAATTTATTTTGTTTTCCCTTATTTTGCCAATACTGCAGCTAAACGCAGAAAGACAAAGACACACACAGGCACACCTGCATTTATAAAAATGAGTAAACAAACATCCACACCGAAAGAAACGCAAGTTTTTTTGTGGTTAAATATCAAATGTCCAAGTAGTCCTACAAACATCATATAAAAAGCACATTCTAAAGGAATCAGTAGAAATGTTTAAATTGCCCGTCCTTCCATTTCGTTCCGTCACAGCATGTATGTGTGCCGTGGGTCTTTTATTGCTTTACAGACAAACACAGTCCAAGCAGCAAATGGGACACACCTGTACAAACTCCCTCCTGTCAAACTGGCAACCTGCTCAGCCAGAACGCACCACCTGAACGAGGTCTGCAGGAGAAGACCTTCACGAAGAGCCTCCACATGGACGGCTGTCTAGCAGATAGATGGCAGAGAGCGTGATTGCTGGGACGGAGGGTCACGCTGCAAAGGCGCAGCAAAAGAAATGTCTCTTCTGAAGGTATGCAAAATGTCACGGGACCGAAGCGTAGCCCCGCATAAGCATTATTGCTATAGTTATCAAGACAGCACTCGTATCGTTCAGATTGATTATGTAGCATATTAGTTAATACAGATATCTGCATACATACTATTACTTAATGGATTTGTATTGACCATATAGCATATTCATTAATACACAAATATATATATGCCATATGTATATAATGTCACTCCATTGAGTCCATTGAGTTTTTTTTTCCATTTTGTGTGATAATTATTTTATATGACAGAACAGAGTATACATCATATCTGATGCAGTAGCCACTGTTAAAAGAACTTAATTCGATTTATATTTCATATGCAGATTTATATCCACAGTATATAAAGCTGACAAATGAAATGAACGAGCGCAAAGAGATTTTATATTTGTTGAAGACGGTCCGGATTGATCGGCCAATCAAATCAATCAATCAAGTGAATAACTCAGCGGTGGTGCGACTCATCCTGTTGCGTGTTCTGTGCGGCTAGGCGCGCAGAGTGCGACAGGCGGCGGACTCGACGTCCATTCCCCGCAGCTGTCCAGCACCAATCTGGCACTCATTAATAACAAATCCATGTGTCCTTCCTTCCCTTCAGCGTGGAGTTCAGGGTTTGACAGCGTAACATGGAATATCACAGGATGTCAGTAAAAAAAAAAAAAAAAAAAAAGTGCTCCTCACCGTCCCATACCGGCCACGTTGGGACTTGTTGTCTTGTCCACAAATGCATTTGGTGACTGATAAATGTCATAATGATGCACATTTGGGACAAATCAGGGAATGCAATTGGAAAAAAAAGGGTAATCATGAGTAATCAGTCTGTTGTGAAAAAGAACTTTGCATAGTCATGAGTTTGAAGCAAATAAGCACTGGCATTAAAATATGTATAACTGACAGGTTTACACATGATTAATATGCACTTAAATGTTCAACTGTTTCAAACAAGCCATTGCAGGAAACTCTGAGACCTTAACTGAATCGGAATTGGTATTTGTACTTTGTGAGGCTTTTTTTAGCAGTCTAAATATCTTCGGAGAGTCTATAGTAAAGTTTAATGTTGTGTGTAAGACAGAGTGTCCGCCGTTTTTCTTACTGAGATTTGTACAGCACATTACAGAATCTTTAGCCCCGAGGTGGACTGGCCTCCCGCTGAGGAGGGTCCCTAGCCTGTGCCCTGTGCTTCCCGGTACGTCCTGCAAAAAAAAAAATGGAAGTGGTTTAATATGTATAACACGTGCCTTTTTCAGAAGGTACCTTTTTGGTGACTTAAATTCACCAGTGGACAGACGCCATCGTGCCATTTAGGATGGAAATGCCTTGCGTAACATCTCTCTCAGACCCTGACTGTGGATGGTCCATTTCTTAAAACCACTTACCCATGTGAGGGTCGCAAGGCATGATAATTCTGGCGTAGATTTCCGTCACGTTGCCGTTGAAGCACAAAGAAAACCCTCACGGACCAGTCGGGTGACGGTGGCAAAGGCTTGTAATGTGATCATTATTTTGGAGATTGGCTATTGTGAGCCTGGATGTCCTGCAGATACTTCTTTTTCCGGAGACAAAGTCACCGGCCTGCACTACAATATTAATTACAATGAAACCACAGAAGTAACAATCGCTAATGCTGGCCACTAGCATCACAGCAGCTTCTCCCTTATCATACAGGTCCCACACGTCGCAGTAATATCCCTAAAATAAAATATGATAATATTGTCTTAATTGCATCCGCTGAACAATGATGTTCAACAGCCAAACACATCAAATTAAATTTGGTTTTGGTTCGGTTATATTTTCAGTACAGGTACATTGTCAGATAAATGTAAGGAAGAAAACTGGAATTATGGGGGGGGGGGGCGGGAATTAAATCAGAAATAAAGGAACTGTGAAAAGGTTCATCTTGAAATAGGTTTGGCCAGCGTATTAAAAAAGGTCATTAACTGAAAAGAGGCAGGTGTTTCCCGGCTGAACGGAGCAAAACAAACGCGAACACATGCTCAAAAAAGGGGGGGAAATTACACATTTACGGCAACAAAACAATACGAGGTTTAGAAGCAATTGCCCATTAAAATTATCTTTTTTCCCCGTCACTGTCTTAATTTGCAGACAGACATTGTTTCCCTGATAAACGCTCAGCAATCAAACTCAGGAAATGAAGGTGACTTGGGAAGGGGGTCACTTACTAACTGCAGTATCAAGCCTGGATAAAACATTCCACACTTCGCTGAAGCAAATACTTTGTTGTCTTGATGGAAACTTCTCCAGGTTTAATTACATTTCAGTTTATATTTGTACCTGTACCAGAATGCTTTGCTGATCTTTTTTTGCCGGACAGAAAGGCAGGGCAGCAGCACTGAGAGGAAATTGTGGGGGTTCTGTGTTACTCTCATAATTCCATTCTCAGTAGCGATGTAAATTTTGTTACATTTCACACGTTATCAATAAACATCTATTTCAGAAAATCAATGCGACCTACAATGGCGAAATACATTTCTTGCTTGAGAAGGCATTTCTTTGTTAAGCCCAATACAGATCCTGCAAACAAAAGAATAAGCATTTTAACTGGTAATATCGTGGACTTACACTGCCGATAAAACGCTCGGTTGCGTTATTTGTGCTCAGTTGGCTGAATCCTGTAGACGCTGATATCGAATCTCATTTTCACAAGACGATTTTTGCTAGCAGGATCTTTGTTCCCCATATTGGCCTTTCGTAAATCCTGACATCTTTCACGGCATAAAACTATTCTTCATCTAGGTATGTTCTTCGCTTCAGTGTGTATTTTTCTGCCCCCGAGGGTTTTCTGATACCTACCCAACAACCATCAATCTCGGGGACCTTTTTGATATAGAGCCCTAAAAATTGTGCCATCAACTCTTGTGCAGAAGCTGAGGAAAAAACTGAAAATGTACCCAGTTATAGAGTTTCTACTGTCCTCCTGTCCTCTTGGAGATGGCCTTTTTTTTATTAGATGTGATTCTGGTGCTATTTAATAGCCACCCCCAAAAATTTACTAGTGATGAGAGAGGTCTCCTGCCTGATAGGAGTGTGGGCCACCATGGTTACTGGAGCAAATTATATGAAGTTTTTTAATCAAAGTTGCTCCTGTCTGATGTCCTGTCTCTGGGCCAGATGTCAAAGGTTTTCCATTGATGTCAATGTAGCAGTAATCACCAGGGCAATGCAGCATGGAAAAGCGTTTCCTTACAGCGGCACAAGCTGTCTTTCTGCTCGACACCTTTGAGGCATTTAAGATTATTCCTTAAATTTGAAAATGTGTAATCTTTGGGGGAGGGGGAAAATCCCTCAAACACAGCATAAAAGTAATTAAGTAAATTATCAAGGCAAAGGTTAATTAGATGCCTCCAAAGCTGGAAAGACAGACGAGCTGAGAATGTTTCTGTGTTTTTTCCCCTTTTTTTGTCTAAACATGATTACTTTTTGAAATGTAATCCTCAAAAACCTCCTTGCACGCTGTGTCTAACTGTTCAGATTTTTAAGAAAGATAATCGAATTTAATTTAATTCAATTAAGGGGATGTTTGTGGGGGTGAAGCTGAGGCTTTAACGAAGCGGGCATGGCGTTTGTAAACAGGCGCTGCTTCAAAACAACTTGACTGACAGCCTTTCACCATGAGCAGAACACAGCTAGAAATTAACGTTACACTTTAAAGTAATCTCTGATTTCCATTTTCGCTTCCTCTTGGAACCCCCTTCCACTCCAGCTACTGCGTACGCAGCATTTACTGTACATTGTGGGTCTCACTTCAGTCGGGGAACAGTGAAGCTTTGCTCTTTATTAAAATCTGGCACATCGACGAAAAAAAGAGGCCAAAGATTGCATTATAATATACATTTTGTTTATTTTCACAATATGCATAATTTCTTGTTGTACTTGCAGGATAAGTAGAGTTGTGTTGTAAATTACTCAGTTCATAATGAATATGACTGTGGTCACTGTGTCAGTCTTGGTGACCAAGACATAATTCCAGTCAAGATTTTTGCTCCTTCGCTATTGCCAGACTTCTGAGTCTCACGAACTTGAACGCTGTTTCTGCTTTGCAGTGCAGCTGCACCATTGGTTTTCCGTTCGTGTCCTAACTGGATAAAAAGATGCAAGGAATTAGAAATCAGGACTTTGCTATATACTATAGGCACAGAGATATATGCATAGACAAAGAGTTGTGTTTAAAGTTTGCATTTTTAACATATGGCTCACTGCTACTTTAAATAAAAGTGACAGATGAGAGAATCGGAACAAGATCATACTTGACTGGCGGTCAACATTAACAATTGTGATCGTAGGAGTGAGAGGCGGTACAACACTAAATCAAACAGGTGCTCTCCTTACACCCTGCCCCCCAGTGCCCCTCCCTAACCTCCCCCCTCCCCCCCACTTCTCCTTCTCTCTTCCATTTTTTTTCTTAAATGGCATGAAGGTTGGGCTGGCGTGGGATTCCAGGATCATCACGCCAGAGACCATACAGATGGGGGGGGGAGATAGACGGTCTCTCTTAGCCTTTCACAATGCCTGTCATTTTCCATACAGGCAGGGGTTGGG
>JAABNX020000151.1:11353473-11377643 GCA_015163995.2 Mormyrus lacerda
GGGGGGAGGGTGGGCAGTGAAGCCACCTGTGACCGTGACATCAGCCCGGCTGAGACCCAGCCCAAAGGCCCCCCGCGCCTGGCGCCTTATCGCGTATCGTGTATCGCCCGCAGCGCCATGTCAAGGCGAAGGAGACAGATTTCATCTGTCATCTCCGAGAGGATCTCCTTATAATTTACTTGGCCGATCTGATGTGCGGGAGAGCGAGGGTAGAGTTGCCAAACTTAATCTCGCAGACGAGGGGGTCTCCTTTTCCGCACAGTCATGACTTCGTGTGCATTTGCGAAGGGGGTTGGATGTCAGACTCTGGGGCGTCTAAGTCCACAGGAGATCCTCCGCTATAAAAGTACAGGAAGGTTTTGTGAGTTAAACTGAATGAATGTGATTAAATACAACTGTGCTGGAGGAGCAAGTGCATCCACATTTATTTTGCTGGATTTTTTGTATTACTGCTATCATCGTATTTTTTGTTTTTGAAAAATACCTTGTACCATCTGATATATTTTGATAGAAATACTCAAAATAAGTAGCCGAAATGAAAAAGTGGTCAGTTACAGCTGGGCTTTTTAAAAACAAGGCCCATCCTCTGGATCAGGGGCTGCTCAGGGAGAGCTACACTGCTTTGTTATCCAACACCAGCTCCTGATGTAACACAAACAATAAAAAGTTTTCATATTTTAATATCATAAAGGGAGAGCGGGGATGGCCGCAACACTTTTTGCATTTCCTTCTATTTCTCAGACTGTTTGTATTGGAAAGACAAAATTTTGATACAATAAACCCACATCTGTCAGCTATCCATCCGCACTGCTGTAACATGGGTACATATGAAAAAATACATACAATTTATACTTCAATAGAAAAGTCAAATGTTGCAGCTGCCCCATAACAGGGGACGGTTGCAACATTCATTATAATGTAATAATTCTTTAACATAATTTTGAACTACAAAATATTTTTTTAATCAAAATCAAGACACCGAAATTTAATAATACTTCTGTGATCTGTGAAATTGACCGAACTGTGTGTGTTGCTATATGTTTATGTGATGTGACTTACTGTAAGTGTACAGTATGTGACAGAGAGAGAGTATGAGACTCGCATTTGTGGATGAATTTTAAATTATGCGAATTTTGGAATATATTTTTAAGTGTGGATCTGGATATGCATGTGATGTAGTGTGTGTGTGTGTGTGTGTATGTGTGTGTGCGTATGATGTAGTGTGTGCATGTGATGTAGTGTGTGTGTGTGTGTGTGTGTGTGTGTGTGCGTATGATGTAGTGTGTGCATGTGATGTAATGTGTGTGTGTGTGTGTGTGTGTGCATATGATGTAGTGTGTGCGTGTGTGTGTGTACGTGATGATGTAGCTTATGTGTATGTGACAGAGAGAGGGTTAGTGACTCGCAGTTGTGGCACTCCTCCATCGGCGCGACAGCATGTTGCATCTCTTCCTACACTGACAGCCACCATAACAACTTGCTATACTAGCAAGACACAACAGCTTTGACACATGCTAGTGATGCCTGTTAGAAGCTAAGAAAACACAGATTAAAATAATATGACTTTACAATGCTTTCCACTATTTAGATTGCATGAGAAAAATTTTGATTATAAAATTATTGAAAAAATTGAAAAGTATTTTTTGCAGAAGGAATGGTCGTTTGTGTGACCTTCTTCTGGAAAGGGGGGGGGGGCAAACTGAGCGTGTGCAGTATGTATATTATCACTGTAGCAATAAGCCATGATGGAACTGCCCCATGTTGCAACCGGCCCCACTCTATCCTACGTTTGGTGCCATTTTAACATCAAGCGAAAGGGAGTTGAATATTTCTCTTGAGTTTCGTCATTTTCCCTCAGGAAAGCTGCACTTATCGCACTCCTCGGGTTACGATATTTCGACTTTACGATGGGTTAACGTTTTTCACTTTCAGTACATTATTCGATAAATTACATGAGATATTAAACACTTTTTTTTTTTTTTTTTTTTAATAAATTAGGCTTTGTGCTATGATTCTGCTCAACTGTAGGCATGTAAGTGTTCGAAGCTTGTTTAAGGTAGGCTAGACTAGGCTATGATGTTTGTTAGGTTAGCTGTAATTTATTAAAATGCAGTTCCGCCTTATGATATTTTTGCGTTATTATTCGTTTGTCAGAATGTAACTCTGTCGTAACCTGGGGAGAGGACGTATTATGACCAAACTTCTGGTTTACGTCCTATAAAATCATTTGGCCATTTTATTGAATATCTTTCCATACATCCATCCATCCACGGAGGAGCCTGGAGCCTAATCAAGGTAGCACTGGGCACGAAGTGGGAGAGCACCTGGGACGGGATGCCAAAACGTCACAGAGCACATGCACACACGCAGACCGCATAGGCTTTCAAAGTGCCAATTCACCAATCTGCTTGGCTTCAGTTAGTGGGAGGAAACCTGAGATTGAATTTTGTTTAATAATATTTTACATGGCTGGATATCTTGCTGGAAAAACTCAAGTTGTGCTTTTTGCAAAATGATAGTGCTCCAAGCACCCTTCGATATCGCATTTCATAACCTCATATTTTCTATTGACAAATATATGAATGGAAGTGTGTATATGAATTCCAGCGTGTGACATGTCAATATTTCATTGGTCACCAGTCTCTTCAGGCCACAGAAATTTCTGTATTTTGTATTTGGTGTCAACAACATTAATCCAAACCACATTAAACCAGACACATTAGCCATGGAATTGCCATGAGTTTTCAGATGCGTCAAACTAGGTTGATTAATTTACATTCAATAGTTACAGCTGCCAGTCTCAATGCAAACAAAGCTTATCCTTTGCAAGACCTGAAATGCCACAGTGTTGTGCCTTAATCGTCTCAGTCCAGACGTAATCGCAGACCGAGACTGAAGGAAGACATGCATGAAGCCAGCCGACTGCCAAATTCTTCAGGAGCATCTCCGAACATAAACAATTCCTCAAATAATTTCTGCTGCTGCACACGCATCTAGCAAAAGTAATACGCAAGTACTCAGTGGGGCGACAGGTATCCGCTGACAAAGGATGCATCGCATTCCTGCATTGTCTACAGGAGTGAAGAAATGAGTGATCATGAAACTACAATCTATGTCGATAACCCAGTCTCAGGTCAGTGTTAAATTCCTTATGCCAATACCCTGTAGTAGATAATTCATATATCTGGTCTATTTCCCAAATACCCCATGAATAGCTTTTAAAAGTATCCGTTTGTAAATCTAGAGCATTCAGTGTTATCTTTTGTTTTGTACAGTGCTTCACTGGCACCTTGGAATACAACGCTGCCCTCGGGTATTCGACACCAGATGCAACAACTTAAAGGGAAATGACGTAAAGACAGAGAAACTATCCTCCATGAAATGGCATGAGCAAGAACGCCGGCAGTGTCATATGGGACGAAGCTTAATTAGACAGACTGATCAACTGCAATGACTTCATTTTTGAAGAACAAGCTGGAACCTGGAACCAATACCCCAGACAACAAGATTGACAGGGTGAAGCCATTCAGCGACGCGAGCGAATGGCCTTGGTTCCGATGTCTGTGGAGACCACCCACATCACTGCTTAGTGCAGGCGCTCCAGCTCAACCACTGGCAACAAAAAATGAGTCTGCTGTACTGAGCATTAAGTAGCACTTTTATTTAACAAACACAAGGCTAAAAACAGGATTTAAAAAAATACTGCACGTATACTTGTTATTCAGGCATATTTAAAATAAGTGTGCAGTTGGTCTCTGGTGTGGTACGAGGTCTCATTACATTTCTCGGCAAGGTCTCCTACAGGCCTTTGAAGGCTCTTCCCCACTGAGATACTGACATCTCGGATCATTAATCACCACATGTCTTTCATGCAGTCATATCTACTAAAATATGAGTAGAATATTAGAGAATTTTGCATAGGTCGCATACCACACCAGATATGACTCTGTAAAAGGGAAGAGTATTGATTTACAGTTTATTTGTGGGGTGCAAAATGCTCTGCAAAGTCTGTTCAAATCAATGCAGATCTGAATGGGAGATTTGACGGATAATGAATATATTCTCTGATGCCTTCCTCACAAATGGGGTCTCATTTCACAGATGCCCCGCATGTATAGTTCCAGTCATCCAGTCCCCTGCTTCATGCGACGGGTTCTAGGCTTTCCATGACCCTGTACTGCAGGGGTAGCAAAGAGCCGGAGTGTATACGGGTTTTCACTGCAACTCCCCAATTTGATTACTAATTAGAGGATTGATTGGCTGAAGAGTCCTCACACCTGGGTTTGAGCAGCTGACCTACAGGTTATCCCAAAAACCTGCACACGTAGCGGCCCTTTGTGGATAAGATTGCCCTCCTCTGCTATACTGGATGAGCAGCATGGAAGGATCTTGTATGATAGCTGGAGAGGTACACCATTGGAGGAACAGTGAGCCGCATTTAGAGGTCAGAACAATAGGAACGTACAGGAAGTCTAATCAGCAATAAGGTCGACTGACTGGGCAGAAAGCAGAGTGGAAGTGAGTGAATTCATGGTAGTGCTGGTGGTAAGAGTAGATAAACCGATGAAGCGATCAAATAAAGGAAGATCAAGGTCAGGCAGTGAGTGAAAAGGGACTGAACTAAAAGAGGCCAAAGCAAGCCGAGGCAAAGTTGATGTCACAACACATATAAGTGATTAACTAAGAGCACAGTGCCCTCTAGCTGGAGGGAGGAATTCTGACAATGGATATTTAGCAGAAGTTCTCCAATACATCCAGTAAAAAAATACTTATAGATTCTAGAGTGTATAGGGTTCTTTTTGAACGAATAATGGAAATCTGTCATTATTGTGTGTTTCTTGATTCATCATGACATGAAGATCCAGCCCTCAATAATCAAGCTGCATGTTGATGTTTCTCTGGAGGTAACTGACTTAGAAAGTCCCTTATTAGCAATCAGCACTTTAAAAAGTACAGATCTTTGTTTGTCCTATAACTCTGGCACATGAAAAATGGCTTCACTCTGCATGTTCAGTACTTTTATTACAGACATAGAAGAGCCAGTTGTATTTGATTAAAATAAGAATGCTTGGAATTCATTTACAATAGTTTTTTTTTTAGTTTTTCTTCTCTTTTTCAGACTATAACAATGTAACATAATTCAGTATTTTTTTGCATCTAACGTGCAAGCAAGATCCTTGGGTTTTAAAATGGCTTTTGATTGACAAATAGAATGTTCTCAAAAGGCTATAAGCCTTGGAATTCCTCTTGATAGAGGTTATTTCATTCAGAAGACAAAAATAAACAATAGATGGGCAGTTTTGGTTCAATTATTGATATCATTTTTACAACTCTCTTTGTCCCTCACTTATAAACATATTATGTAATATACCCTAAATTTCCAAACTTCATAAAAGAATTCATTCATAATGCATATTTAATAATCAAGAATTTGCTTTACAAAATCCCCGTTCCTTCTCATGTTTTGTTCTGTATTCTTTCGAGGCATATGTGTAAGGGAACAGGGACAAGATATTTTCTACCCAAAAACTTGCAACTACATACCGCACAAAATGTAAAATAATTCTGCGCCTTTTAGAACATGTGAAGACGTGTCATTTCAAGGCGACGAATACCATCTCTGTGTTTCTTGTGCTTCATTAGAAAGGCAATGCAATTTTTCTCTTATTATCACAACAAACACTCTCAAAAAAAGCACATGAGTAGTTTAATCATATTTTCCCCTCCTCGGGAACAGAATCATTGCACCGTTTGAGAATCCCGACCACTGTCTTATGACTTTATCGTTTTTCCTTTTAATCGGTTTTTAAATATTTATGAATCATTAAAACCAACCAGCTCTGGCATTAAAAAAAAAAAAAAATAATAAATAGATAAATAGAGAAAGTCTGCCGAAATACATTCTGAACCTGCCACTGGTTTGTGGGAGAGATTGTGCGGGCAGGAGATTTGTGACAGAACAGAGCATGAAACCCATCAGTTGATGAGTGAAAATCCCTGGTTTCTAATTAATAGAGGTACACAGGCCAGGGGATGAAGCGGATCAGGGAAATGAAATCAAGAAAAAGATACCATCACTCATTTCTGGGAGCCATTGTCACACTTCAGAATCTGCTGTAATGAATCACTCAGGCATTCTGCCGACACATTTAAATGGTGAAGAAAATTCATTGTCCAGTGGAGAGCACTAGATAAGGATCTATTCCTTCTGCCTCTTCTTCTTCATCTTCTTCTTCTTCTTCAACAAAGGACCTTCTGATCAAAAAAAGAAATCAAGACCCTCCAACAGGTGGGAGCTCTGTAAAGCTCCAGGAATCTTGCAAATGAACTGAAAAGATTTCATCCCCCCCCCCCACCTGTCCCGTCCTCCCCCCNNNNTCTCGATTTCGGTTTCCATCACTGGTGGAGAAAAAGCAGCGTTGAGATGTTTCTCGGGGAAGCTTAAGATCAGAGGATTTACCATGCTGGAAATTCTACGGAGGTCAAGTGAAAAGCGCCAAGGTTGAGGGAAAGCGTAATAAAATAATACTCTGTCTGTCAATTTACAGGCGCGGCGGACCACTCTCTTTCTTTACGGCTGCAGATGGAAAGGTGACACGAGCCAGGAATGAGGTCTCACCCTGCTCTCAGCGAGATGGCTTCTTCTGTCTCCTAACTTAATGAAGACAGGGTTAAGTCCATAATTGTTGCAGGGGGTCAGTTATAAAGAGACTAACTTATTCCAACATTCTCTTCACTTTTCATTTCGTTTGTGTTTAGTATGAGAGGATTAGTCATACTTTTTACTTATATATAATAACGTACCTTAGGAAGTAACTGATCAACAGTTGCTACTTAGAGATTTTGCCGAAGCACAGCTGACTTGAATGGGAACCAGTGCTGGGTTAGAAAGCCAGCCAGGTAGATTCAGGAAGTAGCTAGTCAAAGCTTGTTGTGTACAAATGTACTGTATGCTGTGCTTGGATATCACTATTTCACTTTATTAGTTTGTACTTGCTTTTTTGTTTGCAGTTGTCTTCAATTCATAGATTGCCTCCTGGCAGATATTTAAAATATTCCGACATTGATGTCCCCCAATTTTGTTGTCCGAGACTCCCCTGTGACGTCATTTTAACATGACGACTTACCCAGTGAACAGTAATTCTATTTTATAAATATTTCAAAATCTTTATTTTATTTAGTTATAAATGTAATTGCACACGGTTGGTTTAGAGAATACCATATCATGACTGTAAACAGTATGCTAGCATGCTATATATATCACATTTTTACTAGACTTGTTAGTGTCTTTTGTTTGTTTGTAGTTTGTTTGCCTCTCAAAAAAGGAATATCGCTATGGGTCTACTAAAATATCATAAAGCTTTTAATGTCATTTGACTAGTTTCTGTTTCTTGTTTGTCTCTCGGAAAAAAGAATCTCACTCCAAATCTGCAGCAATATAAATATAAATATAAATATAAAGCAAGAACACACACAACGTGTTCATGGAGGCAGCCATGTCTGTTCCGAGATGTGTAGCTCGAATGGGAGATTGGTCGGACGTGACGTCACGCACCTCTGAATTTATAACTTCGGAGAGATAATCGAATGCACCAATAGCAACACAGATAATGAGCATATAAGCTAAAATCAAGGAAGGAGGTGGGGAGATCAGGCCAAGATGTGGTCACATGGTCACAGAAGACCATAACATTGTTTGGGTGTTCCATGTTCTAGAACTGGAGAGAGGACACATTCCTAATACACAAGGACCCTAAAATCAGAGTGAGATACATATTTTGAGAAACCGTAAAATGTGACTGCAAAGCGTCGCATAAAACACATCGGTTTTCAAAATTGTCTTTTGCTTCTTAATGCAGGCTATCTAGTGTAAGTAATATTTAGAGGACATTAAGGTCAAAATCATCTGCCACTCCCTGCCCCCCCCCGCAAAAGAACAACTGCCCCCAATCTGGCCCCCCAGGTGAAATAGTCTAGAACCTCCACTGCTTACAAGAGAATGTACAGTTAGTTATGATGTCTTCTACTTTGTTCTTGAGGAATACTGCAAAGGAGTGGGACTTCAAAGTAAAGGAAGGAGAAAGGGGGTAGAGAGAGAATAAATTATTAAATTTGATACTTGCTATGTATTGACTGGAAGGAAATTTGGCTAGCAAAAGACTGATAAATAACTAAACAGATAGCAGGGAATGATAGCACATTCATAAACTGGAATTGTTTCAGGGCACTAACATCCACCGTGTTTACGTAAGATGCTGTCTGACAGTCACTTCAAACTTAGCCAATAAGATTTAACAAGTATAGCTCTTCTTATCTCAAGCCAAAAATGAGCTCAAATGCTAATTAATTAATATCCCAACCAAGGGTAATTCCAGGATAAGAATAGACAGAATATGAGAATAGAATTGTCATTCTGTTTGCTTGAACAATTTAATAATAATATTAAATAAATTGCCAATATAACATGAATAACAAATTATTAATTCTCATATAGACTATACTAAATATATAGCATATCTGAGGAACGTATTTGGATATATCATTTGGAGTATACAAAATCAATGACGTTATGGAGACATAAATTATTCCAACATTCAAACACTATTAAAGTCAACTTTATTGTCATTGTGCACAATAAAATAAGGTCACAGGCTCTGTTAATGCAAGCATCATATGTGATAATAGTATTATTTAGTATGTAGTAAGATAGAACAGACCATAGGATTGAACAAATAACATTAAAATAGTCTATCAATTAGTTTCCTAAGTAAGGTGAAAAGGTCATATTTTATATACCAGGAGTTTTGTTGGCTACAGAAGTTTCCATACTGCAGTGCTTGTACTGAAATGAGTCTTTATGCGCAGTTCAGTATATGCACAGCTTGAGGGAAGCGGCTGTTTGCCAACCCGGAGCTTCAGCAGTGCGTGCTCCTATAACGTGTGCCAGATGGCAGAAGGGCAGAGAGTTCATGGCTGGGGTGCGTGTTGTCCTTGATGACCCTGAGAAGGCGTGTAAGTATATGTGTTGCACATGGAATGAGGCCTGGTTGTAAGGCTGGTAAATAGCAGGGCTTCCTTGGGAGGTTTTCCACTCACGTTGAGTCACTTGGGGAGCTTTGGACGTATAAGCAGAACCCAGCTGTGACGCAGCCTTAGAGTATCTTCTGCTTGCTGAGAGATTCATCATCTGCATCCTGAAATCTGTAATTGATATGAAACACACTCCACGCATCGCTCCCTAAAAGGTACTTTTGCACCTCAAGGATGCTCTTCTATAGTGAAATAGCAGATGCCAGCTCGCCTGCTAGAACCTTTTTGAGTGGCGCGTGAGAGAGTTGAGGGACAGAGGTATCACCAGACCTAATTTGTGCTGATCTGATATGGCACCAAGCATGGTCCAGAATCGTGCAAGCTGATCAGGGATCAGGGCCATGTTAGATCTGATGGATGTACAGCATCAAGACGGCCATGCTTTTTTAATCGCCAGATATAATTAATTAGAACACAGGAGGTCTAAGGAACAACTGGAAACAGGATATTTGTCCAAGTACCAGAGATTCAGCTGATTACACAAGGTTCTTAGCTTAAACTGCTAATACCCATTTAACATAACCTGAGGTATACCGGAGTAATTTGTATAGCCCTTATCAATCAGTCTCAAATGTTATTAATTATTCTGCATAACTTAACAGCACTTCACCAGCGACACCAAAGTTATTTCTATCCAGATGAAGAACATGTAAGCTGTCTATTTGAAATAAGCTAGAAAATTGACTGAAATTCTACCAGAAGGCATCCATTAGTGGCAGGAGAGTAACTGAACATCCCAGACCCCCTGAGAAAATGTCACCTTGGGCCCCCTCCTCCGGTTGACACATTCAGTCGCTCAGTTGATTTGCGGAGTGCGGGATGGGGGGGGGGTTGAGGCCCCTACAGAGTACTGGGCTCCCAAAATTTGTCATGGTATCCATGTCCCCCCAACGCCCCTGATTAGAGGGTAGAGGTGGCACTGCAGTCTCACAGGTATCTGCAGGTTCTCCTCATGTATCTTTAGGTAGATTTTGGGGCACCAGTCTCTTCCTGCAATCCAAAACCATGCACAGTCTCATCTAGCTGTCCCCAGCCTTTTGCCTTGTGGATTGATGGATGTTTACTAGAATTCACTGGAAGCTAGGTAAGTCAAGAATGGCCCTACCTCCAACCAATGAGGCAGGATTTTACTTTAAATATAAACTATAATACTGTTTCAAGAAAATCTTCCTTTGCAGCTGGAGACTACAATATGCAACTTATTACTAAAAATGAGCAAAATCTCTAAGCCTAGAATCCACATTTCCTCTTAAAGCATACCTTGAATAGATGTAACATTATGGGAAACAGTACCGCGAAATCGCCTGGTCGTCCCAATCTCCAGTGCCCCAAACCTTCACAGAGACAGATTCCATTCACAGGAGTAATAGGGAGCTGTTTGGTCAGGTGAGATTATTAAGGGGGAACCTGAAGATGCCAGGGGTCTGTGGGCGAGAACCCAGAGGCTGTTTGCAACAAAAAGCACAGCAGTTGGTCAGGACTAAGAGTTAATTGGTTGTTTATTGTTTGTTGATTATTTATTTGTTTGCCTGGTTCTTTGTGCCATTCAGTTGTTTAAAAAAGCGGCTTTTGTGACATCAGTCTGCATGCAGTGCCTGCGTAGAGCTCATTTAACTTGTTTATTGTTTATTTGTTTAAATATTAACAGGGTCTATGTTTTGTATTGTCATTCGCCTGTCTGTTGTGGTGAGATCATGTCTCTATTTATGTCTGCTGTATTTTGTAGGGGGGGGGCATCATACACATGTCTTAATGTCGATTGCGTGATGATTTACTTTGCAGTTTAGCATATCTGCGTTTATTATCACATAATAGGCTACTGTCATACAAAGGGCAATTTACAAAATATATTGTAAGTGTGCATTATGGGCAGATTTCATTGCTTTATTTTTCATCATAATGTCATAAAACAGGTTCAAGTTGAGTTTAGAGACCACCGTCCATAGCAACAAGCTTAGCATTAGCTCTTTGATGAATAACATAAACACAGAGAAGATGCTGTTTGGCGGCTTGGCCTAGCGTAATAAGGATCCAAGGCATATAGAGGATTTTATAAATACTAAATATTCTAGTGACACCCATCTGGCTAAAAATGTCATGCGACTTTCATAAGGTTGCAATAAAGAAGTTCCAACGTAAAATATAAAGATGCTACAATATGAGTTTTTTTTTCTCTAAAAATCAAATTTCATAATTTTTATTTATAAGCATGAATTATTATTAATTTTTCATGATTCTGACTCAGTATTCTATTCGTTGTCGCCAACGTCAAGCATACCGGCAATTTAAAAAATGAATCCCAAACGAATCCTAAAACTGCAGGCTCCTCCTCCTGCCACAGCACTAATCTATTACACTCAGCTGATGACCATGGACTCTGGCTTGGGGGGGACTTAAAGATACAAAGTAATGCATATTTTCTGCAAGCTTGGCTGACAGACACTATAAACCTGCCGGAGAGATGAGCGTGGAATCACCATCCCTACTGATA
This sequence comes from Mormyrus lacerda, assembly GCA_015163995.2. Classification (NCBI taxonomy): domain Eukaryota; kingdom Metazoa; phylum Chordata; class Actinopteri; order Osteoglossiformes; family Mormyridae; genus Mormyrus; species Mormyrus lacerda. The sequence continues at coordinate 11,365,055 of JAABNX020000151.1, forward strand.
GTTTACACTCACTTGTTAGTATGTGTGTACACAATAATGTATGATACACACTAAACTGTATGTATCAAAAAATATTTATTTTTCTTCTTTAAGCTACATTTTCCCTCAGAATTCCTTCTCATTTACGTTTGCCTTGCGAAAAGTCCTAAGTTTTGGGAATCAGGCAGTAAGTAGTTCAGTCCAAACCAAGGAACCAGAACTCGAAGCTGAACAGGGATTTTATACTTTCATATTTTTTGGCTCAACCCATATATCCCAATGCAATTATTTAATATACAAGCACTCGTAGCCTGCATATGAGATATGAATATAATTGTATGTTACTTTTTAATTACAGGAAAAATCTAACTTGTAAGATGATGGGCTGGAAGGTGCCACCGTATTGTTATTTTTTTTTTCATCCCCGGTTTCTGATTATGTGAGCTGGGCTCCTTTGCTAAGCGATGATAAGCAGAATTTCCATGTTCTCTGCATAATTAATCCATCTTTGCCTCTCTTCATGCCAAGTCTGCCGTTATCGCCCGCACATGCCTGAATTGCAAAAGAATCCTCTCTTCAATTGGAACTTATTGATATTCTAAAAAAACTGGAAATCCTTAAATTTAAGCCACAGATTGTTAAATGGATTAATTTCGCGGCAATCGCAGGCATCTAACGTGGGAAGACAGGCAGAGCAAATTGAAAGTGTCTCCTGTTTGTGGAGTTTTAGTCCCAAATGATAGGGTTTATTGGCATGTTTTTTTTTCTCTCCATAGTCAAAAATTACCATTCATTTGCATCGCATAAAATACTTTTATATGGTTGGAAATTCAGAGGAAATTCTTTCAATGGCTGTCGTTTGCCTGCCTGATAACAACTTCAGCTTCCCACATCTGGACGCTTTTGATACTGGGTAAAAGGAAAGCCTGAATATTTAATATTTGTATCTGTTTTTATCGATGGTTTGACTATTAAAGGCAGCTCTCCTATTTGCATGAAGCCTGCCAGATGTAGATTTATTTCCGGAGGTTTCCGCACCAGGCTTTGATGTGAATACACTGCATAGATGTATTTTTTCCCCTTTTCCTTTTTCCTTCTGAGTTTGTTGCCTCTGCATATGTAACTATAACCAGTGTTTCTCCAGATCCTACTGTAATAATTATTACAGTAACCGTGTTTCCCTAACTACAAGCCTTATGTGTGCTGTAGCTAATTAATAGCCTTTCCTCTCTGCTGGCAAAACAAACTGGATTTCAGGCTCCATATTAAGGCATAAAATCGTTTCACCGTTGACTGCGGACGGCGGAGCGGTCTGGGCCAATAAATGGGTATGAAGTCGAAATATGAAACAAAATTTGAAACACAAATTAATGATGAAGAATATTTTGTGCTTGTATTTTTTTTTGTCATTCTCGTCGGTCAAGTACTGAGACACACGGTGTCGGGAATCACTGACGTCATTAAGGCAGAATCATATTTTAAATGAAATGAGTAAAATGAAGCACGGTACTGGGGAAATAGATTAGCTGGCAGTTATTGCAGGAAATGGGATACAAGCCCATTATCGTTACATTTGTTATGTTTAGAAGGACTGATCACAAATATATAATAACCAAGCCCATCCTGGACCACCCTTGGGTCTGTATAATCTAATAATTAAAGATTAATCAGTATGATCTTCAGTATGCATCCCTGGCAGCCCTAGTTAAGATGTTGCATAAATTGGGTGTGGCTGTAATTCCAGGCAATTAATCTGTCAGAACAGAGAGGCCGGGAATCGTATACTTTGCGTCCATATGCCATTTCATGCAGATACCGATCATATATTTTTCTTACAGAGGCAACCTGAATGATGCTTCTGAATACCGAGGCTGTTTATGCAATTCGCTGAATGCATAGCAGCAGACGCATAAAAATTAAAACTGGAGACAGCGATGGCCACTACCAGGTTCCTTAAGAGAAGCATGTTCAGACAAGGATTTATATCCCTGGCAGAAGGAAAAATGAGTCATATACGGTGTGACAATTAAATGGCGAGAAAAATATAATTTAGTTTTTTACTTGCTGTCCATTTATTAGTTATTGTATATTGTAATGCAGTCTAGTAGGACCACAGGAAATAAGGAAGCAAATTCGACAGGTCCATTAATGTGTTCAAGACCCCCCCACACACACAATATTCAGGTGGTGAGGTGCCTCGCTCCCTACGTACCGTGTCGCATAAGCGGTTCTGCGTGTTGATTGGTTGTAATTCCCCTGCCATTTGGGATCTACTTAAAGTAAAGAGAGGAAATCACTCCAGCTAGAGTGTCTGTGTTAGTGTGCGGTACATTAAGGGCACAGAAAGCCTGTTCCAATCACACACAGCGCAGCTCAATGATCAGTGAAAAATTGAGAGACATTTGCATGCTTGGGACAGCTTATAGGGGAACGTGGCAACAAATTAAAATAAGACTTATTTTATCGTGAAGAGCTATAGAACAGGGCAAGGGATGAGAAAGCTTGTTATGTTTCTTCTCCTGAACGTTACCTCTTTTGCAGAACATCAGTGGCACAGTTGTGTGCCTGTATCACAAATTGTGTTAAATTTGCACGTCTCACCCTTCATGAACTGGACCTTATGTCCAAGTTTTTTGCCTTAATGACTAAAATTTTTTTTAGAATTTTCTATTTAGAATTTTCAATTAACAAATGGCTTTTTTCTGCCTGGTGACATTAAGTAAGTTTGTCCAGTGGTCACAGGTTTTCCTCACCACAAAATATGAAGTTATTTAATTGCACACGCTGCAGAGTGTTTCTATAATATTTGTGTTTTTTTTATCTTTCACTTGATCACTACAGGAGATGCACCTGCCTCACAGTTATTCGTTAGTATTTTGTTTGCACGGTGTTACCAGAAAAACACGCCAAACATCATAACCCCCCCCCCCCCCCCAATGCCCTTAAAGTGAGTGAGCAGCCCAGAGTCTCGTTTTTGGCCCATAAATGCTGCAGCCAGATATTGCGCCTGTCGCATTCTTTATGAACTCCCACTCTCCCCTCCTTTGCTTGTTTTTTTTTTTTTTTTTTTAAATTTACCAAACCCCCCCCCCAGGTGGGGGTGAGGACAAGAGGGTCATCTACCAGTAGGGGTGTGGCGGGGCTGGGTTTTTAATCTAGAGCCTACCTTGTCGGGGTTTTTGGACGAGAGACAGCAGTACTCGCGTCTGCCCAGAGGTGCTGGGAGATGGAGGGCTGATGGCCATCTGGAGCCTTTTAGCTGCGTGTTAGAGGTTCACAGCTATAGTGCGGCCGTCTAAACAGCAACAACAACCTTTGAGCACCATTGTCAGCGGTGGGATAAACTTTTATCAGGGCTGTCGTGTGTGTGTGTGTGTAGACACACATACAGTCCACATATTCATATCTTTATAGGGACCCTCCATTCATTTCTATAGGAAAAATCCTAATCCCATCATGACAACCTAAGCCCTACCCAGCCCTAACCTTAACCATAAGTAACTAAAGAAATTTTAATTTTTTTGATTGCATTCAAGGATTTTTATGAAATTCAGGTTATCCTTTTGGAGACCGAAAAAAATGTCTCCACAAGATAAAAAGTTACAGGCTTTTATCGCATTGTGGGTAAATCTGGTCCCCACAGTGAAACACACACACGCACACACACACACACACATATTTATTTAAGTATTAATTTATTTATAGATTCCATTATACCCCATATTCCCAGTAAACACTGGCATATACCCATTCCATGACAGTTACTCAGAGAGGGAGGGTAACTGGGGGTGGGGGGGCGGGGGGGGCAGTTGTAACATGCCTGTTAATACGACTATTTACAGAATCACTGTTTGTTTCTCCTCAGGTGCTGCCTGTGGTGTGACCAGCTCCACAGTGTCAAAAGGAGAGGTCACAATCGTCACCACGGGAACCTGCCCCCAGACCTCACAGAGCTCAGCTGCACGCAGTCAGGGAGCAAAGCGCAGAATCCAAAAAAAGAGAGGGACATTTCTAGTGCATTTTAGAAAACATATATCTACCGCAATAAATAAACATCCTTCAGTGTTTCTATGATAATGATTATTAATGTTGTTCAAAATGTAGCACAAATACTTTGAATAATAACAGAAAAGAAGGAATATGGAATAAAAAAGAAATAAAAAATAAAGCTTATTATTGTCTTATGAATTATCATCTTTTTCCGTATTTTTGGGCAAAGAAATTTGGCAAATGGCAGAAAGTTGCCGAAAATCACACATGGGAAATATAAGCGGGTTAAACTCAAGGGGAAAAAACATGAATTAGGCTGCCGAACACAGGCAGACAAAATAAATTCAATTAGATTAAAGTATTACTGGATGCCCTGATAATAGCAGCCAAAATTAACACCCCAGAAACAAAGTTAAAGTCAGTGGACAGATGATATTGGGGGCTGTTTCCTAGTTAACCCCTGTTTGGACAGTCAATTCCCTCACAACAACAAATCTGATGGCTTATAAATGTACTGCTGCTGGAGGGGAAAAGCGGGATTTTTTTAGGGGGGGGGGATGTTAAAAATGTATTGTTTGAGTCACTTCCCATTGTAGCAGTTTGAAGCTGAGACAAAAAGGAAGCAGGCAAATCCTTTCTGCGCGCGCCATTGCAGTCAGACCATGGCGAAGCGGACAAGGGGGCCATGTTGTATCCAGGCCCCAGAAATGCCTTAAAAGGAATTCAGATCAAATGCAACTGATACTCTGGGGATGATGCCCCCCCCCCCCCATTTTCTGGTCTGTCCTCATCTTGTCTCTTCCAAAGGAGGGGGTGGAGTCACTTTTGTCCACCCCCCACCAAGATTAATCTGAGTATTCTTTAGTTTTGTGCAACATTTTGTATATTGTGTTATTTTAAACAAAACAACGTTTGTGACCCCCCCCCCATTTACTACATCATAGGCTGGGCTGGTGGTGCAGAGAGTATCACGTCTCTGCCCGTCGTTGGCCGTTGTCCTCCAGGGCTTCGGGGTACGTTGGCAGACGGGAGATGGGGGCGGGGGTTGGNNNNGCTCTCAGACATCTGTTTGCTTATTCCGGCTGGATCCATTGGCTTAAAGGAGCCCGCAGCCTTGACCAACAGGGGTGTCTTGCTACAAACGGTCCCCCCCAGGAACCATTTTGTGAAAACTAGGATTTTGTGTTTCAGAGAGAATCATAAAGCTTTCAATCTCAATTCACAGCAGAGCCTTACATAAAGCCGGCATACACAAAAATCAGCACAGATTGACAAATAAAGATAAATAAATAAAAAGACATAAAATGTTCCATCCATATTTTGGAAATTTACAAGTGCATGTATTTTATATTTGATCTATGACTTCACTATATTAATATTTAAAAACAGTCCAAATATTCAGTTTATCACGGTGCTCATTTCATCCCCATGGAACCAGAAGGACAGGCGTGGCTGGATGTCACGGTAACCCCCCCCCGGGCATCTCCCCCGACTCCCTCCCAGGCTACACACACCTGACTGGCCCTGGACCCTGGCCAATCGCACACTGCTGGCAAAAGTGTCCATCATTCACCCTGGAAACAGCAGATCATTGGTCTTCAGGCAGTGCTGCTGATGTTGCATAACGAGACAGGCTTCTGTAACGACGCTCATCTTCTACCAGGAGAAAAGTCACTTTCATGGACATTATACTTTGTTAATTTATTCAGCTAAAATTCTACCTGTAAATTAGCTTAAAGACATCGGCCTCCAACTCAATATTATTATTGCTATACATTCTATCATGTTGTTATAATTTCAAAAGGAATCTTGTTGCTCAAAGATTTTGTTTCTAAGCAAACTTCCCAGTAATTAACGCCAACTTGCACCTGACATTTCAAACTTTCTATTGCGTTAAGTGTAATGCATTCTAAAAGCTTTCCTGAAAGATAACTACAAGTCTGCCGTAGGAATGTTTTTTTTGCCGTTTTTTTTTTATTATTCTAAACATCCTGCCAGAAAGTTGTGTGACCGGTCACGTCGCACGAGCTTCTTGGGGAGAAGGCAAATTTAGAAGAAACACTCAGAAGCGTTTATTAATTTGACAGCATGCCCACTAGCGCTGAGGCTAGCTTTTCTGGAGGCTTTTCACATTGCCGTACGTGAAATTTGACTTTTCATGTGAAAGGGAGAAGTGACGCACGCTTTCTTCTGGGCCTCGATTGACCGCGGGCCTCTGAGGGAGCCCGTCAAGCTGCGATCACAAAGCGCCGCTGCTTCGCAGCTCATCCAAAATGGCTGATGTCGGGGTGTAAAAATGAAAAAGAACGATAAACAAGCTGTGAAGGCCTTGAGAAAGACGTATTCACACCTATTATACGTGAGCACTGACCTAGATCAGAGCTCCTCTACGGAAATCATTAGGCTAACATGCTAGCTTTGAAAGAAGCGGTGCGATTGATGGTGACTATGAGATCTCGTATACCACAGAAGCACTGTATTGTCCTCAGTGCTGCTCTCATAGATAAATTATAACAGCTAATAATCAAACCATCCCTTTGTGTTCCACATTGCGGCAATTTCTGCCTCACAGGACGCTTTTTTCAAAGCCGTAAAAATGTGGAATTGTCACGTATGTAGATGTTTAAAGGAGTATTTTGGAATTTTTAGCTAGTTAACCAACGTGCCCCTATTTCAAGCCAACCTTTCATAGTTATTTATGAGCTCAGCATTATTCCTTTACAACACTTGGACATTTTATTCATTTAAAGGAGTCTAGAGAAGTTGCACTAGTGAAATATTTGGAGAAAGAAAATACTGACAAATAAAGTCAAATCTTTTCCTACATTCTGATATTTTAACATCTGTAAAACATGTTTCTAAAATAGAACCTGGCATTTCTTATTAAACAACTTAGGATCATATCAAATCAATGTCATTTCAGAATCAAATTATGAACGGACTCCAATACACCCCAACAGCTACTTTAAGTTATTAATGTGACGGACCTCTTGTCAATGATTTCCCTTGTGATGGAAACCGCAGTTTGTTAATTATCGCGACCATCTGGTCCGAAGCATTGAAGAGGCATCATCTTCCTTGCGCCGATTTGTAGCTGTCAGTCAGTCTCGGTTCCAAACAAGCCGACGCAGCCCGGAAAACAGCGACGTTGCAGTCGCATGGGATTTGGGAGAATGGTTAGATTTGCCTTAAAATGGCCACTTCATTCTCACAAAACAGCAAATTTGAGCTTCCAGCAATCAACTGAACCTTTATTATTTTTGATAGTTTAAAAGGCCTCAGTTGGCTAAACCGTGCCATTTTAGCTTTATGTGCTTAAAATGTGCTGCCAAGGATGAATAAAAACAGACAGAATAGCAACACTGAATGTGAATTCACCCAGTTCGGAACCCTGTATTAGTGAGAGATGGTGTGGCAGCCAGCAAACAGATATTTACACACATCTGTGAGACATTGAGCTTTTAAAATTCAAAACACACACTTGCAATCAGCCCTGTCTATGTGCTGAAACCCACCTGCTGTAGTTATACTTAAACTATTTACTTGGACAGATAACATCTGCTGTGTAACGACCAGAGCATGGTGATGTTTCATTCAAAAGAATGAACTCATATTCACATCCATAATTCAGGCCAATATCTCTGGTCAGTCAGTACAGGGGTTCACAGCAACAGACGGAGAACAGAGTGTGAATCTGCGAAAGCTTCTGGGGAGCGGAATTTTACATGCAAAATGTTCACACGCCACAGTGTTTCTCTGGGTTCAGCATGGACAGAGCTTCAGGAATTTATCAACACAAAACAGCTTACCCGCGTCAACAAAAAAAGCTTATTCATTTTTTTTACTTGCAATTAAAAAAAACAATAAAACTAACAAGAATTTTGTCCACCTGTAGGCTAATGTAAGTGTTCTAAGCATGTTTCAGGTAGGCTAGGCTAGGCTAGGCTATGATGTTTGCTAGGTTAGCTGTACTGTATTGAAATGCATTTTCGTCTTACGGTATTTTCACCTTATGATAGGTTTATCGGAATGTAACCTACAGTAGGGAGAGGATGTAATTCAAACGATTCTGTGAAATTAAGGAACACGTAACACACCAACAAGCCACCAGTGAAGAATGAGTCTAATAGATTAAAATTAGATTAGATAATGTAATTGACATTACCCTAATGATCTTAAAGGATTGACTGGACTGAGACTCAGACTCTGCCTGGGAGAGCTTCTTAGGTTTCTGCAGCTAAGGAGAGGACTATCTAGCGGGGATCTCCATGCCATCCCTCAGAACTGCACATTCAGTGACCTCCAAAATACAGCAGGTTGTCCCCAACCGTCAGGGAACTGAGCCACCTCCTCCCACATCATCAGCTGGCCTCCTGTAAGCATCTACCACGCAGCTGCAGTGTGTGATGGTGAGGAGATGGTGGAAAGCTCTCTGGTGGCCTGCTCTCTCGCTCTCCCATGCTCTCTCCCCCTCAACAGCTGAAAATCTAACATTATATGGTCTTGGAGATGAGCCTGGACGTTGCTTCCAAGGATGACCACCAATCTTGGTGTTTCTCCTCAAGCCTGGCAGTGTCAGAGTTTCAGTGGGACACGTCCCGCTGGTGGACTGTGGACAACAAGCAAGTCAGGGAAGAGCCCAGCAGGGAGGCTGAATCCAGACCCAGGCAAGGCTGTCTTTGTCATCCCACAGCAGAAGACAGGAGGTCTACATCCGCGTCAACTGTCTTCAGTCAGCCAACATCTGCACCATGGACAGTACACGGCTGGAAATTGGGTCGAGGTCTTTTAGAATACACTCCTTCAAACATTACATCCAGACAGAGTCCAGGACAGTCATTGATACTTCAGATGCATGAAAGGAACTTTTACTGAACTCTTTCAAAGCGCAGAGTCATTTCTTCCAACCTTAAGCTGCATATATTTCACTGTTTTATAGACTCATTAACAGACATTTTTGCTGTCAGTTCCAGTAATAACTAATAATTGTATCTTTTACTGGGTCAGGTTCCATAATGCTTAGTTTATAAGTATTCATGAATATGGCTCATAGGGAAGATCAGTGATTGGCTGCTTAGTCGGCTCCTCTGTCCAACGCAACTTACTGTTTTGCTACAATGCTGTGCCCAGTTCACAGTAGACACATGGCCCGCGAAGCGAGATTCCCCCGAAAAATTGGGTGAAATGAAGCTCATGGCTGTTCCCAGCAGCATAGACCACACTTTGTTGTAGTAAGAAGCATGAAAATAGTAATTTGACCTTGTTAGGCAACTACATTTAATCATGGCTCCATATATAAAGTGACATATACCATGTATTGTTATAAATATCCCACATGAACCCAACTTGACATAAAGAAGTATTTTCCACAGCTTTGACGTCTGAGCGGAAATCCTCCTAATTCTCAAGACTGTGACATCGCTTCCTGTTCCATTAAAAGCTGATCTAGTCATGTGATTTGCATGGACTAGTGCTATAAACCTAATTAATTGCCTGCAGGGAATTATTCTAACCTTAGCCTTTTCTTACTTAGGTTTGGATTAGATGAAATGTTAGAAAAAGATTATTTTTTTCCATTATTTGCTGGGAATTAAAGTCATTTTAACCAATCAATAATTGAATCTTTTTTTCCCTTTTACTTCATGAGATATAATTGGTACATTTACAGAAACCCCCTAAATGCAAAATAGAGATGTTGTATTATCCAGCATAATCAAAAAATGAAATACGCTTGATATTTTAAACTACTATGCATTTTGTTCCAGGGGAAGATTAAATTAATCCCAGGTCAATGCAGCACATGTCAGACATCGTGAAATTTGAGGTAAGAGACAAAAATTGTTTCCAAAGTGTTTGTTAGCAAAATCTCACACTATCCTAAAATCACAGAGGTCAAAAGAGAACTTTCAACAAGCTTTGTAGATTACTTTTTAATATTAAGCACTTTTAAATAATAAACACTTTAACAACAAATAAAAGTAATTTTCTCTACATTTATATTGGCTATTCTTGGACTCCGTTTCCGAATATAGTCATTTTTATAGGCGCAAATAAATAATTACCAAAAAATATTCTGTGTCATTATTTGCTGCTTTTTAAATGGGTAGTCTACATATTTTTTAATGTTAAGTTCATTACTATCTATCTATCTATCTATCTATCTGTCTGTCTGTCTATCTGTCTATCTATCTATCTCTGAGCATTTTATACATAGCATATTTAGTATACATCCTAATATGTAATCCACTGCACATTGTGCCTTTCAAATTCACTATGAAGGAGATTGACTCCAGAGCACCAGGCTTCAGGTCAATGAGCTCATCACATCACTCGGCATGATATTGGTCATTAAGCTTTGACTGTCGTGGGCGTGGCCTGTGTGGCACTTACACTGACGCATCAGGAACGCCTTACAGCTCACATAAAAAAAAAGATGGCCGACACGGTTCTGCGATGAGAGCAATTCTACAGAGCGCAAGCAATACTGCACATTATGACAGCACAGAGAGAGGAGCTGCGCATCACAGTGAATCACTGTTTCCTTTTCAAGGCGCCTGTTCACACCAATATCATTACACACTGCGAAGGCCTCCGAATGACTATTACCACAAAATGACGCTTCTGTCGAGCTTTCTACAAACAACATGGCAATTTCCAACACCATGTTCTGGCTGAGAAGAAAATTTGGTGGGTCAAATTAGAGTTAAATTGCCAAGATGCACGACTGGGTGTTTTCTAACAAGGGACACTTGAAGCGCGAGGCACCTTACTATAACGCGGACATTTTCATAATGTCTTTCGCTCCTCCAGCATGTCTGACAGAGGATGTTCTCTTGTTCTAATTCTGCGAGGATCATGACAGCTCTGGGCACGTTATCTGGGTTTACCGTTGGGCACGGGGCGACAGAAAACCCCGCCGCATAGCCTTGTACGCGTCACATTGCCTTTTAATCTGCAAAGCTCTTAATCACCACATCACGACGAGCCCTTCTGAGGATCGGCCCGCTCAGATGGCTGTCTTCAGCAGCGACATACGCAATCGGAGGGCTTCCGTTTTACCGTCTTCCCCACACCGTCCTGATCAGATACCGCAGGTCACTGGTTTGGATTTCGCGATTCGGCGAGAGCTACTTATCGGATGCTCCTCCGACGCAGCCGGGCGCGGCCCACGGTAGCGCGTCACGTTGCCAGGCCCAGGCGCTTCCAGGCGCATCATTTATCGCGGCAAATTGTTCGCCGTCGGTCTACTTCAAGACTCTGACGCAAATTTAGTGGGCCAGGCGGTAAAGTTCGGTACCCACCATGTTAAGTGGTGAGTGAAAAGAGGCAAACTGCAGTTTGGGAGATAAATATTTCCTCGGAGAAGCGCAAGGTGCAGCTCTGTTGACTAGTTAACCCCTTGAAATTATACTGTAGTTTCAGACCCCGTTCAAAAGTCCTGAAATTGGGTTACAAGATAATTTCACACACGACTTGTTTGTCTTACTTCGCAGTTCAACTGGCTAATTGAAGAAGGGAAATTCCAGTTCCTGCCAGCAGACTATATTAAGACTGCATGTAAAACTTGAGTGGAGCATCATCTTTTGACACAGCAAGTCGTAGGTTGTCAGTTTTATGTTTTTGTCGGGGGCATGAATTAAAAATTTCTCAGTGACACAGAAACTGATTGTAATTACATTGTTTCTCTGGAAAAAAATACACTGATAATAAAGGATATAGAATCTTCAGAAGCTTAACCATATGTTCAGTTTGTGTAAAAAAAAAATATATATAAATTATACCATTACTGTTTAAATACACAGCAGCAATCCATCAATGTATATACAGGCTGTATAAGACTTTCAATTATGCTGTAAAGGTCCCAATTGACTTCCAAGACACACTAATTTAGGTAGAATATTTCATAAAACTTATAATCCAAGTTGCAGTGAACATGTTTTATGACGTTGCAGTTGCATCTTATTCATTCGTTTGGGCCTGCTCTGTCGGCACTCCTGCTCTTAAAACTCCCAACGTCCATTTTATGTTGCTATTCCCATAAATGTTCAGAGATGCTTCAGAAAAAAAGGAGTTTCTTCTTAGAGACAGTGTCAGTCATTCTGTAATCATTCAAAATGCACAAAAGGATTTCTGAGTGATTCAACACAGTATAAACTACCAACACTGTATAGAGTGCAATAATTAATTATAAATAGAGATTATTTACAGACAGGGAATGCATTTTTGTTGGACGAATTTTAACTGTTAAGGCCTCACACAAACAAACCACTTCAAGACAAACATGTTTGTTGGAAAAGATATTTACCAATGGTGTGACTTCGGAGCCCTCACAGTTGGAGTGGACTTCCCTTCCGTGGGACGTAGACTCCTTTCATGACAGCGAAGGACCAGCCTCCAGATCCTGCAAAGACAACAGCCTGGTCAAGCTGCAACCTTCAACGCAGACGCTCATTCCAGACACACTTCACTGTGACAATTGTTGAAGCTGATGAAGTATTACTTGTATTCAAACTGAATTTTATGTATAATTCTTTGCATAGATTTTGGTACACACAGTAAACCATTACATATATATATATATATATATATATATACACACACGCATTTAACATAAATACAA
>JAABNX020000151.1:11382553-11394930 GCA_015163995.2 Mormyrus lacerda
GGTGGTTGGCTCATCTTGCTGAGTACTGCTTTAGTTTAGCATGTGTGTGAGCGTGAGTTGGTTAGAGGGCTTGGGGGTGGGTGCGGGGAGGGGGGTGCGAGTGATACGATGACACCGGCATTTGCCCGCGGAGACCTACACCGACGCGTGTGTGTATGTCATGTCTGTGGTGCACATTTACACAGTCTGAGAGACAGCCCCAGGTCCCGCAAAGAAAAGACGGCAGAAAAGGTCAGGTGGAGCCGGATCGTGCGCTGCGTCCCCGGCAAACTCCTCTGAAAAGCGGCAAGACGGAGCAGCCAAAGTCAGACTAGACAGTCGCTGTAAAGGACAAAAAGGTTGTTGGGCACAGTGCCCCCCTCCCCCACACATACATTGCCATGTTATCTAAAATTGTGATTTATGCAGTATTTTAATATTTTGCTTATTCTTTCCCCTTGGGTGCTCTCTGAGCGGCGATAAAAAAAGGCAGTGCTGAAAGAGCACCATTAATTTGCTCCGATGACTGGGGAGATAAGCGCAGATAATGGGAAAGATAAGCAGGGGAAGATACACCATCAGAACCCCGATTATTACCATTAAAATTCCAGCCCTGCAATCTGCAGCCGGCTGATAATTCCTTCTCCGTTTCCACCACTTTGGATGATAAGGCAAAAAATAGTCACTCGCAGCTCCTTGATTAGGTTGCCTGGATATCCCGATAATACGGTGATAAATTATGTATTTTTCCCCTTGTTTTTTTCCTGTGAAACTTTACGTCTGATTTTTTCTCCCCCATTTTCTTTTCGTTATATTTCTGGTGCTTCTTGTCCCCCAGTACAAAAGGGAGAAAAAAACATACACCTTTATTGTAATAAGAGTTTGATAAAAAGCCCAGATAGAAGAGGCAGTGTTACGTATGGGAGCACATATCAATGTTATCAGCCCATCTCCCCGGCCCAGCTGCTAGCTGCTGTTGTTTTAAGCCTTATCACCCCGTGCCAATATACCAATAAATTGCCCGGATTGCGTCGTTCCGCAGAGAGGCCGGCTAAATTTATGACAGGAGAGATGAAAATATTGCCGATAGTCTGCGGATTGTGATTTGCGGGGATATGGTGCTGTGTCTCCTCCTGACCGTCCGGTCCACATCCGACCCAAACCCTACAAGTCCTCCTAGCTCGTAGTGCCCAATCCAGTGTCCCCCCAGTCACCCAGCAGAATGTATTGTGATGCCTAATTAAGAGAGGCATGGTTGGCTGAAGTGAAACTGAGTCTTTCTGGGTCTCTGTGAGAAAATTGGTGGTGGTGGTGTGTGTGTGTGTGTGTGTGTGGGTGGGTCTCAGTAAGGTTATTCTTGGGAAACTTTGTATACACATACAAATGTGAAGTTAAATGCGAAGCCTTTGGAAAGTCTTGAAAAGAACATTGCTAAGACAGTAATACAGGACATACTGTATCTGTAATGGACACTTAAATACAATGATTATCGTATTTCAGTTTCACCTGTCATGAGATCTTGTTGTGTAATAATTCAAGTATTGGCAATACTTTCATATTTAGTGATTATGACAGAAGGTTTTATGCCTGGGTAGTTATTTGTTGGAAACAAAAATATGAAATATGAAATGCATATTTTTTCTGAACTGTGTGTGCACTGCAGGGGACTGTGACTTGTTTTGAAATGCTGAAATCCACCAACAGATGAAATACAATTAGTGTTTGTAGAATGAAAAGAACAAAAACGGTAAAACTTTATGCAGAGATTTTCTGTGCAATTTTTAACAATAGTACCAAAGCTTATTCACAAACATTAACTTCAAGGATTAGGCTGTCTGGGAAACAGAGAAGATGGGGCGGTCTAAGTGTTTATAAATTCTGCTCATTCCTTTATTTATGTATCTGTGTTTTATGAAACAGATGACTTGAGAAGATTTTGTTTTTCTGGTGTCCTGAGTGGATGAAAGCAGAATAGGGGCGGGCCTAGTGAATTAGGAGATGCATACCATTTGAGAAGCGCAGCTGTCTATCTTTATTTTACTCGTTCTGATTGGTCTGCAAGTGCTAAAGGCACATTGTCCATGATGTGGATGGTACTCTTTCTTTTCTTCTGTCTTTCCCTCATCTTCATGGTCATGTTTATGTGCACTGTTGTTTTTTTTCTCTCTCTCTTTCTTAATGCTGCAACACGCTGTCATGGTATACGGATGGAAGGCCGAGCTGTATCAGCTGACATTTATATTCTTGGGCGGTCTTTATCAGAGGAGACGTCCAGGGGATAACTGGCGTAGTACTGGCTGCCAGCGTTTCTGGAAACCAGGGATGTGTAGTGTGGCTGGAATTTCGGGATCAGGGGATTGTGTGTGTATGTGTTGCTGTTAGAGCCTTTGTTCCTCCAGAACGGAAGTCTGATTCACCGTGTAAGAGTATTTTTGGTAACTGTGCATCCAATTCCAGCAAAGTTTTGTACTTGTGTTTATTTTCGGTGTTTCTGTGTCATTTTTGATGATGACTGAAGTATTAATAGCAAATTTCCTTTTTACAGTCTATCTGCATAGTCGAAAAATAACATCACATGGGGTGGGGTCTTATTTTGATGGAAAAGACATTCAGTAAAGGGGGTTTTGTCTTGCCTCATCCAGCGATGATCGGGCTGTTTCCTCCTGTGTTCTCCATAGATCTGCGTTACGCCCAGAATGCTGTTACACGCCAGCCCCCCCCCCCCCACACATCTGTTCCTCTCCAGGAACAGCTTGCATCGCGGTCGCCTGGGCCGGACTGAAGAATGCCACTCACCACCGCTGCGTCGGGGTCTTTGTTTTCACACGGCACTCCTGTGCAGGCGTGCTACCCGCTTTGGGCCACTGTGGCAAATCGTTTGTCCCCCCGCCCGAGACATTTGTCCCCTGGGGGGGGGGGGGGGGGGGGGCGCCGTCACCTTCCGTCTCGGAAGCGGACTCCCGCCGTGGCCTCCTCTGGGAGCCCGTGATGCGAGCCGTCGGCCGGCTGGTGCGCACGGAGCACTGTTCAAGGGGGTCCGCCGTGCGTTTCCTTCCACTCCAGGAGTGACCTACCCGGCAACCCGGGCTCTGGTGTCGCCCAGCAGGGCCCGTCCACGGTTTACTGTCAAACCTGGGGGAAAAGGAACAGGAGAAGTGGGCGGGGCCCGTGAAGGTGGGGGTCGCTTCCTGACATTTAATCTTATTTATCTTCCCTTTTCTGGAATGGCACCGCAGTCATTGCACTGACTGCCTCAGGCAACCAAATATCGTTCTGTCGTTTGTTTATTATGCATAGAATTTGAAAAAGATATTGCCGGTGAACTACTTGGTGTGCAAGTTATGAAACAGATATTATAGTCTGACAAATATACATACATATAAATATGAGGGGCAGGACATTAGGACATTATGAATATGGGCGTGGACATTTTTGACAATTCTCTCTGACTTACAGTTCACAAAAGTTGTGTATTTTATCTGCAGGGAATTTCATATTTTTTGGCCTGCACTGTCTTTATTCGCTTATCATGCTGATGTTAATACAAATCTGTTTATAACAAGAAATCTAACATACTTAATTTTTTTTGTAGTTGTTTATTCACATTTAATATAGATGAAGTCGCTGTTGCCTCAGGTGATAATTGACTTTCAGGCTCTCGGTTAATAGCCTTGTCTCTTGCTTGTTGGGATCAATAACGGTATTAATTAATCGCCGCTATCAGCAATGGGATCTAGTTCCATTTGTTGTTACATCAGCAAAATATCAATATAGAAAGTGGACTCCATGATCGTCATGGCAACTTCATCTCTCAGGTCAAAGAAAGTTCATCTTATCTTGCTGCTGAGAGTGGCAAACTGCTCTGGAATCTAGTTTGGACTCTAAGATCATCGATTTAAGCTTTTTTTTGTTGTTGTTTTGTGGGGGAAAAAAGGGGCTTGCATTCTAATCACAACAGAGATGTAAGATTTAAATATCGATGTCCAAAGGCCATTATGGGAAGCAGGCCTCCGATTCTGGTCTTGTTCAAGTACGTCCTTTTAAGACCCAAACAAAGGTCTGATTATTGGACTGTCACTGTGCTGTACATCTGTATAGCTGGCAGCTTGTGGCTGCTGAGAAAGACCTTTTCCCTCAGCTATACTGGAGGACGGTGTGAGGATACTGTTATCATTTCAATTGTTTCTTTCTGTTTTAAAGGAGGTTACTCTTGGGGCAGCTGGGTATACAGTCACTGTATTCTTGGTAACAAGGTCTGTTTTTCACACTGTTATTCAAACACATTCCTGGTGTTTTTTTGTGTTTCTTGTTCCAGACATAAAGCAATTTTTGTTCTGTATAAACAGCACATGCCACGTAGTCTGATGGGTGACCCTTGACCTGGAGGACTGAGGTCACTGCTGTTGATCTCACACCCCACAGTTAGTGGTCCGGGTCTGGGGTGACTCTTAGTCTCTTAGCATTCCGGCGTGAGACGCATCTCCTGAAAGCTGGGTTTACCTTCACTGAAAAGTATCCACTCGCTAAATGAGCGGAGTGTTACGCAAAGGAGAGCTGTGTGTAATCCAATGTGTTCTACCTAAGAATTAATATCTGTCCTTGTTATCTGATGCAGCTTTTTCTGTGGGTGGGAAAGGTAAAAAAAAAAGATCCTTTAGATAATTAACCCTGTCAACTACAAGTGGTTATGAATGTCTGACCTTATATGCTGTCAGAGAATGATATGTGGGAGTTTTTGTATAGCAATTTTAGCCTCTTCGATAAAATATTGATTAAAATGGATTGTGAGTGTTTTTCTTAACAGGAAGGAATTGGTGGAATATCAGTATTAATCTTGTGAACTGGGTCTTTTTAAGGCTGTGCTTGGTGGGACCTGACTGGGAGAAGGACGAGAATGGAAGTCGTTTGGCTTTATTGGGCATTAGGATGAAACTTGTCATCCGGCAGAGACAGGGGATAGGTGGTTAAACGCGACAGGATTAGCGAGAAGGCCTTTCATTTCGATTTGTACATCAGCATTTCGGCGGGACTGCAGCCTAAAAACACACCGCACGCTGTAAGCGTTCCGTGGAAAATTTTCTCTGACAGACCCGGCCTGAAAATGAGTAAATAAGATAATAATTTATGCAAAACTAGCTGCGGACGTGAACGGCGACCTTGGAGATGCAGTAATGCTTTGAGGAAGCCGCGTTTTGGCGGTGGCGTTTCTGGGAGGGAGCCGTGAATGCTGACAGGCCGGCTAATTTCTGAGCATCGCACGGCGCGTCTGTGCAAAACTGCCCTACTGCCGGCCTCTTCATTCGTATCGTATAAATTCACTTGTGCGTTTCCTGTCTAATCCCGCCTGCTTATTTTGGGCTCCTGTTTGCGGATCTATGCGTCTTCACCCCAGAAATAAGCTGGATATGGTATTTGACATATTGATTTGCTGTGAGCTCCGTCCCCATGGTCCACATGGCATCTCCAGTCATCCATGGTTTCTGTCTCCTGCCGCCACCTCAAACTTGATAAAGGGAAGGAGCTAAGCCAGATATATTAAGGTGCTAATTATAATGAAGGTCTCTTGTCTTTGGAGTGTGAACCTGCGTTTCAGATCCTGTCCCGTATATCTGTGATACTTTGGCATTGCATCGTCATACGTCACTTCAGATTATATCGTTAGGTAGGAGATCTGAAATATTGTGGTACCTGTCCTGCTTTTTGAGCTTAGTAATGATATGATTACCATGTCGGATTGGGTGACTTGGCTCAATCGAACGTGAACCTCAATCGATTCGGTTCCGCGTTGCGGTTTGACCTGCTGGCAGCTTCCAGCCAGATAATCGGCCATTGTTTCATGGCGGCCGCTCGTCCGCTGCGTGGCCTCGGCCTCCGCGCAGACGCACGTTTGACCATCGTCGAGTTTCTAAAGCTTCTGCAACAGGATGACAACTGGGTCAGGTGATAAGGGGAGCAAAATGGGAGGGGGGAGGGTGGGAGAGAGACCCTGATAAAAACCGATTGATTGATGTCTGGCTTCGCCGCCATCGCAAGCTGTTGACAGTCAGTTTGGGATCAGATGGTTCCCGTCTCAGATTGAAGTGAGGGGATATAAAGCAAATCTGAAGGACAGAGAGGTCACGGCTTCTCCGTCTCTCTCCGGCTGCCGCTGAGGCCTGGCCGTCCCTCCGCGCAGTGATTTGATTTCTTTTAGCGTCGGTACATAATTTAGCTCCCAAAAATAGAGCGTGGGTTAATATGCAGGCCGTCGCGGTGACTTACGTTTTGATGCTCACGTTTCAAGTGAGGTCTTCCGGGGGGCGGTCGTTTCCGAAAGGTGTTTGACGAAGGTGCGTCGCTGCTAAGGTTCTTAAAGTGTGATGTTTGGGGTTTTAAAGAGCTGTGTTTGTGAATTTAAAAAATGATGCAATAAGAATCAGAAATGGTATTTTGGGAGGCTTGGCAGCTGTGATTGGTCCAGCATAAGCAGTGAGGAACCAATGACAGTTTTTGACAATTCCTCCGAGGACAGATTTGTACTTCTGAAGGAGATGTACAGCCTTTTGGGTGGTTTCTTGTCCTGGCTGGTTGCATCCAAGACCAGCCGTAGATCTCTGTGTCCTGTTTTCCTCTGGCTTTCCGAGGTTTTTCCACAGCTGACGATCGTGCTCAGATATAAGCCTCGAGCCGGCTGAAAGTGCATAGTGAGCTTATGACACTCGGGCGTACGGCAGAACGGCCACCCGGGTCACCTCCAAAACCCCGGCTAACAAACTCCGGTTTCAGCTCGGCTGCCGACTCACTCTCGCCTTGGTGAGATTCGGGAGAATTCGCTCTACGGCCACATTTAGTACTTTTTTTTAGTGTCGTTTACTTCCAAAGGTCCACAAGCATGAACTAGATGGACCACAAAGCCAGAATCCCATTAGAATGTATAGGCCCGGTACACGTGTCTGGGTTTATCCGATAATCTGTGGCTTGCCTTTCATGTTTTGCATTGGGTTTTTTGCAGACATTAGGCAGGTGCAGCCTCTCGGTGGAAGGGAGGGTTGGGGGGGGGGGGGAGTTGTCTCTCCTGAGAACTAATCAGGCTTCAGCTACCCCTCCCAGACCTGAGAAAAAGCAATGAGGCGTCCTCAGTATGTCAGTACCCACCCTCTGTAAGCTCCCCTCGCTAATTCTTTCTGCAGCAGCTTCTACAGTAGATGGAGATTTCCCCATTGCGTAGGTGCTGTTTTCTAAAGCTTCTCCACAGATCTGCGGTCTACTGTAAGGTGTTCATAATCTGTACATTACAATGTGATGCTTCCTAAAATAACGTGGAGGTGATCTGTAGGAGTGTGCCAAAGGCTGAATTTGTAACCAGAACATAATAGGCTCAAATCCTAGGAAGGAGCTGATATTTATCCCCTTACCTCTATCATTAAGTTAGGCCCAATGTCTGAATTACTTCAGTAAAAGCCTTGCATAACTGCCTAAGCAAAGGAAAAAATACAAATTGCACTATATAAGCATGTCTACCAAAAATACCTGTATGATTAAATAAATATAGCGGTGATGTCACATAGAGGAAAATAAATCAGACCTTTTAGTGAGATGTAATTTAGTTTAGACAAATTGGCCTATGCGCAGGTAGGATCTGCATGTGGAGCACGGCGTCCGTTTCCCACAGCGCCTCACTGCCGCGCTCCGTCTCGAGCTGCGTGGCTTCCCCGCATCACACCGCGCTTCTGCCGTCTTGCCCGTCAGCCTTCGAGATCTCCGCAGGTTGCTCCAACAAATCTGGAAGCCTTTCGCTTGCGGAGGGTGATGCAAGCCCGCAACAGGTGTGCACGTGTGTCCCTGTCCCTG
This sequence comes from Mormyrus lacerda, assembly GCA_015163995.2. Lineage (NCBI taxonomy): Eukaryota > Metazoa > Chordata > Actinopteri > Osteoglossiformes > Mormyridae > Mormyrus > Mormyrus lacerda. The sequence goes on from JAABNX020000151.1 coordinate 11,390,363, forward strand.
CTAGCGTGTACGTGTGCACGTGTGGGTGCTTGTTTTGGTCTACTGCGATACCCACAGGGGCCCCGAACACCCACTTGTGTTTATGTGTCATTTGCGGTGTTTGGGACGGTAGATGTTATTTGCGACTGTAGGATGGCCTCTGGACCGTACCTTCAGCGTTGGAGTGGGAGTGGGGGGGGAGGTGGATCTATGTTATCACATCCTAGGGACCCTGTGAAGTCAGGCGGTCTTCACTCCACCCTCCCGAAACTCACCCACCCACGGTTTCAGAGCACCGAAGACTCCCTCGGCCATCTGTGAGATCCGGAATACCCTTGTGCCCGAGTCAGGGTTCGGATCCCAGTCCGCCTCAGCGGCAGCGGGAAGCGGGCTTGCAGGATGGCGGGGATCAGACCCGTGATGTGGTTCCGTATGCGGCCCGACCTGCTGGCTCCCCACAGGCGGCGAGGAGGTCTCCCGCCTTGGCGTTGGCTCACACGTCTCCCTTTTTCCGCTCCCGGGGCCCAAATCCTCTCCTGCGCCCTGGCTGGGGGGGTGGAGGGGGCTCCGTGGCACTGTTCCGGCAAGCCCCTGCCCAGCGCTTTGAAGATAAGATTTTGATACACAGTCCTCTAGGTTCGTAAGTTCTGGCCTCAGTCCAGCGTCTCCACGTGGTGCTGCCGCCATTTTTCAGCCGTTCCGGCGTGCGCCTGTGTGGAGGAACGGGGGCCGAGATGTTAGCCGTCGATATGCAGCCGGACGGGAGGAGCGTGCCGCAGTGCCGCGTAGCCCGTCGAAACGCACCTGCTGCTGATCGATTTCCTGCCAGCCACAGCGTTTTTTTTTTTTTCCGGAATCAAGGCCTTAAGTTCAGGCTTTAAAGTTGCTCCTGGATGCTTCCCCTCAGATCGATTATCTTTGGGACAGATCTCCTCTCGGTTTTCTGTCTTTCCTGACGCTAACGATGTACTGCTACGCTTCGACGGCCCTGGAAAATGCATCCGTCCTACAGAAAGAGAGAAGTCATTACTGTCAGGCGGATGGGGATGGGGTCGAATTTTTGTTACTTGATTGTTTTGAGCCTTTTCGACCAGTGTAATCTCAAGAAACCTGTACAGATTTTTATTTATTTATTTTAGTGCTGACCTTTATGAGTCCTGCAGTTTTTCATCTCGGTGGAAAAAAAAAATGTCATCGTATTTGGTTTTGAATCAAGACTTCTCGTTCACTATCCCCATAATCCTACTTTTTTTGGCCACAGAATTCGAATTTGCGGATAATATCATGTCATTGTGGGTATTATGCCGCTTCAGTCCGGCATGGCATTGTGTTTCCGCACACAGTGTGAGTCACTCTGTCTCAGAGCTCATCAGGAATGGAGTGTTGATTGCTTTTTGATATCCCTCCAACATGGCCGCCGTCCCGTGTAGACCAGCCAATTAGAAAGCACTTTGCGGCGCGTATTTGGACGGGCCCAGCGCACAGCAGCGAAACCGCGCGTCCAAGTGTTCCCGCCACACTTGCTAAGTCTGTTCAGAGGCCCCCTCGTGTTCCTCCGCAGAGCCGAGAAATTTGAAATGTGGCAGATTTAAAAAAATCAACACAGAAGCTGCGTTCTTGCTGAACTTTATTTGTGAAATGTTTTTTTTTTTTTCCTAAATCAAGAAAAAAAAATATATAGCGAGGAGCTAGCTAAATCACGTGGATTGTCATGTCCAGCCCCCGCTGTCGGCCTGATATTCGAAAACGATCTGCGTCAACCTTGAAAGGAGGCCGCGATCCTCAGAGGTCCCTACAATCTACTTTGTTACCCGTGACTGGAGTTTGACTTGTGCTGAAAGACGACACGCGTCAAGTCTCAGCAGTAAGTCCTCAATTACAGAAAGGCACAGCGCAGGGGAGGTTAGTGACTTAATTAGGCATCGCAAATGAGCGAGTAATATCTCGACACACATTAATTGTGTTTATTTACAGTATTGCATTATGGGTGAAGTAACTTTTTGCTGGTATTAATCATTTTCCTGGCCCAATAAACAGAGAATAAAGCAGTATTAGTCTAGCGGTTTTTCTGTTTAACTCGTGTATCTGTAGGCATGGAATGATGCCCCCTCCCCGACACCACGTTTGTGCCTGGATTGGCATTGCCCCAATCTAGCAGGTATGGTGAAGTAATAGCTGTGGAAGATAATGATCGTTAACAGTAAACCTAAATTTAAATCTAAATGTATCTCAGAGGTCGCAAGGACTTGCAGAAGAAGCCTAACCTGGAATCACATGGTACGTCCGTGGTTGTGGTTCCTATGGGCCTCCCGGTCTTCCAGGGCTTCAGGGCATCGTCTGCGATGCGAGAAGGCTGGAATTGCAGGAAGGATCGCTCTGCTCCTCTCTCATGTAATCTGATCGCGTATCTTAATTCCCGCTGTGTTATTTCAGGGAACGTGCTTGTTGGACGGACTCTCCCTGCTACTTCTTCACACTCGGTTTATGGAATATCATAGTTTATTGAATATCATTTGAGATAAGGGGCCTAATCCTTCACAGAGATGCTGTATATTGACCAGGTCTTTTTTATCAATAATAACCCGCGGGGGTGTGTATGACATAAAAAAAGGAATAATGGAATAATGATTTGTGTCTTGTGATCAAAATATTTTGGATTAGCCTATATTCTAAGGCTTAAATTTCTTCTTAAAATGGGTAGAACTACCATCGGACACCACCCTTCAGTGGAGTGCAGATGTAACGTAATGCTCTGCATCAATGCTCTGCATTATTGCAGAGGAGATTGCTTGGCTGACAGCGGTACATTGTCCAGGCTAGATTTCTGCAACGTAGGTCATGAGGCAAACCACCACCTGTGGATGTGTTTTCGGTGGCACATCAGGCTACGCAACCGCCCGTCTGATTGGCTATCGCTCCCGAGACCAGTTGCGGGCGGCGGCCCACATCGGTCCAGTGGGAAGGGGTGATGTCATAGTGTTGACGCCCTTAATGCTGTGCCGTAATGCCATAGCGGAACCATTCAATGTGGAATGGGCACCGCACTGTTCCCCTTATACTGCGAGTCTATGGGGAAATACAAATTTGACAGGACAACTGTCCACTGTGAACGCTGTACCTAAAATTAACCCAATGAGGGGCACCTTAATTTGCCTAAGGCGCAATCTCTGCGATCTAATGCAGGCAGGGGATTGGAAGAGTCCTGCGGGGGGAAATGCTGCAGTGGGTCGCCCGAAATTACACGTGGGGGTGGGAACAAAGGAAAAATATAAACAGAGAAATGAGCAAATGAGGAGAATTGCCAAAAAGTTTTTTTTCTTTTTTTAACAGAAAAAGTGACTTAACAGTTGTGTAGCTGATACTCGTGTGGAACCATAATCCTTGAAGTCATGGAATTCATGTGAGCATTGGGAATATCAGTTTACTCATTGGCGATGAATCAATTTTCACACATCTTGCACTGGGGGGGGACACGCCAGTAAGGTCACCGAAGTGGCTGGAGTCACACGCAACTTCTCAAGTGACTCCTGTCCCTCTACTGGTAAGACTGAGCCCTAACTCCCAAATGGTTAATCTCATTCGGAGCTTTTTATCTCAACTGCCCAGAACCGTGACCCATGAGCGCCAGAATCGGGGGATGCTAACAGGGCTTTGTGCGAAACGGAAGCAACGTGGCCCCACCGGGTCAAACTTTCCTTATCAGTATCTCGACAGGGGTAGTATCTTCATACTTTTCCTTAAATTAAATTAGTAATAAACACACACACTCTGCTGTTATCCCATAAGCAGAACATCTATTTCCATTCTGTTGTTCTGTACTGTGAAATTGTGGTGGAAGAAGAAAAAAACATCTGTGTTTTAGAGTTTTGGAAAGTGCTGCAAGTCTCCCAAAGAAATATGATGTGCTTTTAAAGAGATACTTTTATGTTCTTGATCTTCTTCGAAGTATAATTTGAAAGCAATTAGCCCGGGATTTTTGGGCACATTCTGTTTACACCACTGCTTACATGAGTCTTGGATTATAGATTTGTTGAGTGTTTGGTTAAAAATAGCTTTTAAATGTTTTTTTTTTTTTTTGCATTTGACTCTGCCGTCACGGAGCCAAAGCTCCGACCTTTAGAAGCATGGAGGAGGGTGGTGGGGGGCTCAGTGTCACCGGGGCACGCACTCAAATCAAAGCCAGGACAAAGAGTACAGCCCAGTCCGTCCCTGGGTGAGTCGACTTTGACGCAGAGCGCGGCTCCAGATTGAGGCATGAGAGGGAGGCGAATGCCTGGTGTTCCCCTGCTGGCCTGCGATCTCACTCAGAATTAAACACCTGTGTGGATCCTCAGGTCCGTCGTTGAGGGGAAAAAAATACTGAATGTGATGCTGAGCTCCTCCGCGTTGTGGCTCCCCGGCGGGAGCGGGAGCAGGAGCAGGAGCGGGAGCAGGAGCGGGGGGCTCCTGGGGAAGACTGCAGACTTAAATGCACATGGTGCGTCAGCTCCACAAACGGGGCTGGGTCTCTGCACGCTGAGCTGTTTAACCTCTTGGTGGTGGAAAAGGGAGGGGGGGATGGGGGGCGCTGGGGGTGGGGGGGGGGGGGG